>CM054158.1:5421549-5459049 GCA_028751875.1 Rapana venosa
CCAGGGGCTCCCCCGGGTAAGCGGCTCTATGGGCCTTCTGGCTCGAAAGAACATACTACTACTCGTGTTGTGAGGGACGGGATAGCTCAGTGGTCGGAGCACTCGCTTTCCCCCAGCCAAGTTAAGCAGCGTCGAGCGTGGTTACCAAGTTGGATGGGTGACCGTTTGCACGCCTTGGCTTCAGTACAGTTCCCCCAGTTCACCCAGCTGTAAATGGGTACCTGCCCTCTTTAGGGTCAGGGAAGGTAAAGCAGCGAGGGAGAGGAGATGGGCACCGCCCTCAATATGCTGGCCCTAGAGAAGTGAGGTCTCTGACACCTCGCTCCCCTACAACTTTATAGGTTATGGGACTCCTCCTAACTTGTGTGTGTGTCTGTGTGTGTGTGTTTTATTTATTCTTTTATATTGAGGATAATGGAATAAGCATTTATTTGCTATTTTACATCCAGTCCCTGTGTGTATGTGGATTTGTGAATTCTGTCATCTGTTCCCACTGGCACACAATGGCCTACTCTTACGAAAAGCGGAACAGGATTTAACATGTGCGCAAGATGTGTGTGTGTGTGCGTGTGCCCACATGCACAAACTTTTACACTTACACTAAGTTACAGTGTATAAATTTAACATACATATATATATGTGTGTGTGTGTGTGTGCTTGTAAAAGTTCGGTAATGATAGAAGAGTATACAAAATAGTGTACTTTTACAATTATTATTAATAATAATGATAGCAGTTCTAATACTACAAAATTAGCAGTAGTAGTAGCAGTAACAGCAGTGATTGTAGTGAAAGTACTTGTAGTTACTAAGTTAGTACTTTAGAAGATGTGACCCAAACAAGGCACCTCCACTCGACACTGTCCCTACATCATAACAGTAAAGACTTTGGATTTTTTTCTTCTTTTTGCTGCCTCAACTTCTGTGATGCGCCTGTCTGCTGATCCTTTGCTACTCCTTTCAATCTCTCTGTCCTGCCCCAGCTGTTCCAACATTAATTTTGTCACATCCTCAGAGTTGAAGTCCACAGGGAGCCCATCAATGTCAGGCCACTATGGGGCCACTAGCCAGAGGGCCTGTGTTGCTGCTAGATCACTTTGGAGGTGTTCAGTGATGCCTGTTCAGTGTTCTCAGCTAACGTACACATGACACCACATACTAAGCTCCCTACAGTAATGGCTCGATTTCAGAGCGGGACTGAGATGCCCACTTGAGCTGATTAAGAGTGATGAACCCACAGAATAGTAATCATAAGCGGTTAAAAAAAAAAAAAGAAGTATGGTGAAAGTTGTTAACCTTGTAGCCTTTAGTTTTGTAGCAAAGGAACAGCATTCTGGCAGACCTGTGGTATAGGAATAACTCGTGTTACAAGTAAACAAGTGAACCAGTAACGAAATACAGCGAAGGTCAATTTACTCAACTGTACGTGTACCTGACTGTCACACTGTCCGTGTTTTTTTTGTAACAGAAAACAGCTGTCCCTGAAGAAGAAGCTGGTGTCACAGGACTCCAGCACAGTGAAGAAGATGTTACAGGCCATCACTACAAAGGATGGCAGTGGCGGCAAAACATTTTACATTGGAGGTGTAGACATTTCCTTCATTAAGGACAACAATGTTGATGCCTGTGCTGCTCTGATCATCATCTCTTTCCCAGACCTTGAAGTGAGTCTATGCTGTAGTATAATCTTCTTCTTCTTTTTTTTCTTCTTCTTGTTAAAATCTTCTTCTTCTTCTTGTTTAAACGTTCAGACAGCAACTATTGTTGTCTGTCATATGAGCGAAAATGTGTTGCTGTTAAGCGCCTGACAAATTCAGACCCAGCACATTTGACTTTTGTGTGGGAGAGAATCAGAATGGTTATATTTTAAGGCTCTCTGGGAAAAAAATGGTAGGAGAATGTACCAGGAAAACAGTAAAAGTCAAGAAAGAGGTGACAGGAAGAAAAGAAACAAGGCTGAAACAGAGAGGGATAGAAAAGAGGGAATTCCTAGCACAGAATTTGTAGAAGGTGGGGATTTTTTTTTTGTTCCTCGGCTAGAGCTTGGAGGTTCACCAGTGGTGAGGTTTTGCGTATGCGATTGTTTGTGCCCACCGTGAAGGTAGCCGCATTCGGACTTTGGGGTGTATGCTGGGTATGTGCGTGTTTCCCTAACCCACCTTAACCTTAATGTTGGGCAAAAATGGTCAAATGTATGAATTCATAAAGTATCATATGCAAAATCTAATCATTGGGGAGTGGGTTGGTTGGGGAGGGGGGGGGGGGGGGGGAAGGGGCGGGGAGGGCAGTTATTTTATCTTGGTGCTTTAAAGTTTAATTTGTAAACAGAGAACTATAATCTCAGTTCCAGTCATCATTTTTTTTTCTTCTTCTCCAGCCATCATTTTCAAGCTGCCCGCCCTGAAGTCGGAATGCGCTTACCTTCATGGTGGGCGAAAAGATGGTCACATGCACAAAGTCTCACCATTGGTGGACCTCAGAGCTAAAGGCAAGGAACAGAAAAAATGTATAAGAAGGGAAGGACGTCAAGACGATGGTTTCCTTGGATTGTATAGAGCTTTTATAAAAGAGTCAGACCCATTTTTTAAAAAAAACCACACCCCAAAAAACCAAAAACTTTTTAAATGAATTTTTTTTTTTAAAGTGAGGTCCAGGTCATCTTTTTTTTTTTTCATTCCTGGGTTTAGAGCACAGCCCCCAAAACATCACCCTGTAAAGAGCACTAAATTTAGCGTAACGCCTTCCTTTTACCTAGTCCAGTCTTTTGGGTGAGACGATAAACTGGGGTCCTGTGTGTTACCCAAACTTATTTAGCGCACATAAAAGAACCCACTGACATTTAAAATTTTTCAAAAAATTCTTTATATTGATAATGGAAATAAGCACTTTTGTGCTTTTTTTACATCCAGTCCCAGTGTGTATGCTGTTTGTAAATTCTGTCATCTGTTCCCACGGCACACAATGGCCTACTCTTTTGAAAAGGGGAACATAAATTTAACGTGTGAGCAAATGTTCTGCGTGTGTTCGCACACGTGCCTTGTTTATAGTCCTCATCGAGAGGGAGAGTGGAGTCTGCACTGAAAGTTAACTCCAGGGGAAATATCCCCTTGAACGGGAATCAACCCGGGTCAGCAATCACGAATACATCACTCTAACCACCAGGCATCCCGAGAGAGAGGAGAGAGAAGAGGGTCCCTTAGATTGCGAGCGCAATGTTCTAACCACTAGGCTGTCCTGTCCTCCCGCCCTCCCCACGGCAACAAGAGAGTTTGTCCTGGCAAAATTCTATAGAACAAAGCCCATTCTGATAAGGAAAACAAATACAGATGAAGACAGGAAAAGAAGGGGAAAAAAAGGGTGGCACTGCTTTTGTGGTGACCGCGCTTTTCCCAGGGTAGAGCAGCCTGAATTTTACGTAAAGTAGAGAAATCTGGCGTGACTTGAAGTGGTATGAAAAATGAAAACTGCGGTCAGTTCCTGCCGTAATTACACCAGCTGGTAGGGGAGGGAGGGGAGGGGAGGGGGTGAAGTGAAGAGCAGCTGAGAGAAGCTAAAAGTGGATGGGATTGGTGGGGGGGGGGGAAATGATAGCTGAGAGAAGCTGAAAGGTGCGTGGAGTTGGTGTGGTGGGGACTGACAGCGTGCGAGCTCTGAGGTTCACCAATGGTGAAAATTTTTGTTTTTTAATTTTTTTGATCGTTCCACTACAATCCCTGCTGTTGCTGCTCTTACTACTGCTAGTTTTGGATTATTACTAGTACTGCTATCATTATTATTAACAGTAAAAGTACACTATTTTGTATACTCTACATTCCGACTTTGGGAAACCCATGTCAGATTGATTGACAGGTGAATGTTTTGGTGACAGGTGGTGTACAAAGGTCTGGAAATGATCCAGCTGACGGCGCCATACATCCCGGGCTTCCTGGCCTTCCGAGAAGTGGACTCTCTCCTGAGGCTGTACGAAGCCCTGCTGAACGACGCTCCACAGTACAAACCTGATGTGAGTGTGGGTGGGAGGGGGACAATGACAATGACAAATGATTGTATTGTTCAGACTTGGGAGTCCATAAACAAGGGGGAATGGATAGATGCAAAGAACTGCAGCAATTCATAAAGTTCACAAAATCTGTTCAAGTAACTAGCTCCTTAAGAAAAAGAAAGAAAAAACCCCAAAAATCCCAAAGAACAACACCCCCCCACCCCCCAACAACAGACAGATACATACATACATACACATACACACAGACATACAGACAGGTCTTTGGTCTTGCTAAATTAGCACAATTTTATGTTGTATGCAAAAACGCCTAATTAAAAGATGTCTTAGCTGCTAAATGGGTTGTGATTTTCTATTTTTAAAGGCATAGGATATGAACTTTGCCAGATCTACAACTTGATCAGGTTCCTGTGACTCTAATAGAGATAACTTCTGGTTTCTGAAATATTCTAGATTAACCTTGCTTAGATAAGTTTTCCGTAAATCAGTTAAAAAGGAAGGGGATTTCATCTTCAGATGCACGATTACAGTTTGGACAAGCCAGGGAACAATTATCTGGTGTATATCTAAATTTATTGCTTTTTAATTCTGTTACTCCCAGTTTGAATTGTACGAACATAGTACATATATACCTGGAAGTGATTAAGTTCATGTACTTTTCTGGTTCTAATAAACTTTTGAAGGAACTATACGGATTATATTGTGGTCTAGTGGTTATTTTTTCCAACCTTTGTTGTCTGAAGCAATCGATCATTCTTTGCTTGAATTCAGGTAAAAAAGCTTTATGATTTCCAACACCTTAAAAAAGCCACATGTAGCCAAATCCAGAGGAGCAGATAAGATTTCTGATGTGTGTAACCCAAGTTACATGGCCTTTCTCATCTAAAAATTTTAACATATATGGTCAGCCATGCTAGCATATCTCTGGCTAGGTAAGGAGCACAGACATAGCCAGTAGGAAACAGATCTGACAGCTGACAGCACGAGGAGAGGGTAACGGCCTAATTCTCCATACACCATGTAGTTTGGTGTGTGTAGACTAACATTTAAAAAATGTTTACATGCAAAGAGATGGATTTTTTTTCAATCTGATTAAATTCACACACACACACCTCAGCTGCATACAGTAGTATAGGAGCAATACGCGCATCAAAAAGTTTAAAGATCTTGAGGGAAAAGTAATCCAGTTTACGTAGAGTCCTACATATTTCTATGACACATTTTTTAGCTTTTGTCGTCAAGCTTTCAGTGGCAACATTCAAACTCAAGCAGGTTGTGAAATAAGGCCAAGGTACTTATATGAGTTAACAACTTCTAACTTTTGATGTCCAAAGTGCCAGTGTTCATATTTTGATAAATGTCCGCCGTTCTGAACTACAATAATTTTAGTTTTTTCAAGATTTACCTTTAATCCAAATTTATTAGCAATACGATGTAACTTGTTTAGCTGATTTTCCAAGCCTACAGGGGAGTATGAGAAAAGTAGTAGGTCTGCAAACATTAAGAGGAACAATTCTGTGGCATTTTGACTTAGCTGAATTCTGTGATTTCCGTTGCTTATGATATGTTGCAAGATTGTTTATCAAAAGGAAAAAGACAACTGGTGAAGCAAGACAACTTTCTTTCTTAAGTATAGATTGTTCGATTTGCATCTGTTCTTTTATGATTGTACTTTCTAAGGGCTTTGTATACTTTCTTTTTTGACTCTTTGCATTCTTTGTCATACCAACAACTGTTAGTACTTTCCACAGATTTTGGCTTACCAAATTCTTTTTCCATGCAAGATGCTGACTCCAGGACAGCCTGTGAAAAGGTCTCCAGAGCATCGACACAGGAGGAGTCTATCTGTGAAGTTGCCAAAGCAATTTCGTTTTAGAAAGCTGGACTCTCTAATCTTTCAGTTAACTGGTGATGCATTTTGGGCTCCCATGAGTATTTAGTAACTCACTAACTGGAACATACTCTTTATCATTTGATGTGACATTGCAATTAGTACATACAGTTAAGGTTAGTTTCAAGGGCATGTGGTCAGATTCTATTCGTTCCTGTATTTCAAGAGTAGAACAAAGATTTAGAATGTCTGGTGAGCTTAAGAAATAATCATTTGTGCTGCTTCCAACTGTTGATATCAATGTAAACTTGTCAGACAAATCAGGTGTACAAAAACTATTCAAGATAAGTAGCTCTAAGCATGTGCACATTGACAAGAGTATCTGTCCAAAGTCATTAACAGTCTTATCTTCTGAACTTCGGCATGAGATCAGTTCATCCCAGTTATGTTTGCTATATCTTCAGGGTCAAGTTTGAACATTTCTGAATTAGGCTGAAGATCTCCTGTTCTGGCATTAAAGTCGCCACAAACAAGGAAATTGTTAGCATTGTGTTCAAGAGTGACATTAACTATACATTCTTCAATAGCATGTATGTGGCAGTCTGTCTGTGCAGATTCGTAAAAGGGGGAAGTAGTAGGTGGACAATAACAATGAAAAAGAAAGACATCGGAATCAACACCAAAAAGACTCAGCAAATTTGACACAAACTACATTTTCACAGTCTGTCTCTATTTTGATTGCAAACTCAGCAAACTCTTTTTTGACTAAAACTAAAACCCCACCACTGCATCTTCCATGGTGGGAGAGCTTCACAACTGGGGAAGAAAAGCACACATAGTTTGGAAAGCTGTTTAAAGTTGTTATTTTTTCATGGCCAAAAGTTTCTGAAAGACAAACTATATCAAAACTACTTACAAAAGTAATTAAGTCGTGGTCAGAAAGTTTTCCAAACAGCCCCCTAATGTTCCATGAAAGCACAGGCAAAGTGTTTCCTTCAGTAGGGGTGCATGTGTCCTTTTCTATTTCAGTTCACTTGAAAGAGTCCTTGTGGCCAGACCTTCATGTTACAACACCTCCTCCATAGGTAGGTCAGGTTTGGTGTACTCAGCTTCTGGAGTGCTTAGGGGACGAGGTCTCTTTGAAGGGTTGGTAGACCTGGTTTTGCTTGAAGTTGTCAGTGCAGGCCACTCCCTGGTGTTGAGCAGAGCATTGGCACCAGTGGCCACCATCTCTGAGGAGTGGGAGGCGTCACGCTGGTGATCCCGTCTTCTGCTGTTGAGGTTATTGTCCTTCTTGGCCCCATTGGAAGGAAACCAAGTTCTGCTCTGGTTTTCTCGGGTCCTCAGCGGGCCTGTGACAACCAGCTTTCCTGCTTTGTAGTAGGCGTGTAAACCCTTGTCCCTGTGCTCCTTCAGGACTGCTCTCTGGTGTGTGGTCAGGTCACCGGCTACCTTGATGCCCTTCTTCTTCAGAGCCTCCCTTCCAGAGTTGATAATGGCCATCTTGTCTTTCCAGCGTTCCATTTTGACAATCATAGGGCGTGGGGTTGATACTGACGTAATTGTACGTGATCGAAGGCGATGAGCACGAGCAATGTCATCAAGGGACCATATTTTGTCTGGAACTGTTTCTTGTAAAACATTGACAACTTTGTCCGTGCAAAACTCATATGTCTCATCTGGGGACTCTGGAATACCAAAGAACCTCAGGTTGTCTCGGCGAGAGAAAGCTTCTAATTTGTCAATTTCTTCCGTCACTTTTCTTTTCACTTCAGCACACTCCTCTCTGAGATCTTCCACTGCTATCTGGAGCTCTTCATGTTTGTCCTTCACCTCTTCACACTTAGCCTCGATGGTCATTGTTCGTTGCTTGAGTGCTGCAACAAGGAGGCACCGTGGTCGAGTGGTTTAGGCGGTCAACTCGTGATCCAGAGGTCGCGGGTTTGATCCCTGCTCGGCTCGGTGTTGTGTCCTTGGGAAAGACACTTTACTCCTATTTTCCTCACTCCACCCAGTGGTGACAAGTGGGTACCAGCTCTGCTGGGGAAGTATCTGGTGACAGACTAGCGTCCTGTCACAGGGTTGTGAAAAACCATCAGTTCGCTTAACGCTACAGAAACCGGGATAAGCTCCGGCTCTATGGGCCTTCTGGCTCGAAAGAACATACTTTTACTGAGTGCTGCAACATCACATGAAAGGTTCTGGATGGCAGTCTTCATGATTGACATATCTGTAGAGATGCCTTTAAATTTCTCATGGAAGATAAGTATGTATGCGGTTTTGTAAATTGTCATCTGTTTCCCACCGCACACAATGGCCTACTCTTACGAAAAGCAGAACAGGATTTTAACATGTGCGCAAGATGTTCTGCGTGTGTTTGCACACGGGGCCTCTGTTTCATCTGAAGGAGTGTGTGTGTGTATTTTTGTGTGTATATATATGGGTTATTCTCAGAAACATGTGAGGTTTTTGTGACATAGACCTTGAAAAATAAATGTCATTGGAAGTTTATGCCTTTTTGTCATATGTTAGAGTACTCCGTCATAATCTGCATTCTTTTGAAAAAATTATGAAATATTAATTGGTTTCCTAGTATTTGATGAATTAAAGTTCTATTTTTAGCCGTGTTGCGGTTGTGACATGGAAACCAAAAGTAGCATAAATAAATCTTTGTACTCAGAATATCAAACAAAAAACACTCCAAAATGCTGTTGTTTTCATTTATAAAACAAATCTAACATTTGGAAGTATGACAATCACTGACAAAGCATATTTTTGGCTATATTTCTAATGACACTCTAAGACAGTTTTGTACGTCCAGATTTAAAGTTTGTCTTTTCTTGCTTGTGACCACAGGAAGCACCACAAATTAGCCTAAACTTTATCCACAGAATCATCAATAAAACAACAATTTTCTTTACACAAGAATGGAAGCTATTTCAAATTAATACGTTATAAAAGTAATATGTTGTGGTTGTGACATGGAAACCGTTTGGTTGTGACATGGAAACCACACCCCTCAAAATCACAAATCATGGAAGTGTAGCAATTTAAACATACATTTAAACAAAACACACCAACTTAAATTGGAAACAATGCATTCTTGTAACATTATTCATACTGATTTATCATTTTATATGATATATTATGGTTGTGACATGGAGACCGTTTGGTTGTGACATGGAAACCACACCCCTCAAAAGCACAAATCATGAAAGTGTAGGAATTTAAGATCAAATTGAAAAAACCACATCATCTCAAATTAGGAACAATGCATTCTTGTAACTTTGTTTACATTGATTTATTATGTTAGACTTAGAGTGACATAATATTATATCAATAAACATTGTCTACATTTGATTTATCATGCTGGAGTGATATAATATCAATCAACACAACTAAGTCCAGTTTCTCTCATCTGACCTAGCGCATCATTCATAATTAATGATAAAATATGAGCTCATGAGTGCATAGTGCTTTTATATCAAGTACAAAATGCATGTTTTAAAAAACGACAAAAAACAATGAAATCATATTCATTCTTTTTTTTTTTTTTATAGGTAAAAACCAAAACTTAATTGTCGATCAAAATTTGTTAGGATTGTCAATTGATTACAAATCATCACCTTTGCTGTGTTGTTAGGTTTTTTTTGCTTTAATATTAACAACACTTTGAATAACAGAATAATCTAAGGTTATTTCTTCTTCATTTCTTGTTTTACAGGCAAATGAATTCTTTTATTTTATGGGCAAATAGAATCCTTCAAGCACTCTCAGCATTTGCTGGTGCTTTTTTTTCCACACATGCAGCTGCTTTTTTGTCCCACATCTAACATGATCTAACATAATTTCAAACTGATTTAGGACTGGTAAGTTCTCTCTCTCTCTCCTCTCTCTCTCTCTCTCTCTCTCTCTCTCTCTCTCTCTCTCTCTCTCTCTCTCTCTCTCTCACACACACACACACACACACACACACACACACACACACACACACACACACACACACACACACACACACATGATTTGCTTTATATTGTAACAGTTTAAAAAAATTGTTGGTCATAATCACATGCATCCATATGTATAGTGGGCACCCTGCCCCCCTTTATTCTCTATCATAAGACTTCCACCTGTATAAGATCTACTTTTCTTAGACACTGCTCTTCTTTGGAACTGTACCCCCCTCATTAGACTTCTCCTTTATAACACATAATTGTGTGTGTGTGTGTGTGTGTGTGTGTGTGTGTGTGTGTGTGAGCAAATAATTATATGTATTTATTTAAATGTTTGTGTGTGTGTGTGTACACACCACAATTAAAATTTTTAAGCATGTGAATTGCTTATTTTGCTCAATAAATGTTGATTTTCTTTTTGGGCCAAAAAGGCATTCATGGTTTCTTGTCATAGCCAATTTCAACTGCAGTGTTGTTGCTTTTTGTGTCAATGTGAATGTGTGTCAGTTGTGTGTTATTTGTTTTGTTATCAACGCTTGTCTTGCACATTTAAAGATGAATTGGTTCCAAATGTTGACAAGGAAAACGGAAACCAAGGAAACAAAACAAAAAAGCCCATCCTCATGATGTGGTTTTCATCATAACTGATCAGGACTTGTAAAGTTTCAGGAGTTTGAAAAATGTTAAGCTTAGGACTTCCAGCATTGTATCCTATCTCTCAAATGAACATAATTTAATCGGAAGAACGTCATTGTTTGATTACATTTGAAGCCTACGGAACATAAGTGGTAGAAAACGAGTGACGTGTTTTGGTCGCCGAGCTCTGTCATCGGTGCAGTTTGTAGCAAACATTAACGTCACTGCGGTGACGTTTAGCGTGCATTTACGGTTGACTCATTACGATTAACAACGATTGTGTAGATCAATCACTTCCCTGAAATCAACACTAGAAATCTGTATCCGAGGAAAAGGGGACGATTTATTACAGTAGATCAGAGTCGTGACACAAACACACACACACACAAACCTGTCACGACTAACACAGCTAAACGTTTTACGGCCAAATTTCAACGTGCGAGATAACCACAGAACAAAATTGCTGCAGGTTTATATTTTCAACAACATAACCAAGAGCATCCTTATAAAGAATCAATAAGTGAATAACTGAATGACGAAAACGCGAGACTAATTTTACGTATGCTTCTAGATCTAACGGCCGAGACAGAAACCACGCTATCTTGGTTTCGTGTCACAACCAACGTGGTTAATACATGAGTTTACAGATCAACGAAAATATTCCCATAAAATACATTCAAACACTGAAAATAATCACTTCTGTCACTAATTGTTTGACATAAAACACGCATAACATATATAAAAGAAAGAGAAAGTAAAACTTCAACAAGAATGTTACGGTCTGTACAAGAAACCGTACTATTTTCGTTTCATGTCCTAACCGTAACGCCGCACAACAAAAACTGGATCTTTTTAATATTTTGTGCAAAATTTATTTTTTGCACATAACAACCATTTCCACAAATTACAGTAGATGGCTTTTTATTTCTTTCCGAGTAAGAATAAGCGGTCATCAAATGAAACGATCGGTAAATGTACCCACAGTTAACAAGCCAAAGCAGTTGACAAGAAAAGAGAACCTGACAAAAACAAGCAATTTCGTAATTTAAACACAAGTTTACGATTATTAAACCATGGTTGGCAAAAGTAAAATACTTTGAAAAGAAAATATTCCTTCTCCTTCGATTAAAAATGCGATAGAAGCGAGTAAACGCATCTTGATCAAATGCTGCCATGCTTTAGCAGTCGGTCGTGACATGAGAAATTTTGGAAGAAGACAAAGACCGGCACACTAGTATAGCATCGCGATGTTCCTTTGGCGGGAAAAAGTACGTGCCAGAGATATTTTAGGTCAAGGTGAAGTGCCAGCGATAAAAATCTCGGTCAGTGAAGGAATGTGCCGAGTTTTGCACCAAATTTACGTCGGTTGGTCGTGACGTTAAAAATGAGAAACGATGTTGCTAATCTGGAGTTTCAAGCCATGAACGAGGGTAGGAAGGCTGGCTGATCAAAAACATCGTTTTTTATATACTGTTAACTGTTTACTTTATCAGTGGAAGCTATGATGTGTTGATGATATGGTATAGTTCTTTGTGAGTGAATTTTTAAAATTGGGCCTGACTTTGGAAACCAAGGTCACGACCACAACGGGTATTTAATCCACCCTCTATTTAATGTTCATGAAAAAGAAATGAAGATGTTTCTGCTTGGGAGTTTGAAACAACATCTGGGCATTAATTTAATACAAATTGTGTTTCAAATTAGCTGTCTTTGAAGTCAGAAGAACAATCTGAATAACGTATGCACCATCATGTCACAAATCCGCCATGTTGGAATGGGCACATTTTGTAAAAGAAAATTCAATATTTTTAAAAACAAGCACAAGTACTCATTAAAACTTTTAAAATTTATTTCTTTAATTCAAACATAACCAGTAACCAGCATTCACTACAGCTACAAACTAAATTCAGTCAAATGGTAGATGTGTGAAGTAGGTCACTATCATACCTCACATGTTTCTGAGAATGACCTATATATGAATCGTCCCTTTTTCCTCAGTATATGATAATAAGAATAATAATATCGATATGGCTTGCCAGCCTAACAGAACACCTGAATAAGGCCTCCAAAACATACGGCATGGAAATCAGTGCAGAGAAGACCAAACTGATGACTAATAACACCAACAGCATTAGCACTGATATCAGGGTTAATGACCAGAAGCTGGAAACAGTTCAAAGCTTCAAGTACCTGGGAGCCATTGTATCAGACCAGGGATCCAAGCCAGAAGTAGTATGCAGGACTGCACAGACAATAACAGCACTGTCAAAACTAAACACCATCTGGAGAGATAAAAATATCTCACTTATCTCCAAGATCAGACTAATGCGCTCCCTTGTCATATCCATATTTCTGTATGCCTGTGAATCATGGACCCTGACTGCATATTTGGAGAGAAGAGTACAGGCGGTGGAGATGAGATGCTTTCGGAGACTCCTTGGCATCTCCTACAAAGACCACAGAAGCAACGAAAGCGTGCATAACAGAATCCAGCAAACCATTGGACCCTATGAGAACCTTCTAACGATCGTGAAAAAGCGTAAACTTAAAGCACTTGCAAAGACAATTTTACAAGGCACTGTCCAAGGAGGAAGAAGAAGAGGCAGACCAAGGAAGAGCTGGGAGGATAACATCAGCGAATGGACAGGCCTAGAACTCAACAAAACCCTGAGAAAGGCAGAACAGAGAGAGGAATGGAGGGAACTGGTTGTTGAGTCTTTGAGGGTGCCCCCACGGTCGTCAGACTACGGGATAGATAGATAGATAGAATATCGATGTATGGAATTTGTATAGCGCTAAATCTTGTAATGCAAATAAATTAAAAACGCTGGCATTCAAAAATATTCCCAGGCATGCAAGCGTTCACGAAAGATGAACAGATTTTAACTTTGCTGCCTGACTGTCTGTCCTGCAGGTCATCTTTGTGGATGGAAACGGTCGTCTGCATCCCCGAGGCTTTGGCCTGGCCTGCCACCTGGGGGTGCTGCTGGACCTGCCCTGTGTGGGAGTGGCCAAGACTCTGATCCACGTGGACGGCATTGAGGACAGCGCTGAACATAAGGCAAAGGTCAGTTTCTCTCAGCACTTGGAATTGTAGTAGTCTGCATTTCCCTCCCCCCCCCCCCCCCTCCCTAGGGATGCCAAAAGGGTCCTGTCAAAATAATCATATACAGCATCCCCACCTTCTGCAAATTCTGTGCCAGGGATTCCCTCTTTTCTATCCCTTCTCTTTGTTTCTGCCTTGTTCCTTTTCTTTCTGTATTTTCCTTCTTGTCTGTTTTCTGCCTTCTTGGTCCATTCTCCTGCCTTTTTCCCAGAAAGACTTAAAAGATAGCAATTCTCTCCTATGCTGAAGTCGGATGCACTGGGCCTGACTTGTTAGGTGCTTAGTGGTATAACAGTATATGTTTATATATGTACATACACACACACGTTTAGGCCCGAAACTTTTTCTCCATCCATTAGACCATGAGTGGTGGTCTGGGTGCTAGTCTTTCGGATGAGACGATAAACTGAGGTGTTACACAAAATTATTCAGCGCACGTAAAAGAACCCACGGCAACAAGAGAGTTGTCCCTGGCAAAATTCCTAGAAAAAAGCCACTGATAGGGAAACAAATACCTTTGCAGACAAAAAATTAAAAAAAAGAAAAGGGTGGCGCTGCTCTTGTGGCGATGCGCTCTTCCTGGGAAGAGCAGCCCGAAGTTCACGCAGAGAAATCTTGTGACTTAAAGTGGTCAAAAAAAAAACAACAAAAAAAAAAGAAAAGAAAAGGAAAGGAGGCAGCTGCTGCTTCGGAAATTGAGAAGAAATTTGATTTATAGTGGAGGTGCCTTGCATACAGCACATCCCCACTCTCTTGGCCAAGTGGGCATAAGGACAGTCAGCGTTGGAGATGCTCTCCAAAGGCCAGCTTAGCCCTCAGGGCTGCAGCACATAAGGACTGTGCAAGTCAAGCCTCCTAGTCAGAGAGTCAAAGTCAATCACTAAAGACTAAGCTGTAAAGCGGCATTCCATGAGTGGGAAAGCCACTGATCATACAGCCTCTCACTTTGCTGTTGCCCCCAGGGTCAGTAGTTTAATCAAGAACTGTGATATAGCCCAGGCGCTGAAGGCACAATATAGGCAGCCATACTCCTACTTCATGGAATATTTTTTACCCCCTCCCGTTTCAGAAACAGACCCTGAAGAGCAGTGGGGACACCTTCCCCCTGATCACCAACCACGGCCACACGTTGGGCATGGCGCTGCGCAGCACATGCTCCTCATCCAACCCTGTGTACGTATCGGTGGGCCACAAGATCAGCCTGCAGTCTGCCGTCACCCTCGTCCACCACTGCTGCAAGTACAGGATCCCTGAACCCACACGATTTGTAAGTTTTGGTTTGTTCTGTTTTTGCTTTGTTAATGTCCAATCAATTCAAAGGTAGGAAAAGGGAAAGATGAAAGCAGAGTTGGCCCATTTGGAATAGGAGTGAGAGACGAAAGAGGAGAGCGGCCCACGGAATGGTGCAAGGAACAAAAGCTGGCTGTCATGAACACATGGTTTGAAAACCATCCAAGAAGATGCTGGACGTGGAAAAGCCCTGGCGACAGAACCAGGAATCAAATAGATTACATCCTGATTCAAGAACGCTTCCGTAACTCTATAACATCTTGTAAGTCCATGCCAGGTGCAGACTGTGGAAGTGATCATGTCCCAGTTATCGGACAATGCGACTAAAATTGAAAAAGTTGTCAAAAGCAAAAAGAACACCAAAACTGCAAATGAACATGCTACAAACTGACGAAGAAATCAAAGAAAAATACAAGATCAAAGTTGGAAACAAATTCGATGGCCTAGATCAACTCACCACTACAGAGGAAAAATGGCAGATGATGAAAGATAGCATCAGCGAGGCAGCAAAAGAATATATACCAGTCATAAATAGAAAGGAACATAAGAAGTGGATGAGCTCTGAGATTTTAAACCTAATGGAAAACAGGAGAAAGGCAAAAGTAGATGAAAAGAAGTATAAAGAACTTGACAAACTGGTTAAGAAAAAGTGTAATGAAGCCAAGGAAGAATGGATAAATATGCAGTGCAAGGAAATTGAAACGACTGCAAATTTTGATAGCAAACTTATGCATGAAAAAATAAAAGATGTGACAGGGAGGAAATTGTCTGCAAAAACAGGTTGTATAAAGTCGAGAGATGGAGATATACTCATGGAAAAAGAAGATATTCTTAACAGGTGGTCAGAATACATCGAAGAGTTATACCACGACGACAGAGGTCCACCTCCTCATATTAGCAACAAAGATGGCCACATAATCATTGAAGATGAAGTAAGACATGCACTCAGCAAGATGAAAAGTGGTAAGGCACCAGGACCTGATGATATCCCATCTGAATTGATAACAGCCCTGGATGAAGTGGGAATTAAGGCAGTCACAAAACTACTAAACAATATATATGACACAGGAGAGATTCTGACAGATATGAAGAAGTCCATCTACATTGCGATCCCTAAGAAACTGGGCACAGCTGAATGTGACCAACATCGTACAATCAGCCTGATGAGTCACCTCACCAAAGTTCTTTTACGAATACTCATGAAGAGAATGAGAAATAAAATACTCCCAGAAATATCAGAAACGCAATTTGGATTCATGGCAGACAAAGGCACCAGAAATGCAATCTTTGCATTGAAAACTCTCATGGAAAGATCCATCGAGGTCCAGAAAGACCTGTACCTCTGCTTCATTGACTACTCAAAAGCGTTCGACAAAGTACGACACTCCGACTTGTATGATATTCTGGCAGGGCTATACATCGATGGGAAAGATCTTCGAGTCCTCAGAAACATATATTGGGAACAAGAGGCAGCCATTAGAGTCGACAATGACATCAGTCAATATAGACCAATCTGCAGGGGTGTGAGGCAGGGCTGCGTGTTCTCACCTGATTTATTTAATGTGTATAGTGAAATAATTGTATGAAATATTGAGAATCATGAGGGAATTAGTGTAGGTGGCCACAACATCAACAACCTGAGATATGCAGATGACACAGTCCTTATCGCCGACTCTGAAGAAAAACTGCAAAAGATTTTAACAACAGTAACAGACGAAAGCGAAAAGAAAGGATTACAGCTCAATACAAAGAAGACAGAATGCATGGTGATCTCAAAAAAAGCTGTTAAACCACAATGCAACATAGCCTGTAAAGGAGAGAGAATCAGACAAGTAATAATAATAATAATAATATATGGAATTTATAAAGCGCTGAATCTTGTAATACAAACAAATCAAAGCGCTTAAGTAAACACCTTTAAGGCAATGTGTGGCACTAAAGTTTACTTTTTACGATTGAAGAATCAAAATCTAGTTTTTGATGTTAACTTATAGTACTATGACTTCTAAGTTAAAAAATGTTATTTGTTTTATGTTAGTAAGCCATGTTGTCATGGAAACCAAGATAAACATCTGCCATCTTGGATTTTTAGGAAATCATTTTTCACCTATAAAATCAAGTGATACATTAATGATTTTTGGCACATATGTACATAATGGATGTATTTACAATATTATAGACATTTTTCAAAACATTAGTTCTTAATTTTTTATTAATTTTTTTCCAAACATGGACATTTTATATACAGAGGAAAAAGAACACAAACATGTTCAGACCAACATTTATTACTCACAGCCTTGTTGGAAGGCTTCAATACACACAGCCAGCCTTTCAGCAACAAGAATACACAGTCAGAACACCCCTGTAGCAAAGGCAGGGCCACTTTCCAGCTCCATCAGCTCCTCCTACCTCTTCAGTTTAGCAGTTCACAGAGTGTCGCGCCTCTGGATCACACTGTCTGTCTGGTATCTGAGGCTGTTCTTCTCCCTCTTCTGCTGTCTGGATGCCCCCAGCCTCTTCATGTGCACACTTTTATCAAATCCAAAGCAACTGGCAGTGTCTTGGGTACAACCTGGACCAAAATTGAACTCATGGATGGCTGTCAGAGTGCGAAGAGAATTTGCCGGCATGATGTGAACTTGTCCTTGGAATGACAAATTCCATGAGACTGTTCAAGCACTCCTTGAGTCTTGAAAGCACCACATCTTTGAAGCAGCTTCATAATATTTGTCAGTCTCTCATAGACAGGCATAAGGTAGATATGCTTCTTCTCACAGTTCAGGGGTGTTGTCAGCTCACTGAAGGTCTTGGCACCACCAGCTGACAGCAGCTCTGTGTATCGCAGCTTGTTGCGCTCCATGGAGCACACTACAGGACTGCTTCAAATTCCATGTGTGCTCATAAAGTGGATCAAGATACAGATCTAGTTATAGTTTCTTATTTTAGGAGCTCTCTGTGTGTGTATTTTATTTTATTTTTTTAAATTCTTTTATATTCAGGATAATGTGTGTGTGTGTGCATGCATGTGTGTGTGTTTAGGTATGCATGTGCAAGTATCAGTGTGTGTGGGTTACTGTTAGTGTGTACAAGCATGGAGAGTATGCTGAAAATCTATAATGAATTTGTTCAAACAAGTCACTTGAAAGCTGGCATCCACTCCATTTGAACATATTCATTTCAGCCTGAATCCTTTTGTGAAAACTGTTCATTCATTCCAGCAGTTTTACCCAATACTTCTGTCCATACACACAGTAATGTTGTTTCTTTTTTTGTGGTCTTATTTGTATAATGACAGGTAGAAATAAAGAAAACACACACACACACACAAAAGAATTAACACACACACACACACACACTCTCTCTCTCTCTATCTCTCTCTTTCTCTCTCTCTCTCTCTCACACACACACACTTTATAATTTAGATGCTACAGAAATATATATAAAAAAACACCCCAACTTACCAGTAAAATATATTAGCCTCGAGTTTTCCACCCCCTCTCTCAGTCAGGAAACATTCTATGCCCTCTACAGCTTACTTACTGTGAAACACTACACACATGAATACACAGAATAGCTGGTCCACGTGGTTTCTTTTTCCTCTGTTCTGAAGCAAAAAGTTTGTTTACACTGGGAGTAACTTCAGCTCGTGACAGTTACCAGATGGCTCTGCACTGGCCGTTTCCAACTTCCCAGTAACTTCAGCTCGTGACAGTTACCAGATGGCTCTGCACTGGCCGTTTCCAACTTTTTTTTCACACACTGCCTGATATGGTTCATGTTTGGGCCGAGTACGAGCTTTCTTAGACACCAAAACACCCTCAGTACGCTTCGATGTTGACAGCGAAGCAGATGAACGGATTTCAGTTTTTGAACGATGTGCTGCTCGGTCAGACTCGGCACTGATTCTCAGCAATTCGTCCGTTTCCTTCAATGCTGTGCATTGTCGAGTAAATGCAAGGTGTTTTTCTCACCTCGGCTTGCATTTAGGAGCCATTTGAAGTGTTTATTTTTTCAAACGAGTCATTTTTCTGCTTGAAGCGGAGGCAAAAGCATGATGTAAACAACGGCCATTTGCAATGACATAAGCGTCACGTGATCCGATACAGCTAACCGGCTAGCTTGTTTTTGAATCGCTCTCTATATATGGAAGTTGCCGTGGATATGCTAATCGTCGAAAATGACGTATAGTTTGTTGTGAATGAGTTTTAGCAGTCGAAGCTCTTCGAATAGTGTAGGGGAGATAATCTAGTTTCGTTTGGTGTGCGACACGCCGTAGTTTGTGAACGAGAAATGTCGGTTGCTAGGGCAAAAAGATCGGTATTTTCACGCATTTTTCGGAACAAATGAAAGCAAACTCAGTTGGGTTAGGTTAGTAAAACCTCTTTTTTTGCAAAAATACACCATTTTAATGAAATTTAAGTATGGAATATGAATATAGACATAGAGTGTAAATTTGGAAAAATCTAAAAATAGCCAAAATGACCCAAATTTAGCCAAATCTACTGCCGCACATTGCCTTAAATACCTTGGTTGTACTATCACCCCGGACGGCAAGTGTGACACAGAAATCAAGAAGAGAATCGGTCAATCTAAGGCAACTTTTAACAACATGAAATGCATTTTTACCAACAGTAAGATAAGCCTCAAGACAGATCCATGTTATGAGAGCCTACGTATGGTCCATTCTTCTGTTCGGATGTGAGTGCTGGACCCTAGCCAAGGACACAGAACAGCGACTAGAAGCAGTGGAGATGTGGTTCATCCGGAGAATCATGAAAGTCTCATGGACAAAAAGAAAAACAAATGCAGAGGTAATGGAAATGGCTGGATACAAGAGATCCCTTCTCAACACCATCAGAGAAAGACAGCTCAAATTTTTCGGCCATATAATCAGGGCTGAGGGACTAGAGAAACTGTTATGGAGTGGCAAAATCTGTGGAAACAAGAGCAGAGGAAGACAACGCACAAAATTCACAGACAGCTTAACAAGGAGCTCATGAGAGGGACCGAGAACAGGGAAGAAAGGAGAGCCATGATTGTCGATGTCTGCAGGACCAGACCGGACACTTGAAGAAGAAGAAGAATGTCCAATCACTACTTGGTGGTTTAGAAAAAGTAGGTTTGAAAGCCTGCCTTCCTGCCACTCCAATCTTTCTTTTCTTTCTTTCTTTCTTTTTCTTTTTTTTTTCTTTCTGCATTTTCCCCTATATTGAGAGAGAGGGAGGAGCATGTTGGAGATGGAGGGGGGGTGGGTGGGAAGATGTGCGGTTCCTGGTCTTCTGTGCTTGTGGCTCTGTTGGACCCCTGCCCACCAGCCTCAGCCGACACAGTACGACTTCAGAGCAGCTTGTGACCAGTCTAGCCTGCCACCCCTCTTGGTGGAGGAGGCGGCAGAGAACTAGTTTGGCTGTTACTGGGCTGGTCGTCTGTACTTAACGGCAATGGGGACGGGATAGCCTAGTGGTTAGAACATTACGCTCGCAATCTGACGACCCGGGTTCGATTCCCGTTCAAAGGGGATATTTTCCCCTGGGGTTAACATCAGTGCAGACTCCACTCTCCCCAAAAGTCCTTCGGATGAGACTATAAATCGAGGTCCCGTGTGCGAACGCACGTAGAACATATTGCACACACGTTAAATCCTGTTCCGTTTTTCATAAGAGTAGGTGATTGTGTGCCGGTGGGAAAAGATGACAGAATCTACGAAACCACATACACACGGGGACTTCTTCTTCCTTTTTTGTCATGTTTCTCCCAGGGGCGGTTTGACATTGATGAGCCTTCTCCATCTCTCTCTGTTTTGAGCTTCCTGCTTATTTATGCCCCTTACACGGGGACTGGATGTAAAAAAGCACGTAACACGGCAGTCGTTTTCCCCCATTTTCTGCTGCACTTAGACGCTGGAACTTGACCCCTGATGTGCTATTTTTAGCTCTGGCGCGGACCAGATGCAATGGTCCAGTTTGGCGCCATCAAGATAGCATAGCGTTCTTTCCACTGTTTCAGCAGGGGAAAGTGGCCACACGGATTTTAATTTCCAACTTTTAAGTGCTTTGTGATACGTTTGTCATTTTCTTCAGCGCTACATTCATGTGTGTTCAGTGCAGTGTTCTCTTGTTGTTGTGGAGACGTGAATTTGAACAAGTACAGCACTTTTGTGTTGGCGTTATAAACCAAAATAACAGATAGATTGGATGTTCTCACCAGATAGCTCTTCTTTGTTTAGTATTGAGAGTGATAATTTCTGTGCTAGTGACGTAAATTGATCGCAATTTTCCTCCTGAAATGTTTAAGTTTCACTATGGCAAAGTCAGGTAATTAATGTTAATGTTTGATTTTTTAAGCTGAATCAACTTTTGTTGTATTTAGGATACATGTTCATCAGTTTTGAAGGGCTCAAATTTGGGCAAAATGTTGTCTGTTTGCTGTCTCAATCTAGCCTAGGCTTAGTGCCAGTGTGTGTTAAGAGGATAGGCAGGCCGCACGCACGCACGCAGCGGGCTTGTCTCCTCTAGGCCTAGCCTAGCCCAGATCTGTAGCCTTAGTCTTAGGCCTGCCGCGCGAGCATGTGTGCGTGCTACTAGGCTTGAGATGCTGTGAGGAGGGGGAAGGGGAGGGGTGAAGAAATGGGAGGGGTGTGGGGGTAAAAAGGTCAGGGCACTCTAATTTTAGCACTCTGCCTGAACCTTTGACTGAGCGCTGCTGTATAGGCACGCTGTGGTAAGTGCTTATTCCATTATCCTCGATATAAAAGAATAAAATAAATTAAAAAAGAAAAAAGTTACGCTGCGTTTGCTGCAGCGTGAAGATGCCCCCCTCAGGAGACTACCCACATTACCGTTGGTGTGTGTGTCAGGGCTGTGTGTTGATGTGTTTCAGGACTGTGGGGAGATCAGTGTTGACATAGCTGTGGGGAGATCAGTGTTGACGTGTGTCTTGGCATGTGTGTTTCAGGACTGTGGGGAGATCAGTGTTGACGTGTGTGTTGGCATGTGTGTTTCAGTACTGTAGGGAGATCAGTGTTGACGTGTGTTTTGATGTGTTTCAGTACTGTGGGGAGATCAGTGTTGACATGTGTGTTGGTGTTTTTCAGGGCTGTGGGGAGATCAGTGTTGACGTGTGTGTTGATGTGTTTCAGTACTGTGGGGAGATCAGTGTTGACATGTGTGTTGGCATGTGTGTTTCAGGACTGTGGGAAGATCAGTGTTGACTTATGTGTTAACATGTGCGTTTCAGGACTGTGGGGAGATCAGTGTTGAAGTGTGTGTTGGTGTGTTTCAGGCGGACCTGTACTCCCGACAATATCTGAACGAGAAATGTAAACCTGAAGCTGTAGTTCAAGAAGGGGAGGTTTGGCCCAATTAGTGTTATCACATGACGTTACATGTCCCATAGTCTTCTTCACTTTAGAGGGGACACTATGGATGACTTGACTGACAACCAGCCCGCTCCATCTTTCTCTGTTTTAACCCCTTCACTGCTGGAAAAGTGACCAGCTTTCTAGGACTATTGCCAAATCACTGGGAAACTCATCACTAGAGACAACTATGTCACTGTAGTGATACATTTCATATATCAGAGGTTACTTCCCCTGAAAGTGTTTCCGTTTGCTTGCGTCTGGAGTGTTGGTGTTTGTGTTTATTTTTGCTTTTGAAAATAGGATTGTTGTTGTTTGTATCCTGTACATTCCAGGCAGTCAAGGCATTATTATTAAGAAAAGCACAGTGAGAGGTGGGCGACAGAGAAGGAAAGATACGATGGCAGCTTTAGTGTAAACTGCTTATATGATTATAACAATCCATTACAGAATTTGGTAGCCAATGTGGAATATCAAAATAGTTTTACCAGAGTGTTAAAAAAAGTGTTGTTTTGTTATGTGTGTTTGTGCGTGTGTTTGTGTATGTGTGTGTGTGTGTGTGCATCTGTGTGCATAACTGTTATGTATATGAATGTGTACGTGTGATCATGTATATGTGCTTTTTTTATACCTTCGTGAAATTACTGGCAGATTTATGGAATAGTTGGGCATGTTCTTGTATTTGTGTAGGAGAGGCTAGAGTCAGTGTCAAGATTTATGCAGGAATTTATAATTGTTCAGGAATCTGGGGGAAATGTTGACATTTGTGTTTGGAACTTTTGTCTTTTTCCTTTGTATACACACACATACATACACACCCACATACATACACACTCACATACATACACACCCACATACATACACACCCACATACATACACACCCACATACATACACACCCACATACATACACACCCACATACATACACACCCACATACATACACACCACATACATACACACCACATACATACACACCCACATACATACACACCCACATACATACACACTCCATACATACACACTATATACATACACACCCACATACATACACACCCACATACATACACACCCACATACATACACACCCACATACATACACACCCACATACATACACACCCACATACATACACACCCACATACATACACACCCACATACATACACACCCACATACATACACACTCACATACATACACACCCACATACATACACACTCACCATACATACACACCCACATACATACACACTCATATACATACACACTCACATACATACACACTCACATACATACACACTCACATACATACACACTCACATACATACACACTCACAAAAGCTGCAAATGGAGTAAACTGGTGCAGCGTTTGTCACTGCAGTGCCCCTACGACCCCAGAGGGGGTAATGGGAGTAGATGATATATATATATATATATATATATTGAGAGAGAGATAGATATATATTATAATTTTAGTTTCTATATATATATATATATTGAGAGAGAAATAGATATATATTATAATTTTAGTTTCAGGGATCTTATTAAACAGTTAAAAAGGTTTTAGCCTTATTCTGTTCTTATTTCTATGCTTGTTGATACATATCAAGGCAAGGGTGCATATGATTGTGTGTGTGTGTGTGCGTATGTGCATGAGTGTGTGTGAGTGCTTTGAAATTTCTGAATGCAACCGTTTTCTATGCAACAAGTTGTTGTCATACTGAAAGGACCATGATGATATATTGAATTTGTACTTAACATGAAATAGAGCTGTGCCTTCCTTCTTCTTAGTCCTTATAGCTCCTAGCGGAGCATAGGGCCTCAACAGCGTCCCTCCACCTTCTCCTGTCTCTGGCAGGGGTCTTGGCCTCTTCCCATGTCAGGCTGGAGTCTCTCAGCTCACTATGCAGGCTTTGTGCCTTCCTTACTTATGTTCTTTGACTGTTCAGTGCTATGATATGAGGCTGCTGCACTTGCATTGTTTGAATCTTTGCTTTATGAAGCACTGTAGAACCTCTGGGCTGTCGTCGCTTTGAGGTGTTTGTTCAGAAATGTATCAGAAAGACAGGGGAATGTTTGTGGTATGTGAAAGTGTATTTGTGATTGTTCATGAAATCAGAGAGAGAGATATATATATATATATACATATATATATATATATTCATATATATTGTGATATAACCTTGTGATATAAATGAGAAAACAAATCTTTCATGTTTTACTACATTGTTGTCAGTTTTTATCGCCCTTCTTGGGGGCCTTCATCATGCTTTTACTACATTGTGATCAGTTGTTATCTCCCTTTTTGGAACATGCCAAGACCGATGTATGTAACTTGTGTCATTCTATTCAGCACAGGTAAATATTGTTAAAGAAAACGACCCAAACAAACCCAAACAAGCCCAAAACAAAGAAGAAAAAGGTAAAGGTGTTCCCATAACCTAGTGGATGTTGGGGAACAAAGTGTCAGAGGCCTCAGGTTCTCCAGAGGCCAGCATTTTGAGGGCTGCGCCCACTTCCTCTCCTTCGCTGCTTTACCTCCCCTCACCCTAAAGAGGACAGGTACCCATATACAGCTGGGTAAACAAGGGGACTGTACTGCAGCCAAGGCGCACAAACGGTCACCCATCCACTTGATAACCACGCTCAATGCTGCTTAACCTCGGGGAGAGTGAGTGCTCTGACCACTGAGCTATCCCGTCCCCATATTGGACCCTCCCACTTAAAAAATAAAAATCTTCCTCATAGAAATGGTGATTATACTGATATGCACTGCTTAGCTTATACCTTTGATGGACCTGGCCTTAAATGTTCCATGGATACATGTTTTCATGAGCAGCTGTGGAGCGTTCTGAAGCAGGCAGGTAGATAAAGCCGTTTAGTGCTTTCATGCTGAATTTCTGTGTCTTTTTATAAGGTTTTTGATGTTGTTGAAATGTTTGCTTTGTGTTGATGGTTTTTGTTGCGTTTTTTCGTTAGGGGGGGGGGGGGGGGGGGGGGGGGGGAAGGAGAGGGTGGGAGGAGGTCATGTATCCACATTTTCCCCCATTTCCTTCTTTGCAATAAACAGTGGGTTCCTTTGAACTTGATGCCTGTTGGGTCTTGGATTGACCACATTCCTGTGTTTTCATTTTTGTCTGTCTGTTTTTTCCTCATCTAGAGTTCTTAGATATGCCAATGGTGAGATTTTGTGTTTGCGACCGTATTTGCCCACCATGAAGGTAGCCGCATTCCGACTTTGGGGATGTATGCTGGGTACGTTCATGTTTCCATAACCCATCAAATTCTGACAAGAATTATGGAATCTTTAAATAGCATAACTGATCTTCTAGATGTGTACAGTGTATCTACAAGAAGGAAATTAAGGCACTGGCAGGTCTACACTTGAAGTTTGACCTGTGAGGTCTTAAAAATCCCCACCCTTAATTCACCAGATGCTGCCAAGATTCGAACTCGCAACTTCATGGACCCATGGGATTGAAGTCAAACAGTCTTAACCACTCGGCTATAGCGCCCTTCCTGTGCAGAAATGAACCTGAATGGGGAGAAACTACCTGATGATGTGTAGAATCCTTGTTCACTGATGAACAAGTGGCAACGTTTTTTTTGTCCAGGATTTTGTTTCCAAAAGTTTGATGAGTTTATTGATGTGCAGGGTACCCTGATGTGGAAGGGAAAAGACCAAAAAAGGAAAGAGATTTAGTAAATAAAAATTTTTTTTTTCTATCTCTGTGTGGAATTTGAACCTCTGTGTGTGTGTGTGGGCGTGCGTGTGTGTGTGCGCGCACATGCGCGCATGATTGGTTTGTCACAGCAACCCAATCAATTGCTAGGACAAAAATCCCATAAAGAAAACCTTTTGTTTCTCTCTCTGGTATTTGCCACAAGCATCACTACTATACAACTCCCTCCTCTCCCTCCTAAACTCCATCCCACTCCCCTTCCTCAACCCCATTCCATTACCCTCAACTTTCTCTCTCTTCCTCTCTCTCTCTCTCTCTCTCTCTCTCTCTCTCTCTCTCCTCTCTCTCTCTCTTCTCTCTCCTCTCTCTCTTCTCTCTCTCTCTCTCATCCTCTCTCTCTCTCTCTCTCTCCTCTCTCTCTCTCTCTCTCTCTCTCCCCCCCCCCTCCTCCTCCTCTTTGGGTTCCCCATTTGCCTCAAACCTCTCCCTTCTGATTTTTCTAGAGTTTTGGGGGGGGGGGGGGGGGGGGGGGGGGGGGGGGGGGGGGGGGGGGGGGGGGGGGGGGGGGGGGGGGGGAGTTGCATGCTGGTTTTTGTTTCCTCGGGTAAACGGCCGTCCTTGACATGCAAGTTAAAAGAAAAAGGGCAGGGGTGGGGGGTGTAGGCAGGAGACCAGAGCTTTCATCAATATTTAACAAGTTCCTGAGACTGAGCAGGCGTCTGATTGCCTCACCGTTTGTCTGTCTGTCTGTCTGTCTCTGTGTGGTGTTTATCTTCATAATTATCTGTGACTTTTTTTCCCCAGCCTTTGTCTGGCTGTGTTTTGTGTGTGTGTGTGTGTCTCTCTCTCTCTCTCTCATCTCTCCCTCTCTCTCTCTCTCTCTCTCTCCTCCTCTCTCTCTCTCTCTCTCTCTCTCTCTCTCCTCCCCCTGTCTGTCTCTGTCTCTCTTTCTCACCCCCCCCCCCTCTCTCTCTTCCCCCTACCTCCCCTCCCCCTCTCTGTCTCTCTTCACCCCCTCTCTCTCTCTTCCCCCTATCTCCCCTCCCCCTCTCTGTCTCTCTTCACCCCCCTCTCTCTCTCTTCCCCCTATCTCCCCTCCCCCTCTCTGTCTCTCTCTTCACCCCCCCCCCCCCTCTCTCTCTCTTCTCCCTACCTCCCCTCCCCCTCTCTGTCTCTCTTCACCTCCCCCCCTTCTCTCTCTCTTCCCCACCCCCCCTACCCCCCCCCCTCTCTCCTCTCTCTCCTCTCTCTCGTCTCTCTCTCCTCTCTCTCACTCTCTCTCTCTTCTCTCTCTCCTCACGTCAAAGGAATCAACGATAGTTGAAAATTGGAAAGAGCAGGAGTGGGAGGTACATCCTGACTGTCCTGGCAAAATTGGTAGGTTTAATCCCAACTGAGTCCCCAATGACGGACTCCGACTACCTTGAAGACGGGCATATGCATACGCAAAAATCTCAACACTGGTGAACAGAGAAAAGAAATCAAAATATGTCCCTTGAAAGGAAAGAGGAGAGTGGGGTGGGATAAAGTCTTAGTGGACATATGACAAAATTTTAATATTTAAAAAAAAATATCAGTTACTTTCCGAAGTTGGAAGGCAATGACCTTGAAGGTGGGGGAAGGGTAAAAACAAAACGGTCGCGTGCGCCAAAAAAAAAAAAAAAAATCATTACTGAACCTTGGAGGGCTAAGCCCAGGAGCAAGGGACCCCCCCTCCTCCCCCCCCCCCCCCCCCCTCGCCCCCCACCAACCCCCTCCCCAAACATTTTTTATCTTCTTTGTTGGCATTATTTCTACTGTTTGAATTTGAAGCTAGTAGTAATGTATCCAGCAGTGATTGCGAACAGGGCAGAGAGAGAGAGAGAGCAAACATTTCTTTCGAGGATAATGGAATAAGCTGTGCTTTTTAAAAAAAAAATCCAGTCCCCGTATGTATGCAGTTTTGTCATCCGTTCCCACCGGCACACAGTGGCCTACTCTTCCGAAAAGCGGAACGGGTTTTAACATGTGCGCAAGATGTTCTGCGTGCGTTCGCACACGGGACCTCGGTTTATAGTCTCATCCGAAAGACTTTTGGGAGCAGTGGAGTCGGCACTGATGTTAACTCTAGAGGAAAAATCCTCTTGAACGAGATTCGAACCTGGGTCAGCAGATCACGAATACATCACTCTAACCACCAGGCTATCCCGAGAGAGAGAGAGAGAGAGATCAAATTAAATCAAATAAAAAAATTATTTTATTTCGAGGATAATGAATGAATGTGCTTTTTTTACATCCAGTCCCCGCCCTCAGAGATACATCATATACTAAAATAAACGCAATGCCCATACATTCACACAGTAAAACAAACCAGCAACAACAAAGTAACAATTATAAGCCCCTTTGCTAATGATGATAATGGCTGGCCAATGATGAATTCAGTTGTGAGTCACCCTACCCTACCCTTACCTACTCTACCCTACACTACCCTTACCTACCCTACTCTTACCTACCCTACCCTACCCTTACCTACCCTACCCTACCCTACCCTTACCTACCCTACCCTACCCTTATCTACCCTACCCTACCCTTACCTACCCTACCTTACCCTTACCTACCCTACCCTTACCTACCCTACCCTACCCTACCCTTACCTACCCTACCCTACCCTACCCTTACCAAGTCCTTCAGATGAGACTATAAACCGAGGCCCCATGTTCGAACGCATGCAGAACATCTTGCGCACACGTTAAATCCTGTTTCGCTTTTTGAAAGAGTAGGCCATTTTATGCCGTGGAAACAGATGACATTTACAAAACCGCATTCACACGGGGACTGGATGTAAAAAAGCACATGAGTGCTTATTCCATTATCCTCGATATAAATAAATAAGAAATAAGAATACCTACCCTTACAAGGCTATGGAAGTGCTGTCACTCTGTTCTGCTCTTCTTCTGCTGCAGTCTAAGGCTGCACGCCAGTAATAAAACATTCGCACTTTTCCTTCTGTTTTTCCACGTGACTCTTGTATTCATACCGCAGTACTAAGACATACACAGAAATAAAATAAAAAACACTTTTTGTGAAAGACTAGCCTCTGACTCAAAACTCATGTGATTTGGTGGGTTTGAATTTTAAATGTTTTTTTCAGCAAACTCTATACCCACTCAGTCCTTTGTCGTCTGCTTGCTTCCTTACCAAATAAATGCGTGGGGGGGGGGGGGGTAACCCACCAGTCCTTGTCGTCCTTGCTTCCTTACACAATAATAATGCGTGGGGGGGGGGGGGGGGGGGGGGGGGGGGGGGGGGGGGGGGGGGGGGGGGGGGGGGGGGGGGGGGGGGGTGGGGGGGGGGGGGGGGGGGGGGGGGGGGGGGGGGGGGGGGGGGGGGGGGGGGGGGGGGGGGGGGGGGGGGGGGGGGGGGGGGGGGGGGGGGGGGGGGGGGGGGGGGGGGGGGGGGGGGGGGGGGGGGGGGGGGGGGGGGGGGGGGGGGGGGGGGGGGGGGGGGGGGGGGGGGGGGGGGGGGGGGGGGGGGGGGGGGGGGGGGGGGGGTGTCAACACGTCATAACACAAGCAATCCTCATTTCATGATCATTTCCAACTTTCTCATCACTAACCTGTGTTAATCCCCCCCCCCCCCCCCCCCCCCCTTTTCTTTTCTTTTTTTTCCTTTTGAGGTCAGATTTTTTTCCAGTTTTTCCTGTCAGCAACTATGACCTGATACCTTGGCCCACACTTGATCTCACCAGCAATGGACCTAAAGAAGCGGGGCCATTGCCCTTCTCTTGTCCGTCCCTTTGTCTTCTCAGTGTGAATCGTGAATGGTAACAGGGTTAAAAAAAAAAAAAAAAGGAGAAGAAGAAGAAAAAAAAAATGGGGGAAAAAAAAGTAAAGTTCACAAAATTAATAATGAAAAGCATTTTCTGTCGAACCTGATATTGGTGTAAAGAATTAACGCCCCCCCCCCCCCCCCCCCCAATCCCTACCTCTCGTGGGGATGCCGGGGACCTGTCAGTGTAAATAGCATCCCCACCTTCTGGAAATTATGTGCTAGAAATCTCCTCTTTTCTATCATTCTCTTTGTTTCTGTCTTGTTCCTTTTCTTCCTGTTACTTCCTCTTTGTCAAGTTTTTTCCTTCTTGGTCCATTCTCTTGCCTTTTTTCCAGAAACTTAATAACAATTCTCTCTTATGCCGAAGTCGGATAATAATAATAATAATAATAAATGGAATTTATATAGCGCTGTATCTTGCACAGACAAATCAAAGCGCTTGCACTCAACTCATTCTTACACAGTCATGCAACCAATAGCAAGTAATAATTCTAACAAGTCAAAAGCACACCCACACACACACGCACACAACACACACGTCATATACTTTGGCAGGTGAAAATTTTTGCTGTTGAAAAAGCAGGATAGCTATGAAAGAAACAGGAGAGGAAATTCTTAGGTTTGAAACAAATATGTCTTGAGGCCAATTTAAAAGTGTCACAAGAAGGTCTTTGGCAAGAGAGATAGGGAGGCATTCCCAATCGATGGACCAGAAACAGAGAAAGAGCAACGGCCAACAATGGACTGGTTGAATCTAGGTGTTTGTAAGCACAAGGAATCTGCAGCAGAGCGAAGGGAACGAGAAGGGGTGTACAGGTGGAGACATTCACAGAGGTAGGAGGGTGCTGTTTTGTGGAGACATTTGTAACAGAGAGTACTGATCTTATAGTTTATTCTTTGTGGCACAAGCAGCCAGTGGAGAGATCGCAAGAGAGGGGTAATGTGCTCAGATTTTTTCTTTCTGAGGACTAGTCGAGCTGCAGAGTTTTGAATACGTTGAAGGGAGTGGATAGATGATGCTGGCAGACCAGCCAAAAGAGAATTGCAATGGTTCAGACGTGAAAGAATGAGAGATGCCACGAGTTTTGATGTTGTGTCTGTGGACTTTCGAATTGCACTAATACGCCGTAATTGATAGAAGCACGACTGGCAGGTCTGGGTGATGAATTTTTGCATAGCGAGTGTGTTGTCAATAATGACCCCTAGATACTTTACAGCAGTGGACAGAGGGATTGATGCATTGCCAAATTCTATTGAAGCTGTTGTAATGGAAAAGAGTTTGTTTTTGGTCCCTACAAGCATGGCTTCAGTTTTATCAGCGTTTAGTTGTAACTTGTTCTGTATCGTATCATCCAGTTTTGGATATCTTGAAAGCAGTAGGCTATATTTGTCAAGAGAGAAGGCAGATTTTCAGGAGTGTCACTGCTTAGAATCAGAGTCATCTGCATAAAAGTGATGGTTGATCTGATGACGGTTAATTATATGTGACAGTGGAGCGGTGTAGAGAGTGAAAAGAACAGGGCCCAGAACTGATCCCTGCGAGACTCCACATTCCAGTCTGGCAGGTACTGACTGAATCTTGTTTACTGTGACTGTCTGGAATCGGTCAGTCAGGTATGAGCTAAACCAGGTGAGGGCTGTACCAGTAACACCAAACGTTTCTTGAAGACGGGAGAGAAGGATAGCGTGGTCAATAGTGTCGAAGGCTGCAGATAAGTCGAGTAGAGTGAGGAGGGAGATTTTCCCTGAGTCAGAAGCAAGTAGAAGCATGTTTAAGGTGTGAACTAGGGTGGTTTCAGTGCTGTGATTGGCGCGATAGGCAGACTGAAACGCAGGAAGAAGACTGTTGGAGAGAAGGTGGTTGTTGAGCTGTTTCAGAACTACTCTTTCAAGGACTTTAGAGATGAAAGGTAGGTTGGAAACAGGTCTGTAATAGGCTGGGCCTGATCTGTCAGGCGCTTAACGGCAGCGTGACGCATTTTAGCTCATATAACACACAACAATGGTTGCTGTCTGAGCGTTCCACAACGACGTGTGAAGTTTTTTTGTTGTTTTTGTTTTTATTTTTTTTTAAAAAGAGAAAATAAAAAGATGGAAAGCATACCCTAGAGATACTGCATCAGTGTTGAACATGAACTTGCTTTGAGGGAAAAAAGTTTACAAATGATAAAACAGTGTTCAGTGTGGATCCCTTTTATGACTATTGACAGGTTTTTGAAACATAAAAGGTGCTTTAAAAAAATGACAAACGTTAAAAATGGTTCTGGGTCGATCAGTGTGAATATTGACAGGCTTGAAAGAAAACCAAGTCATTAACGATAAAAAAAAAGCGTTCTTTGTCAATCCTTTTATCAGTGCCAACATTGACAGGCACTATCAGCCCCCCTTCCAAACCCCAAGGAACAACAACAACAACATTAACAACAAAAGCAAAACGAAACGAAAGACAATATCAATAGGAACCAAGCAATCGAACAATAGAACAAACACACACACACACACACACACACACACACACACACACACACACACACACACACACACACACACACAAACACACGCACGCACGCACACACACACACACACACACACACACACACACACACGCGCACACACGCACACACACACACACACACACACACACACACACACACACACACACACGCACGTACGCACGTACGCGCACACACACACGCACGCGCTCCCCCCCCCCCCCCCCCCCCCCCCCCCCACCACACACACACACACCACTGCATCAGACAATTCAAGCCCCAACCCCACCCCGCCTATCCAAAAAACAAACACAAGTCTCGTCCTGTTTCAAGGGAGAGAACCCCCTCCCGTCTCCACCCCCCACCCCCACCACACTTCAAACCGCACGAGTCAATCAAATGAAACAGAAAGAAAGCAAAGAAAGAAAAAACCCATCTCGGCAAAAAGACAGGAAAACTAAAGGGAGGAAGGAGCAGGAGAAAAACAGGAAAAGAGACAAAAACTCTGGCACCAAATTTCCAATCTGAGTCGAGAGTAAAAGGTAAACAAAGGTAAAGGTGTCCCATAACCTATGTGGTCGAAGGTGAGCGAGGCATCAGAGACTTTAACTTCTCTAGGGGCCAGCATATTGAAGGCGGCGCCCATCTCCTCTCCCTCGCTGCTTTACCTTCCCTGACCCTAAAGAGGCAGGTACCTATGTACAGCTGGGTGAACTGGGTAACTGTGCTGAAACCAAGGCACGCAAACGGTCACCCATCAAAGTGGTAACCACGCTTGATGCTGCTTAACCTTGGCTGGGGGGAAAGCGAGTGCTCTAGAGTGGAGGAGAGTACAGGTACAAGCCTAAAACAGCCCGAGCATCTTTACTGAAGCAGCAAAGCGTGCTTCCTTTATCTTAAGGGAGAACAAAATAAAACTAACAATAACTTTGTTTTACACACGTGCGCACAGACACAGCCGCTCAATCCAACAACCAAAAAAATCAAACTCTTGTGTGTGTGTGTGTGTGCGCGCTTGCTTGCTTGCGTGTGTGTGTGTGTGTGTGTGTGTGTGTGTGTGTTTGTGTGGTGTGTGTGTGTGTGTGCGCGCGCGCGCATGTGTGTGTGCATACGTGCGTGCGTGTGTGTGATCTGATGAATGTTCTACCTGATCAATATCAGAATCTAAGATCGATGCTCACAGTTTGCGATATATCCTCTTAAGACAAAAAAGACGCTGATATTGAGCAAAATGGCAATTAACTGCAAACGTACGTGGCATTGTTAAAAACGCCAGCTACAGTCCTGTTTCTGTTACACGCAGAGTAACTGCCGCTGTCTGTCACAAGTATGAGGAAAAAATACGTTCCGTTACCCGTTAAGCATCCCGACAAGCCAGTCCCTGCGCATCCAACTTTGGCATAATTGAAATGAATGGATGACACACAGGGTTCACTAGGCAGGGACCGTAAGGATCTCTGTTCACACGAGGACACAGCTGTAACTTGGGGAAGATCGTTTCTGACGCAGACACAACCAGAATGCTAAATGCATTGAAAAAACAAAAATACCCAGTCAGATCAAAACCAAACCTATGAAGAAATGAAAGGATTACGTGTCGAGTGAGGAATGGAAGTGCAGAATTTCTAGACGGGAAATCCCAGTCGTTCATTATTGATATTACTTGTCTGGGCTGCAGGCTAGCTAATTGAAGTGTCAGAGAGAAGCTGATGAAGAAGTATTGATTTTGGCGTTACTGCAGCCCTGGTCTTGTCCTCCTCCTCTCCCTCTACTCTCTTCAGTCTGTGAGTGACATGAAGGAGATGGGGAGAGTCTGTTAGACACCTACCTCAGTAGTCTGCAGCTGCTTCAGCAAGGTAGGCAGGCAAGACGGCATTTCTCTTTTCTTTGAGAGAGAATGAATCATCTATTGTACTTTAAAATGTTTTAGTTCGCTTACATAGGGTTTATTTATTTTTTAAAATTTTATTTTATTCTTTTATATATCAAGAATAAGCACTCATTTGCTTTTTTTCATCCAGTCCCCGTGTGTATGCGGTTTTGTAAATTTTGTCATCCGTTCCCACCAGCAAGCACACAATGGCATACTCTTTCGAAAAGTGGAACATTCAATTAGCAAAGTTACTCTCTGTATCTCTCTCTCTCCCCCCCCCCCCCCCCCACCCCATCTCTGTTTATCTGCTTGTTTGTCTTTCTGGCTCTCTAGCTGTCTCTCTCCTTGTCTGTTTCTCTTTTTCTGTCTGTCTCTGCGTCTGTGTCTATCTGTCTGTCTCTTTCAGAGAGAGAGAGAGAGAGAGAGAGAGAGAGAGAGAGAGAGAGAGAGAGAGAGAGAGATGAGAGAGGAGAGGAGAGAAGAGAACAATGAACAGTTTATTGCTTTTGAAGCTTTAGAAACTATTCAGCAGCACATCATGTGAGTTAGTGTGTGCGTGTGTGTGTGTGTGTGTGTGTGAGAGAGAGAGAGAGAGCGAGAGAGAGAGACACACACACACACAGACACACAAACAGACAAAGAATCAGATATATTATTTTATTTATATATATATATATAAGAGAGAGAGACAGAGACAGAGAAATAGAGCCAGCCAAAATAATTAGACAGAGATATAGACAAAAGAGACAGACACACAAACAGAATAACGAACAAATAGACACACAAGAAATATTCAACTACAGAAAACTAATTCCCTCTCTCTCTCTCTCTCTCTCTCTCTCTCTCTCTCTCTCTCTCTCTCTCTCTCTCTCTCTCTCTCTCTCTCTCTCTGTCTGTCTGTCTGTCTGTCTTGGGACAGCCTAGTGGTTAGAACAGTGCGCCCACAATCTGACGACTCGGGTTCGATTCCCGTTCAAGGGAATATTTTCCCTATAAACCGACTATAAACCGAGGCCCCGTGTGCGAACGCACGCAGAATATCTTGCGCACACGTCAAATCCTGTTCCGCTTTTCGTAAGAGTAGGCCATTGTGCGCCGTAGGAACAGATGACGGAATTTACAAAACTGCATACACACGGGGACGGGATGAAAAAAAAAGGACATAAGTGCTTATTCCATTATCCTCGATATGAAAGAATAAGATAAAATTTTAAAATTCTCTCTCTCTCTCTCTCTCTCTCTCTCTCTCTCTCTCTCTCTTCTCTCTCTCTCTCTCTCTCTCTCTCTCTCTTATTAAGATGTATCCCTAACGGGCGGGGACTGGATGTAAAAAAGCACATGTGTGCTTATTCATTATCCTCGAAATAAAAGAATTTGTCATTGTCATTGTCATTGTCATTGTCTCTTCTCTCTCTCTCTCTCTCTCTCTCTCTCTCTCTCTCTCTCTCTCTCTCTCTCTCTCTCTCTCTCTCTCTCTCTCTCTTGGCTCTGTTGTTGTTTTTGTTGTTGTTGTTTGTCTGTTTTTGTCTTTTTTATCTTCTTCTGTTGGTTTGGTTTTTCTTTCTCTTTTGTTTGTTTGTTTGTTTTGGTTAGGGTTTTTTTGGGAGGTGGGGGTGGAGGGTATTTTTAGGGTTTTTCTTTTATTTGCTTGCTTTGGGGGGGGGGGGGGGACGGGGGGTTGTTGGGGGGGGGGGGGGAAGCTGTTTTGAAAAGGGTTATTTCCCCTTGTTTTTATTGTGAGACTGTATAAGTATTGGGTTATTATTATTAAGATGTATCCCTAACGGGCGGGGACTGGATGTAAAAAAGCACATGTGTGCTTATTCATTATCCTCGAAATTAAAGAATTTGTCATTGTCATTGTCATTGTCTCTCTCCCTCTCTCTCCCCCCCCCCTCTCCCTCCCCCCCTTTCTCTCTCTCTCTCTCTCTCAGAGGAAGATGCCGCCTGCCTGCCTGCCTGCCTGCCTGCCTAAAGCAGCTGCAGACTGACAAACTGTCGTCTGTCACGTCACCCAGAGACTGAAGGGAGTGGAGGCCAAGGCGAGGGGCTGGAGGGAGTCAAAATCAATACTTCATCACCCCCTCCTTCCTGACTCTCCCACCCCCCACCCCCCTGCCTCTGCTTTGGCGTTGCCACAGGCCAGCACAGACAGACAGGGATGGGTCCGGTCCGTTGGGCCCCCGAACATCCTGTTTCTAGGATGTTGCCGGTTCCCCTGTGTGGATTCCAGAGGGGTAGAGGAAGAGGGGGGGTGGGGGGGGGGGGGGTGGGGGGACCTGTCAGTATAAATAGCATCCCCACCTTCTGGAAATTCTGTGCTAGAAATTTCTTTTCTATCCCTCTCTTTGTTTCTGCCTTGTTCTTCCTGTCATCTTCTTCTTGTCTATTTTCTGCTTTCTTGGTCCATTCTCCTGCCCGGGATAACCGGGATAAGCTCCGGCTCTATGGGCCTTCTGGCTCGAAAGAACATACTTTATGGAGGCACCGTGGTCGAGTGGTTTAGGCGGTCAACTCGTGATCCAGAGGTCGCGGGTTCGATCCCCGCTCGGCTCGGTGTTGTGTCCTTGGGAAAGACACTTTACTCCTATTTTCCTCACTCCACCCAGGTGTACAAGTGGGTACCAGCTCTGCTGGGGAAGTATCTGGCGACAGACTAGCGTCCTGTCACAGTTTTTACATCTACACTCCCCCCCCCACCCCCTCTCCCCAAATACCTCATAGTGCATTTCATTCTACTGCCATTGCATTCATTCTTTGCTTTTCGTTTGGCGTGGTGGTACTGTGCTTTGATTTGTCTTTGCAAGATATAGCGCTATATAAGTTCCATTTATTATTATTATTATTATTATTATTATTACTACCGTGTATGTAGCGTTTATCCACACAACTAAACACATTCCTCTCCCATTCAAAAGTAATAGCCAGCAATACCTACCTCTGAATAAATCTTGAAAAAAACCCCAAAGTTAAATGTTGAGATTTCAGCAAGAAAACAGCGATTGCCATGCTGAGGTCAAAAGCGAGCGACACAATCTTCGTCCAAATGACGGATCCCCTGGAATCCACAAGAGAGGTCAGAGGTGAGCAGCAGGATCTTTGCACAAATGGCAGATCCCCGTCCTAGGATGGCCCGGATTTCCATCAAGAAGATCCCCTCTCCAATGTCTGGCTTGATGCCCAACGGACGGGACAGCCTGGTGGTTAGAGTGATGTTATTCGGGATCTGCTGACCCGAGTTCGATTCTCGTTCAAGGGGATTTTTCCTCCGGAGATAACATCAATGCCGACTCCACTGTCCCCAAAAGTCTTTCGGATGAGACTATAAACCGAGGCCCCGTGTGCGAACGCACGCAGAACATCTTGCACACAAGTTAATCCGTTATCTCTCCAATCCGCTTTTCGGAAGAGTAGGCCATTGTGTGCCGGTGGGAACGGATGACACAAGTGACAAAACTGCATATACACGGGAACTG
>CM054158.1:5464049-5469049 GCA_028751875.1 Rapana venosa
CGTTAATATATTCAGGTTGGACTTTCAAAGATTTCTGTTGCACCCTCTGATAGAAATTTGGGCTATGTTACTTTTTAAAAAAAGTCTCTAGATAAACATATTTCAAGTATCTGTTGTTCTGCCCACATAGAAAATCGTGGTATCAGTTTAATCAGAAATGAGAATAAGCATTGAAAACAAACAGCATTTTGGAATCATAGCAACAACAAGCTTGTAGCTTTTGGTGCTATCAATTAAACAATGAGAATTGATATGAACATGATGGCTACTGAGTTGCAAAGTGTAAACCACCAACAACACAAATTTTCATCGATTGTAATCTTTGCTAATGTAAAAGAAAAAGGAAACAAAGGAAGATAACACAAAAAAACACATCTTTTTTGCAAACACTCAAAAAAGTAGTGTTGTGCTTTTGTTCTGTCAAAATCTGGCAGCTGTGATTCTCTTGAACTTTCAATGTCCATCCTATCAAAACTGCAGAAAGTTCACAGTTCAGCTGCCAGAGTTGTTCAGTTCTCCAAGCAAAAATGACACCACTCTGATCAGCCTCTCCTCACAACATTCTCCTTTTCCCCTGCGCAGGCATGTTTTAAATACAAGACTGCTACATGTTGTTTCAAAATTTCCCCAGGCTAATCCCCTCCCTATTTGCACAAAATTATGACTGTCTACACCCCCTCTAGAAATCTCCGCACTTCCTCTGACTCGTCTGCCATCAGTTCCAAGAGTCAGAACATCAACTGTAGGAGATAGGGCCTTCTCCTGTAGTGCACCTCAGGTCTGTAACTTTCCCTCTTCCAAAATCCGCCACATGGAAGCTCTCTCCACTTGAAAAAAAAAGCTGTTACAACTTTTCTTTTTCAGCAGCATAACTGACCTCTTCAACCTCTTCATTTCTTGATCTCACTTCGCTTTTTGTTGTTGTTGCTATTCTTGCCCCCACCCCCTCCCCACTTTTTACAGTTCTAATGAAATAACTTACATTTCATATAATTGTTTTCTCACAGTTTAAAAAAAATGCATCAAGGTGAAGGTCAGTAGAAGGCCAAGGTCTACTTCATCATTAGGCTCTGAAATCAGAGAAAGTCTAACTGAGACTGTCAGTGAGGGCTATAATGTAGCTCTGTTGAGATCTGCGCGGGTTTTTTTTTTTATATTGTTGTTGGGTTTTTTTCCAAAGACTTGCCATCGTCAAAGCGAGAGCCCTTATGATAGAACTATGAGGCTGTTGAAGAAAATAAATGCAGGGTCAGTTTCTGCCCCGTGCTTTGGTTAATAAGAGAACAGCACCAGCCACAATGCCAGCAACAACAGCAACAGCAGCAGCAACAACAGCAGCAGCAGCAACAACAACGATTGCATCCAAAATACTCCGCTAAAATTCTCTTCTTCATCTCAGACATGTCTGGCAAGAACGGTGGCTGAAGAATGATTCAGCGTATTGTGGTGTCAGTGAGACGGTAAAAAAAAAAGAAAGTCGATATCAGAGCCCGCTCACAATGAGAACTTGTCGATAGATTCTGCTCTAAAACATTCACACACTGCTGCGTGTGTAGACTCTCTCTCTCTCTCTCTCTCTCTCTCTCTCTCTCTCTCTCTCTCTCTCTCTCTCTCTCTCTCTCTCTCTCTCTCTCTCTCTCTCTCTCTCTTTTTCTGTCACACACACACACACACACACACACACACACACACACACACACACACACACACACACACACACACACACACACACACACACACACACAGAAGCAAAGGAAAGCAAAATATCGCCGGATGTTAAGTGCAAAAGGAAACGCATTCATTATTTGTAGAGTGACATTAGCAGCAGCAGCGGTAGCAGCAGCAGCAGCAGCAGCAGCAGCAGCAGCGGTATGGCATATACTGACTAAGCAGCCAGCTTGAGTCAGCTAGCTACCCATGATTTAAAAAAAATCTTTTATTTCGATGATAATGGAATAAGCACTCATGTGTTTTTTTCCATGCAGTCCCCGTGTGTATGCGAATTTTGTACATTTTGTCATCCGTTCCCACCGGCACACAATGGCCTACTCTTCCGAAAAGCGGAACGGGTTTTAACGTGTGCGCAAGATGTTCTGCATGCGTTCGCACACGGGACCTCGGTTTATAGTGTGGTCATGAAAATAACTACTCCAGTATCTTACTTTTGGCTTAAATGATTTTTAAAGTGTGTGTGTGTTGTGTGTGTGTGTGTGTGTGTGTGTGTGTGTGTGTGTGTGTGTGTGTGTGTAAGTTTGTCTTTACTAGTCAATGGTCATTATGGTGCACGCGCGCGCGCGTGTGTGTGTATGAATGTGTGTGTGTATGTTTACTAGTCAATAGTCTTTATAAAATTGTGTTCATATACTGGTGTGTGTGTATGGGTGTGCGTGCGCACGCCGTTTATTTATTTTTATTTTTAAAATTTATTTTATTCTTTTATATAGAGGATAATGGAATAAGCACTTATGTGCCTGTTTACATCAGTCCCCGTGTGTATGCGGTTTTGTGAATTCTGTCATCTGTTCCCATCGGCACACAATGGCCTACTCTTACGAAAAGCGGGACAGGATTTAGGGTTCTGCGTGCTTTCGCACACGGGGCCTCGGTTTATAGTCTCATCGGAAGGACTTTTGGCGAGAGAGGAGGGTGCACTGATGTTAACTCCTGGGGAAAATATCCCCATGAACGTGCGTGTGTGTGCGCGCGCCTGGGTTTGTGTGTGTGTGTGTGTGTGTGTGTGTGTGTGTGTGTTGTGTGTGTGTGTGTGTGTGTGTGATTTTTAAAAAAAGGTATCTTGGAATGTTCATAACAATTTGAAATGTATTTTTCTTGTGTCTTTTGAGATAATTATACGTATCAATGTGCCTGTCAGTATTGTAATTGCACTTCATGGGATGATTAAAGTGTTTTTGACTTTGACTTGACTATGACTAGTCTCATCCGAAAGACTTTTGGGGAGAGTGGAGTCAGCACTGATGTTAACTCCAGAGGAAAAATCCTCTTGATCAAGATTCGAACCCGGGTCAGCGGATCACGAATACATCACTCTAACCACCAGGTTGGGATGGAGCATGTCAGCGTAAAGGGACTTATTTCACTTTGATTGGGTTTTTCTTTTTTCTTTTCAGCCTCTGCTGTGGGCTAGGAGATGAGTCAGACAGCTGGCAAGGTCGATGACACACGGACACAGGACCAACTAACCGCCCCACTGTACCTCCCCCCCCTCTCTCACAAACTGCCTTGAAGGCAAAAAACCCTCTCGGACTACAGGTACTACTACATAGGTGGAGGTAGAAGTAGCCTACTACCTACATGCAGAGCAGTTCGCAGTGTCAAACAAAACACGTCGCTGGAATGGACCTCGTGATACCTACCATCACCTGTGGTGGACTCGCATCGAACACTTCATTTGGAAGCTGACAGAGGCACGCGCGCGCGTGGATGTGTTGTTGTGGTAGTCGTCCAGCCCACTTCAAAATCAAAGCTGGGAGGGAGATTATCTCCGCCAGCCCTATACTACTACTACTACTACTACTACTACCAAGGAAAATCCGGAGCTTTTTTTTCTGCTGACAACGCGGTGTGATCGAGACAGACTTCTAGACGCGGAGTGGTGGTGGTATGTTTCAACGGGGTGGTGGTGGTGGTAGTGGTGGTGTGTGGTGTGTGTGGGGTCTAGGTTTATAATCTGGTGGTCTCAGCTGAATGGAGGTGTTTTGGTCCCGCCGAATGGAGTGTACCGACTGAGTGCCGTATTGTTACGAGCCCTCCCCTGCAGTGTAGGGTAGCGTAGTGGGTAGCGTAGTGTCTGCCTGCTGTTCCAGCTAGGCCTACCGGCTTGTTGAGCCGGCTAAAGACACTTCATTCACGACTGAGGTGTGCCAACGACAGGCTGTCTGGTCTCCTTCAGAAAGAAAATGCGAGGAGAGAATGCCTCTCCACTAACGATCAGCCAAAGAGATAGGTAGGAAGGGGGGTCAAGTTTATTTACGACGACGGTTCTCTTCCTTGATCTTACATGATCGACAGTGTGTATGCCAGTGGTGTCTTTACAGACACGTCTACCAAGCCAGGTTTTGCTATCTTCTTCTTCTTCTTCCAGCAGTGTGATTTTGATTGAGGGGCGTGAGGGGCGTGAGCAGCGCGTGTTGTTATTCCTTACGGACACTTGTTGACAGTGTGGGGAGGAAAAACGACAACCCCCAAAACTATTTGTACAGTCAGTTTTGAAGCAAAAGCGGTTTTGACTTTGACACGCGAAAGGGATCCGTACATTTTCTTAAGTTATTGTGTCACAAGATCAACTACAGAAGAAAAGAAAAACAGATCACCACAAAATCCGGAGTGTTGTGCCAAGACAGTTAGTTATTTCAGCCCGGGACAGCAAGCAGCGTGTTGGCAGGTGTGTACGACTGTGCATAACGGTGGAAAGTGTGACTGGTGTGTGGTGGGTGACAGCCAGCTAGCTAGCTGCCATGTGGACCTACTGGGCTACTGCCGTGTCGCTCAGCGTCTTGCTTGTGCTCTCTTCAGGTGAGTGTCTCCAGTGTGGTAGGAGGAGGTGGTGGTGGTGGTGGTGGTGGTGGTTGTAGTTGTGTGTGTGTGTGTGTGTGTGTGTTGTGTGTGTTGAGTGCCATTTTTATTTATTTATTTTCTTTTATTCTTTTATATCGAAGATAATGGATGTGTGTGTGTGTGTGTGTGTGTGTGTGTGTGTGTGTGTGTGTGTGTGGTGTGTGTGTGTGTGTGTGCGCGCGCGCCACTACCTCGCTTTCTCTGCCTGTTATTGTGTGTTTAAAGATTGTTCCCATTAATTATTAAGTCTGAACACAGAGAAAGAGAGAGAGAGAGAGAGAGAGAGAGAGAGAGAGAGAGAGAGAGAGAGAGAGAGAAGAGAGAGAGAATTGCAAGAAAGTATAAATGTGGGGGATGAAGAGAGATTACAAAAACTCATTAATAGACTGAGAAATAACCCTAACTATGTCAGTTAGCTGTGGCTT
>CM054158.1:5474049-5484049 GCA_028751875.1 Rapana venosa
CATTGTGCAAAAGTGTGTGGGTGTCCCACTTTTTTTTTTTATGCACCTCCCTCCCCTCTCCCATGTCAAGTTAAGCAGCGTCGAGCGTGGTTACCGAAAGCAGCGAGGGAGAGGAGATGCTGGCCCCTAGAGAAGTGAGGTCTCTGACGCCTCGAGCCCTTACGACCTTATAGGCTATGGGACACCTTTACCGTTTACCTTTAAAACACCCCCCCCCCCCCCCCCCCCCACACACACACACACCCTTCCTTACCTCCACACACCCACACAAGCATACAAGCATGAGGTTCATACACTCCATCCTCAAGGCTTACACACAATCATGTGAATTCGCTCAAGTGTCATGTCTATGAGAAGCGCACACATACACGGCATGTTTGCACACTCAAGCTTGTTTACACTTTACTTACTGTAGTGTAACACGACGAAATTCAATGCAGTCTTTATCGTCTGGCAGCTTTCAAACATGTCGCCAAACAATGGACACAAACAGGGACAGTTTGTCACCTCTAGAGCATGGGAGAGAGAGAGAGAGAGAGAAAGAGCGACCCTAGTTGCCTCTTACGCATTGCAGTCTATTCCTGACTCCTCCTCCCCCCCCCCTCCCTCACATACACACAACACATGCGCGCGCGCGCACACACATACACCCACACACCCACACCCACCCGAGTAATTTACAATGAACAGTAAATAATTATTATTGGTGTCCCTGCTGTGAATACCAATGTCGTGATCATTAGTTTGCACAGCAGCAATTGTGGCTTCTTAAGTTTTTGTACTGGCTGTGGTTTTGTTATTTCTTCCATCCAGTTTGTCGCTGTTTCTGGCTTGTTCTCTCTTTAGTTTGATAAGACTTGAAATTCATCATCCAATCTGGTTTTATTAGGCGTAGTGTTTGCGCGGCAAAGGCTTACGCCATAGATACAAAGTATAACTGATGATGATTTTTTTTCTCAAAATAATGTCATACTGTACCCGAGATGATGAAAATAATAGAAAAGCACCACACAACGAAAGACTACGTTTAAAAGAATACAGCTTCTGCACAGCAAAATGATAATTAATGTTAAGCATATAGAGAGTACTCCTAATTTATGTTGAGAAAGGTTGAGAGAGAGAGAGAGAGAGAGAGTGTGTGTGTGTGTGTGTGTACACGCGCCCGCATGAACATCATGCATACACATGCATGAGGTTTTCTTTCTATTAATGAAAACAGATCGCGGGATTATAATTTACAAGTTTTCATAGTTTACTTTGAACGGTTTTTATTTTGGAGGAAGCGTTTAGTCTTTTGTCTGGCCTTTCCATATTTTACAACACTCGGCCTATCTTCCTGTGAGAATTTGGATGAAAAAAAAAAAATAATAAAAAAGGGATTAAAAAAACAACAACATCTGAAGTGTACAGAATTGGTCCCACAATATCTATTGTGCATATATTAACTCTCTCCTAATAATGGGCTTGAATATCATTTTGAAAACAAAGTCTAGTTCATATAGTAATAAGCTGAATATTCACCCCGGCCCATGATATTGCCCTCTCAAGGTTGTCTCTGTCAAGGCGTGTGTATAGTTTTCTGTAGTGAGACGTCACGGAAGAATTTACGTGTAGCCAGGTGACGTAGTGTGGTGACGGATGACTCGAACTGTTCCTCCGCCCCCCCCCCCCCCCCCCCCCCCCCCCCTCCCAACCACCCACACCCACACACACACACACACACTGGAGTTGGCTACACTCCACCTTTAGCCACCGACCGAGTGAAGTTTCGTAGAGCGCTAGTAAGAAAAAAACAAATGTTTGCTGATTTTCACAGATTTTATTTTAAAGTATGAAAAAAGGCAGTGAGTGTGTACTTGTTTGGGGCATTGAAGACATATAGCAATACCAGATAGTCAGGAGAAAGTTGAAAATGATCATCGAATGAGGATTTGTTGTGTTCCTACAGTGTTGACCCGCGCATGCATATTGTGGTTATTAGGAAGCTAGCAGACGACTAAAGACTAAGGGGATAAAGTGTTCGCTAGAAAAAAAATTCAAACCTACCAAACTTGTGCAAAATCACAGGAGGCTAGTCTTTCACAAAACATTGGTTTTTATTATCATTGTGGACGTCTTTGTAGTGCGGTGTGAATTGCCCTTCATGGGATGATTCAAGTGTTTTTGACTTGACTTGACTTGAAGAGTAACATAGGAAAACAGAAGGAAAAGGGGCAAAAATTACAGGTGGTGTGTAGCCGTTAGGCCGTGGTACAGGGTAGTGGACATTGCAGGGGCTGTTGAAAGGTCAAGAAGTCGTGACATGACGACTCCTGCTGTTCGTCTTCAGAGATTCTGTGTACCTGAGCTGGCACTCGTGTCAAGCGCATATGCGTCGGAAAATCGGTAAAAACACACACACACCCTCCCTAAAAAAGAAAAAACTAAAAATCCCAAGCCGAAATTAACCCCCCAAAAACATGCCAGGAGACAAAAAAAACAAAACAAAAACACTGACACCACCATCTCAAGATATATGACGGAAGTAACAAACGTAATAATATACAGCAGAAAAATTAGACGGCCCCCCCCTTCTCACTCCCTCTCCCTCCCTACCCATCCTCCTCTCTCTCTCTCTCCTCTCTCTCTCTCCTTCTCTCTCTCTCTCTCTCTCTCTCTCTCTCTCTCTCTCTCTCTCTCTGCCAGCCCTCGCTTTAGTTAGTGTGTAAAGCCTTGTAGAATAAGTGATTGTCTTGGTTGTTTCTTGGTCATATTTTCTTTTAGCTGTTTTTTTGCTTGTGGCAGATTTGTAGTTGATATAATAAATTTTGTTTTTTTGTGGTTTGCTTTTCCTTATTTTTCTCAATAAAATACTAAGCAGTTCAGCACCCCCCCCCCCCCCCCCCCCCCCCCCCCCCCCCCCTTCACGTATGAGCTAATGGCCTTTTTGTGAATAAATCTTCTCTCTCTCTCTCTCTCTCTCCTCTCTCTCTCTCCTCTCTCTCTCTCTCTCCCCCTCTCCCCTCCCCCCCCCTCCCCTAGGGTTTTTTGAAGTAGTCATGTTATGCAGTATGTGTGGTGTTGTGATGGTGTGTGTGTGTTTGTGTGGTGTGTGTGTGTGTGTGTGGGTTTTTTGTGTGTGATGTGTGGTGTGTTTGTGATGTGTGTGTGTGTGTTGTGTGTGTGTGTGTGTGTGTGTGTGGTGTGTGGTGTGTGTGTGTGTGTGTGTGTGTGTGTGTTTTGTGTGGTGATGTGTGTGTGTGTGTGTGTGTGGGTTTGTGTGTGTGTGTGTGTGTGTGTTGTGTGTGTGTGTGTGGTGTGTGTGTGTGTGTGTGGTGTGTGTGTGTGTGTGTGTGTGTGTGTGTGTGTGTGTGTGTGTGTGTGTGTGTGTGTGTGTGTGTGTGTGTTGTGTGTGTGTGTTGTGTGTGTGTTGTGTGGTGTGGGTGTGTGTGTGTGTGTGTGTGGTGTTGTGTGTGTGTGTGTGTGTGTGTGTGTGTGGGGGGTGTGTGTGGTGGGGTTTGTGTGTGTGTGTTGTGTGTGTGTGGTGTGTGTGTGTGTGGTGTGTGTGTGTGTGTGTGTGTGTGTGTTGTGTGTGTGTGTTGTGGTGTGGTGTGTGATGTGTGTGTGTGGTGTGTGTGTGTGTGTGGTGGTGTGTGTGTGGGTGTGTGTGTGTGTGTTGTGGTTTGTGTGTGTGTGTGTGTGTGTGGTGTGTGTGTGTGTGTGTTTTGGTGTGTGTGTGTGTGTGTGTGGTGTGTGGTGTGTGTGTGTGTGTGTGGTGGTGTGTGGATGTGTGTGTGTGTGTGTGTGTGGGTGTGTGTGTGTGATGTTGTGTGTGGTGTGTGTGTGTGTGTGTGTGTGTGTGGTGTGGTTGTGTGTGTGTTGATTGTGGTGTGTGTGTGTGTGTGGTGGTGTGTGTGTGTGGTGTGTGGTGGTGTGTGTGGTGTGTGTGTGTGTGTGGTGTGAGGGAGAGGAGAACACGATGCTTGTTTGTACGTATACATACATGCATGCATAGAAGAGAGAGAGAGAGAGAGAGAGAGAGAGAGAAGAGAGAGAGAGAGAGAGAGAGAAGAGAGAGAGAGAGATAGAGATTCTAAATCTACACAATGAGTCATTGGGCACATGTTGTCGGCAACACACCACCGCAGCACACACAAATCCCTCATATCACACAAAACACACAACACACACACACACACACCACACACACACACACACACACACACACACACACACACACACCGAAAAAAGGGGCAAAAAAGGTGACAGCTTGTCTCCATTCGATCACCAATCTGTTTTACAGCTTCTTCATTTTCCTTCATTAGCATCGAAGGCAGACATTTTGGAGCGACAGACAGGAAAAGACGAGAGTGACAGTGATGATGATGATGTTATAATAATAATAATAATAATAATAATAATAATAATAATGATATTTGGAAGTTATATAGCGCTGAATCTTGTAAAAAAAGCAACAAATCGAAGCGCTTTATTATGATAGTATTCCTTCCGTTTCTTGATCAGATCTGTAGTTATCTAATTGACTGACTTTCTTTACGGATTTATTTACTTATTTCTGCATATTATGTGTTTATTTATACTGTAATTCTGTATTGTGCGACTATGCAGTTATCTATATACGTACTATTTATTTGTTGGGGTTGTTTGTTTCGTGTTTTAAAGTGTGCTTATCAAATTCTCGATCCACCCATGTTCGCATCTCTTCATGCATTCCGCATTCATTTATGCATTAATTAATTTATCTATCAATTTCTTTATTGATTGCTTGTCACAGCCCTGAATGACCGTCAATTGAGCTGAATCGCAAACCATGCATCTTTCTAAAAGAAAATGCTATTAATTGGTATTGTACCAGTGATGTCACACAGTAATCGTTTTAGTCGAGCTCAGCAGCCCCTCTCACACCTTGAAAGGATTTTTACTTCGTGTTAATCCCCGAAGTCGGAATGCGGCTACCTTGGTGTTGGGCAAAAGCGGTCGCATGTGCGAAATCTCACCATCGGTGAACCTCAGAGCTTCATCAGCCGAGGAACGGGAAAACCAGCCGTGATTACATGTGTTAGCCTGGTAAAACAATGATACCAATCTGGGACTTGCATAAGGAAAGGAAGGGAGAAAAGTGACCGGTCAGTTGTGATATATATATATATATATATATATATAATATATATATATATATATATATATATACTATTATCTATCTATCTATCTATCTATATCTATATATATAATATATATATATATAATATGTGTGTGTGTGTGTGTGTGTGTATATGTATATGTATATGTATGTATATATATAAAATATTATATATGAATATATATAAATATATATATATATATATATATATGTATGTATGTACTGGCGTACTCTTATGTACGTGTACCTTAAGGTCAAAGTACACATTCTTGCACACACACACACACACACTCACACACACACACACACACCCCGCACACACACACACACGCACGCACGCACGCACACACACACGCCACGCACGCACGCACACGCACACACACACACACACACACACACACACACACACACACACAGAAGTCCTTCGTATGAAACTATAAACCGAGGCCCCGTGTGCGAACGCGCGCAAAACATCTTGCGCACACGTTAAATCCTGTTCCGCTTTTCGAAAGAGTAGGCCATTGTGTGCCGGTGGGAACAGATGACAAAATTTACAAAGCCGCATACACACGGGGACTGGATGAAAAAGTGCACACGAGTGCTTATTCCATTATCCTCGATATAAAAGAATAAATATAAAAGAATAAATAAATAAATAAATAAACAAACACACACACACGGACAGACTCACAGACACGGACAGACAGACAGAGGCAGACAGATACAGACAGACAGATACAGACAGACAGATACAGACAGACAGATACAGACGCAGACAGATACAGACAGACAGATACAGACAGACAGATACAGACAGACAGATACAGACAGACAGACGCAGACAGATACAGACAGACAGATACAGACAGACAGATACAGACAGACAGACGCAGACAGATACAGACAGACAGATACAGACAGACAGACAGAACGCAGACAGATACAGACAGACAGATACAGACAGACAGACCCAGACAGATACAGACAGACAGATACAGACAGACGCAGACAGACAGACGCAGACAGACAGAGGCAGACAGATACAGACAGACAGATACAGACAGACAGATACAGACAGACAGATACAGACAGACAGACACAGACAGACAGATACAGACAGACAGATACAGACACAGAGACTCAAAAACGAAAAACGGTACAAAGCCGGAGACTGAAACATCCAGACAAACAATATGTCTCAAGAGACAAACAGCCTGACCCCCCGAACCTCAGAGCAGAAACGTTTCCACAACGAATCCATCCACTGGCAGCCAGCATGGCCCTGTCCTCCTCCTCCTCCTCCCCCTCTCCTTTCCGCAAGTGGCAGAGCTTAGGCTACACTCCACCTTTAGCTTCAGGATCAAGCAGTATCTGCTGACATTCACAGATTTTTTTAAGTATGAAAAATTATAGTGTGTATGTTTTGGGGTTTTTTTGTTGGTTTTTTTGTTGGGGTGGGGGTGGGGGGTGAGGACATGGAGCAATACCAGGTAGTCATGTGCAAGTTGGAAGTGATCATCAAATGAGGATTGCTTGTGTTCTTACAGTGTTGATTCCGCACATGCATGTCGTGGTTAGGAAGCTAGCTGAGGACAAAGGACTGAGTTTTTGCTAAGAAATTGAAAATAAATTCAGACTTACTGAATTTGTGCAAAGTACGCACGAGTTTTGAGTTAGAGGCTAGTCTCTCTCTCTCTCTCTCTCTCTCGTCTCTCTCACTCTCTCTTCTCTCTCCCCTCTCTCTCTCTCTCTCTCTCTCTCCTCTCTCTCTCTCTCTCTCGGTGATCTCCCTTGGATATAGACAGGGCGAAATTTTGCTGTGTAAATTTTGTGTTTAAATTGCCAAATAAACCAGCACCATGCCAGTTGTCGGGTTACCAACAACGCTGGAAGTGACGCTAGGTGCCCTGCTGCAACAACACTGCATCACCTCATGGAAGGTCTGTGGAGAAGGCGAGCAAACGACTGTTGTGCTTCGACTGAAGGCTGGCTCAAGTGATGGGAACACGGCGGGTCAACAAACACCTGTGTACTTCCGCAGAAAGCCTCCCAGTCAGACCAACAGGGACCGACGAAGGACAGAGGAGAGGAGGCGGACAGAGGAGAGGAGGCGGGCAGAGGAGAGGAGACAGACAGAGGAAAGGCAAGAAGACAAGGCAAGTGCATTGTTCCCATTCGAAACTTCGCCAAGTTTGTTTATGCCAACACCCCCCATCACCCAGTCTGCCTCACACACCAACACCCCAGCCTCTCCAAACCACATGCCTTCGCAATCGGTGCTTCCCACACATGATTATCGCCGTGCGTCAGGTGCTGTCACAGTGTTGGAAGCTGACACAGTCGCTGAACAACAAGGTGGAATTGACCTGGTTGAGGTGCCTGTACCTGACATTACGATGGAGGGGGAGGACTGTGACGAATATCTAGATCAGATTCGGGATGCAGGCTACAATGGAGATACTATAAAGAACTATGTGGGTGGGCTGAGAAACAGATCCCTGCAGAGAAATCTCAGGGACGTTTCTAGAAACAAGGACTTTCTTAATGTGTATACCTCTGATGAAATACCTGATACTATCATTTGTGAAAGTGAAGATATGATTTTTCAGTTTTTTCTGGACAGATGACACTCACAACCCTGCTGATTACTTTTGGTTTGCAAAAAAGAACACCAGGCAACTGACTCAGGAGGAAAAAGACATTTATTCCAAGCTGCAGCTGTGGACACCTGCCGATCGTGACAGAATCAAAGACAGAATTAGTGCTGGACTGGATGTTTTACATGTTATGATGGATGCTATCAGATTTTTTCTGGGTTAGAAGTGACTGTGGTTGCCTGTATATGTGCGTGTGTGAGTGGGGTGTTGAGTGTGGTGTGTGTGTGTGTGTGGTGTGTGTGTGTGTGCATGGGCACCCTCTTGTGCGTGCGTGCGCGCGTGTGTGTATGTGTGTGTTGTGTATGTTCGTGCATGTGTGTGTGCGTGCGTGTGTTTGTGCGTGCGTGTGTGCGTGTTCGTGCGTGTGTGTGTTCGTGCGTGTGTGTGTGCGTGTGTGCATGCATATGTGTGTGCATATGTGGGTGTGTGTGTGTGTGAGAGAGGAGAGAGAGAGAGAGAGAGAGAGAGAGAGAAGAAGAGAGAAGAGAGAGAGGGAAAAGAGCAAAACAGGAAGTTAGGCAAAATTGTGAGTTGGTTTTTCACGTTTTTGGAAAGATGCATGAGTTACCGATCAACGAATGTAGGGACAGGAAGCCCTTGTCACAGACACGGTGTTTAAATGATGTTTTGTGGTTGGTTGTTACCCCTCCCCCCTCCCCCCCCTTTCCCCATTAGCAATGGGCGAAAGTGTTTAGGCACCAATTCATCTGAATCGTAATGTAAAACACTTCACCATGTCGTGGAATCCATGCCATGTCGATCATTGGGCTGTAGAAATGATACATCTGTATTTCTGAAAATACTGTTTTGTGCCCAGTCCCCTTCCCACTGTCCCCCCTTGTAAATGGCTTATCACTTATTACAATAAAATATTGTCATTGTCATTGTCATTGTCCTCTCTCATCTCTCTCTCTCTCTTTCCCCCCCCCCCCCCCCCCCCCCTTAAAAAAGAAGCGGTTTTTATTACTGTGGATGCGAGTACGAATGCTAGAGCAATGGGTCACTCTCAGTTCAGCAGTGTTACAGAGGAAGCAAAAAAAAATAAAGCTCTCCAGTTCTGTAAAAAAAAAAAAAATCACTTTCAGCATTAAAATGTTATATAGGAAAACAGAAAAAAAAGGCACAAATTTAAAAGGGTCGCGTAGCCATACCTCTGTTTCATCCTTCCCACCCACTCACTCTCCTCCACACTGCATTTATAATAGATTGACGGTACCCTGGGGTACACTTGTTGTGTCTGCTTCCCTGTGTGCCTTTCCCTGTGCACCCATTCATCATGACATTATTCACGCTGCGGTCTTTTCACCTGGGTCTCTCTGTCTGTCTGTCTCTCTCTCTCTGTCTCTGTTTCTGTCTGTCTGTCTGTCTGTCTGTCTGTCTCTCTCTCTCTCTCTCTCTCTCTCTCTCTCTCTCTCTCTCTCTCTCTCTCTCTCTTCACTTCCTATCCAATCCATCCCAACCTATCACGGCTTTATACTACGGCGATGTAATGCACGCACAATACAAACCTTTTCGCTGCTTTGCTCCCGATTTCTGCCTGCTGCTGTCCTTTGTTCGTCCCACTCTACCACTATAGGCTCTGGTGTTGAATGGTAGGGGGAGGGGAGGGGAGGGTGGGGTGGGGGATTAGCTGCAAGAAAAATCGTGGATGTCTTTCTGCCCTACCCTTTTTTTGCGCTTTGAAATCCTTTTTAGTGTGTGTTTGTGACTGTGTGTGTTTATGTCTGTCTGTCTGTCTGTCTGTGTCATGTACGCAAACATTTCACCATTGGTGAACCTCAGAGCTCTAGTCCAGGAACAACAAACAAAACAAACAAACAAAAACACCTAAACTTTTGTTTTTGTTTTTTTGGTGGCTGTTGAAAAGTTCAAGCGTCGTTAGAACGCTTTAATTTTTTTGCGTCGCTGTTAAAATGTTAAAGCGTAGTTAGAACGGTAAAAACAAAAAGTGTGTGTGTGTGTGTGTGTGTGTGTGTGTGTGTGTGTTGTTTTCCAGTGTTTTCTTTGCTCACACCTCGCCATCCATTTGTGAAGGTGGCCCATCCTGTTCAGGTGAATTCAATAGTCCCTTCCCTTCACTTTGCAATAGCACTAATGTCTGCTTGTGTGTGTGTGTGTGTGTGTATGTGTAAGTGTGTGTGTGTGTGTGTGTGTGTGTGTGTGTGTGCCTGCGTGCGTGTGTGTGTATGAGAGAGAGAGAGAG
>CM054158.1:5486549-5496549 GCA_028751875.1 Rapana venosa
TTTCTTCGTTTGTCGCAGGGGGACCGAAACTACAACTGTTGAATTTAATACAGGTTTTCTTGTGAAGTCGGAATGCGGCTACCGTCATGGTGGGCAAAAAAAATGGTCGCATACGGAAAATCTCACCATTGGTGAACATCTGAGCTCTAGCGGAGGAAGGAAAAAAAGGAAAAGAAAAAAGAAATGACCCAAGCACTCGCAGACGTAATTATGACTCTGTACGCAGACATAAAAGTAAAGGCGTCCCATAAACTAGGTGGTCGTAGGGAAGCGAGGCATCAGAGACCTCACTTCTCAATGGGCCAGCGTGTTGAGGGCGGCGCCCATCTCCTCTCCCTCGGTGCTTTACTTTCCCTGACCCTAAAGAGGGCAGGTACCCATTTACAGCTGGGTGAACTGGTGGACTGTAGTGAAGCCAAGGCGCGCAAACTGTCACCCATCCAACTGGTAACCACGCTCGACGCTGCTTAACTTTGCTGGGGGAAAGCGAGTGCTCCCGTCCCTTATAACAAAATCTCCTATTCTAAGCTTTTGTTCCAGCGATTCTTCTTCTTCTTCTTCTTCTTCTTCATCTTCTTCTTCATCATCATCATCATCATCGAACGCTTAGACAGCATCTGTTTTTGTCTGTTACAATAGGAGCGAAAATGCGTCACGCTGCCGTTAAGCGCCTGACAAGTCAGGCCCAGTGCATCTGACTGGGGCATATTCATTAGAAAGGCTAGGAGAAAGAAGCACAGGTGGGAGAGAGCTGTTTGCAGCACTGTGTCGGGCGGCAGTGCAAACAAATCAAGCACGTTACAGTCGTTATCTCTGTAGTCCTGATTCATTACTTTACCTGGCTGGCTGGTTGGTCGGTCAAACAAGAACAAATGACGACAAGGGTACACACCGATATTAATTTGTGGGTCATGTAGTACCTTCTATAGAGTGTGAGTCGAACATTTTTTATGTGATTTTCACAGGTTATTTAAGTATGAAAAAATGGACTGTGCACTTGTTTTTGGGATTGAGGACATAGAGCAATACCAGGTAGTCACGAGAAAGTTGGAAATAACCATCAAATGAGGTTTGCCTGTATTCCTACAGTCTTGACCCCGCGCATGCATATTGCGCTAAGGAAGCTAGCAGACAACAAAGGACTGAGGGGGTACAGTGTTTGCTGAAATATGAAAACATTTCAAACCTACCAAATTTGTTCAAAATCATATGAGTTTTGAGTCAGAGATTAGTCTTTCACACAAAAAAAGTGGTTTTTATTTCTGTGGATGCCTTAGTACGTGCGGTATGGATATAAGAGTCGCATAGAAAAACAGAAAGAAAAGTGCGATTTCTTATTTTTCAGCGTGTAACCCAAATTTCGAGCAGTTTTAGTGGCGTGACATTGTGTGTGTGTGTGTGTGTGTGTGTGTGTGTCCACTTGATCGCTATGGCGACCAGGCTGGTTGCAGGTTGGCTGGGTTGCCGTGCATCGAGTGTTTGGTATTGATGTGTGGTGGGTGTGTTTGAACTCCCAATAGAGCTGATGTCGGCACTGCTGGTTTTCCAGAGATAAGATAAGAAAACCAGCGAGTCTTGTTTCACCTTCAGTTTGTTACCAATGTTGAAGGCTGGTGTGGACTCATATCCCCCCCCCCCCCTCCCCAGCGTTTGTGTGAAGGAAGGGTGTGGTGTCACTGTGTGTCTCGGTTTTGTGTGTGTGTGTGTGTGTGTGTGTGTGTGTGTGTGTGTGTGTGTGATTTTGTTGTTGTTGTTCTTCCTCTTGTACATGTTCTTCTTGTTCTTGTTCGTGTTCTTGTTCGTGTTCTTGTTCGTCTTGTTCTTGTTGTTGTTGTTGTTGTTGTTCTTCTTCTTCTTCTTCTTCTTCTTCTTCTTCTCTTCTTCTTCTCTTCTTCTTCTTCTTCTTCTTGTCTTCGTCGTAGTCATCGTAATCTTCATTTGTTTCTTTTTGAATCAGACTGTTTAGGTCATATTCTTTTCTTCTTCTTTTTTGTGTTTTTTGGTTGTTGTATTCTTTTAGGGTTTTTTTCAGGGGGGGGGGGGGGGGGGGGGGGGGGGGGGAGGGTGGTGAAGGGTAGGGGTTGGAGGGGGGGGGGGGGGGTTGTTTTGTTCAATTCAATCCCCATGGTCATTCTCCACTTAACAGTCTGATCGATTCACGGTTTGATTCACCCTTTTGCTTTTGAGAGAGAGAGAGAGAGAGAGAGAGAGAGAGGAGAGAGAGAGAGAGAGAGAGGAGAGAGAGAGAGAGAGAGAGAGAGTGATTAAAGAAGCGTCTGTCGGGTCATTTAACAGACGGCATTAGCCACAGTACTCTGAAACAAGCTTCCTGAGCACCAAGAACAAGCCATTAGACCCCCCCCCCCCCGGTCAGAATCAGGGGAGAGAATTGATCCACCACATCTTTCTCCCATTTCTCAGGGCAGTGGCCGTCACCGGTTCCCATGGGGATGGTGGCTGTGACGACTAACGACAGTCATTAAGGGAATCAGCAGTACCGGCCTGGCATTTAATTACCGTCACGTCTTCGTCAGGGTCAGCGATGGACTGGTTCCCTGTTTCCGTGACAGACTGACCGAGGGGACAGGTCGTTTTAACGAGTCATAAATTGACCACCCGGGGTACTTTCCTGGCTGTCTTTGTGTTGGGGAATAACGGCTGCTGGGTTTCCGCCTGGAGGAGGGAGGAGAGAGAGGCCAGCGTTGGCCCAGGAAGGAGTTAATAATGTTCCGTGTGGTCAGTGACAGTGAGTGCTTTGGGGTTAGGGTGGTTGGCCTGTGGTGGAGGGTAGATGGGAGAGGTGGAACTTATGTTGTTTACTTAATTTTTAAAGTAAAGTAACACACTAATACGACAGAGAGACACAGATCACACATTATCCTCCATCCATCCATCCATCCATCCATCCATCCAATTATCCATCCATCTATCCATCCACCAATTCCATCCATCCACCCATTCCATCCATTCCATCCAATCCAATTATCCATCCATCCTCCAATTATTCATCCATCCATCCTCATCCATCCATCCATCCATCATCCATCCCCATCCATCCCCACATCATTCCCAACCATACTCCATCCCCATGCATGCATCAACATCCATTTACCCAGGGAAAATCCCCTTGAACGCGCCTCCTCCATCACCATGCAATCGTTGCCGCTTATCGATCAAAATCCAACTTTTTCCTTTTCGTGTCCACTGAGATTGACAACGATGATCAAATCCGAATAGGCATTGTAGACATAGGTTCATCCAGGCGGGTGGACGGGGGCGTGGTGGGTTACTCGGGGTAATCCCCCCCTTGACGTGCTATCCATACAGAGCGAGAACCATCCGTTATCTCTCACAATCCTCTTTCTGGGTGCGACCTCGGTCGACTGCAACCTTTAACCTTTCTAATACATCGGTCATCCAATAGAAAAGTCGCATACACCCCACTCATGCACATGTCACCTCATGTCCGTAGTGACGAGTGGGCACCTGCAATGAACCCGTGCCCTATCATATTCCCCTTTTGGCTTTCCAGCTTTCCTTCCTAGCTGTCTTATATTCCTTCATTGACGAAATCCAACCGTTTCCTTCTGTTCGTCAATCAACCCGAAAACATTGAACAGGAGGGGCCGACCCCTACCCTCCCCCCCCCACCCCCCACCCACGTTTACGACAAGCCTGTGCAGGTGGGCGCGACCTGGGATCGAACTGGCAACCTTTAGAACCTTTGCTAAATAGGCAAAGCGGGGCACACAATAGGGAAAAAGTCGCATAACCGCCATATGGCACAGAGTAACACTAACAGTGTCGGTACAGGGATAGCAGAGTGCAGATAAGCCCGTGGCCTATGGCATTATTCCCTTTTGGGCTGATATCACTTCCCACTACCCTCAGCTCGTTACCTCTCTCCGTTAACCGTCCCCCCCCCCCCCCCCCCCCCCCCCCCCCCTCTGTTGCACTAGAGCTGTAAGGCTGGTTCCATTGCCTGGGCGACTAGGCTGTCTCAGAGAGCATGGGAAGTAGAGGCTCTCACAGTTGTTTTGTTAAGATGCAAACACATACAGGCACAAAAGCAATAATCTACAATAATAAATATAAACGGAAAGAAAGATACAAACACAGACAGACACAAAAGGGATAATCTAAAATAATTATTAATATGAACGGAAATAAAGATACAAACATAGGCACAGGAGCGATAATCTACAGTAATATGTGCGGAGGTAGAGATAAAGACGAACACTAACAGACACAAAAGCAATAATTTACAGTAATAATAATAATGTATGGAGATAAAGATACAGACAAACACAGACACAGTCTAAGCCATAATCTACAATAATGCGTACGGAAATAAAGATAAAGACAAACACAGACAGACACAGAAACGATAATTTACAGTAATAATAATGTATGGAGACAAAGATACAAACACGGTCAGACACAGAAACGATAATCTACAGCCATACCAACAGAAATATACTGTACGATATTGTGGCACAGTTAAGTGTATTTCACACACGCTTCACGCGCTTAGGCATCAGTACACACACATCATTTGTAAAATTGTCCATTTGCCTCGATATAAAAGAATAAATAAATAAATAAAAGCTGTCCACAGCGATAGTCACATGTACACACGCAAAAGACACGCACGGGTGGGTGTGAGTTTATGCACGCACGCACACACTCACACACACTGCAGAATAATGCTTTTTGTGGAGTCTATTTTATTCTTATTGGTTGTCGTAGTAATAATATCACATCATATGCAATGTATCTGGGGCGAATACAGCCCGGTGGAGCCCGTCCCTCTCCTGGCTGCTTTTTTGGATCGAGGTTGGTGGCCCCACATTACCAGCGAAGAGGTCCGACAAGCCATCACCCAACAAATAAAACAGCACGAAGACCTGCTGATCACAGTCAAGGAAAGGAAGCTCAGATGGTATGGGCATGTGACAAGATCAGACGGGCTCTCCAAGACCATACTGCAAGGAACAGTGCAGGGGGAGAGAAGGCGAGGCAGGCCGAAGAAGAAATGGGCAGACAGCATCACCGAATGGACCGGGAAGAGCTTCTCCACAGCCCAGGCACTTGCCCACAACCGCCGCAAATGGAGCCAACTGGTGCAACGTTCGTCACTGCAGTGCCCCTACAACACGGGGGGGAGGGGGGGGGGGGGGGGGGTGATGGGAGCGGATGAGATGAGAGTAATATTATAGTTAAACATTGCTGGTAACGCTGCTTTTGCTCCTAGATAGATAGCTTGATTTAAAAAAAACAACAACCGCTAACGCATTGCTTAAATTCAATGTACAGTCTGAAAATAAAACTTTGACGTTGACACCCCCTCCCCCCACCCACCTGCTCTTTTTGGGGGGTGTTTCTGAAACGTGTGACAGCGACGGAGAGTGATGTGGCAGGGGACAATGAATGGCCTTGAGACGTGTGTGTGTGTGTGTGTGTGTGTGTGTGTGTGTGTGTGTGTGTGTGTGTGTGTGTGTGTGTGTGTGTGTGACTGTGTGTGTGACTGTGTGTGGATGTGTGTGTGTGTGTGTGTGTGTGTGTGTATGGTGGCTCTGTGTGTGTGGAGTGTGTGTGTATGTGGCTGTGTGTGTGTGTGTGTGTGTGTGTGTGTGTGTGTGTGTGTGTGTGTGTGTGTGTGACTTTGGGCAAGGTTCGGGTGAAATTGCCATTTTCATGTGAATAGGTCATCGGGGATGCTAACCAGACAATGGAGACAAATGAAGCATCGCCACGTACTTTACCATGCTATACTGTTACTTTATACTCAGACGTTCGTACACATGTATGCATGCGTCCTCTCTCTCTCACACACAACACACACACACACACACACACACACACACACACACGCACGCACGCACGCACGCACGCACGCACGCACGCACCACCCCCACCACCACCACACACACACACACACATGACCCACGTCGCAAGCACGAGCACGCACGCACGCACGTACGCACGCACCCCGACACGCACGCACACACACACACACACACACACATACAACACACACACCACACATACACACACACCGCAACCACACACACACACACGCACGTACCACACCACACGACACGCACGCTGCACATATTCTCTCATACACACTCACATGTACGCACGCACACACCCAGACATGCATGCTCGGATTTACGCCTACGTGTACCTACAAACTGTTTAAATATTTCAAACACCATCTTTCACATAATCATGAAAAAAAAAAGTTCATATGCTCCTGGAAATCAATTTGATACTTTACCACTATTATTTCTATGTAATGACATTTATCAATATAGATGATGGTACGTGATAATATGATAGCACCAGACAGTGCATCATACGGACGGTAAAGGTCATATTCGCGAAAGTCTGAAAAAGTTTAAAATCACACGCACTTTTCTCTATTTCAAATAAATAGCTTTTCATAGTTATCCTCTGAGTCATTCCCGGTGACTCAGTGGTCGGTGGCCAGCGAAATGAAATAACGGCTGTTGGTCACTGACTTTTAATGCCTGCCTGCACCATGTGAGTTTGACTTAGCGCGTTCTGTCTGGACATGCTTAAAACGACCCAGTCACTCAGTCAGTCAGCCATGAAACTGGTTTATAGTCCTGCCAACCTCGGGGGCCTGCCCCATCGTGGCTGCCATGACCTAGTAGTCAACACCTTTGAACTAGGTAGCGATGTCTGATCCTGCTTGTTTCTTCTCCCGGTTCTGTTTGTGGTTGTCCTGTGCGCTCCCATTATTCTGTCTGTAACAGTTGGAGTTGTGGTGGTTTAGACTGACTAATAATGTGACTGGGGATGGGCTAGCTCAGTGGTCAGAGCACTCGCTTCCCCCCAGCTAAGGTTAAGCAGCATTGAGCGTGGTTACCACTTGGATGGGTGACCGTTTGCGCATCTTGGCTTCAGTACAGTTCCCCAGTTTACCCAGCTGTAAATGGATACCTGCCTCTTTAGGGTCAGGGAAGGTAAAGCAGCGAGGGAGAGGAGATAGGCGCCGCCCTCAATATGCTGGACCCTTGAAAAGTTGAGGTCTCTGATGCCTCGCTCCCCTACAACTTAGGTTATGGGGCACCTTTACCTTTTAATATGTGACTGCTCTGGTATGGTTTGGTATGGTATTGCTTGGTTTGGTATGGTTTGGTGTGGTATGGTATGGCATGGTTTGGTTTGGTATGGTTTGGTATAATATGCATGATATGGTATGCTATGGTATGTGTTGTATAGTACGGATTGTATGCTATGCTATGCTGTGATGTGCTATGCTATGCCATTCCATGCTATGCCATGCTTTGCTATGCTATGCTATGCTATGCTATGCTATACTATGCTATACTATGTTATGCTATGCTATGCTATGCTATGCTATGCTATGCTATGCCATGCCATTCCATGCTATGCCATGCTATGCTATGCTATGCTACACTACGCTATGCTATACTATTTACTCAATTACTGTCATAGCAGTTCAGTGTTTCTGAAATATCGGGCCGCTTCCCTCGCCATTGAACGGCGCATCCTTGGTGCATTGCCTGTGCGAGTGAGAGTTTCTCCGGAACCACGACGTTCGAGCAACTCTCTGGTTGGTTTCCTTGGGTTCTTTGACATGCGCGAAAAGCGTGGAGCCAATGAGATCCCGGCCTATCGTCTCAACCGAAAGACTACCATCCAGACCTGATGGAAGAAAAGTTGCGGTTTCTTGAGGGATTTGAACCCCTGACTTCTGGCTTTGTAGATGAAGGGTTGTCACTAGGCCAGCTTTTCTTTTCCTCTCCCCCCCCCCCCCACCCTACCTATCTCAGTTCTTTGCTCTTTCTTCTTCTCCTCCTCAACCTTTTAAGTCCACAACGACCGCCTAGAATTCATTGCTCATTGTCAAGTTCTGAGTATGTTTCTTTGTCCTCTGCCGCTCCGTCTCGTGTGTGTGTGTGTGTGTGTGTGTGTGTGTGTGTGTGCAGGGAGTTATGTTGCCTTCCACACTCAGAATGAAATTATATCGTGCTTTCTTCTTCCTTACAGTTACTGCATTCTTTCCTGCGTAGGTAAGAGTACAACAGCAACAAAAAAAAAAAAAAAGAAGAAAAATAATCGAAAAGGATAGTGAACTTCTTTTTCGTCGTCGTCGTCGAACGCTTAACAGTGACAATTATTGTCTGTCATATGAATAAAAATGCGTTGCGCTGCCGTTAAGCGCCTGACAAGTCAGGCCCAGCACACCCGACTTCGGCAGGGGAGAGACTTGTTATTTTATAAGTCTTTTTTGAAAAAGGCCGGAGAATGAACCAAGAATGCAGAAAACAGACAAGAAGGAGGTGACAGGAAGAAGAAAAGGAAGAGGGCAGAAACACAGAGAGGGATAGAAAATAAGGAATCCCCAGCACAGAATTTTCAGAAGGTGGGGATGCTATTTAAACCTACAGGCTCCCGGCATCCTCTCACAGGGGATATGCACAGCATAGAACATGTTCACCAGAGACAGACGTGCACTGAATTAGCTCCCCTCCTTGAGTAATCATTGTTATTGTAAAGCAGCTTGAAAGACGATGTAGTCATCTAACACTGGAGAGGGAAAAAAAGTTGACTAGGAGCAATTGGACTTTGTTCTACTGTCTCTGCCACAGTGAAAAGGCTTTGTCCTAAGTTGTGGGACTTTGTCCTTTAGTTTTCTTGTCGGCTAGTCGAGTCTTTGTGTGTTTGATATGGCTGAATTGTAATAGCTTTTCTGCTACACACACACACACACACACACACACACACACACACGCACGCACGCACGCACGCACGCACGCACGCACGCACAAACACACATACACACACGCACACACACGCACGCACGCACGCACACAAAAAGTTGACCAGGAGCGTTGACATGCGTTAAAAGCGTGGAGCCAATGAGATCCCGGCTTAATCGTCCCAACGGAAAGACTACCATCCAGACCTTTGTTTGTAACGCATTGTTGTTGTGTCAGATAAGTCTACTTGACTGGAATGACAATAACATATTCTTAATCTGAATCACACACACACACGCATTCACACACACATGCACGCATCCACAGACACATACAGACAGGCAGACAGAGAGACACATACACACACTCTCTCTTTCTGTCTGTCTCTGTCTCTCTGCCCGCCTGCCTGCCTGCCTGTCTGTCTGTCTGTTTGTCTCTCTCTCTCTTTGTGTGTGTGTATGTGTGTGTATGTATGTGTGTGTGTGTGTTGTGTTGTGTAGTGTATGTATGTATGTGTGTGTGTTGTGTTGTGTGTGTGTGTTGTGTTGTGTGTGTGTGTTGTTGTGTGTTGTGTTGTGTGTGTTGTGTTGTGTTGAACTCTAAATCACATGATTCCACTATCATTTTCTTGCCATTCCAGCGTCATTGACCAAGTCTACATCACATCACCACATGTTTACCACTCTCCCCATTGTAATAATAATGATAATATATGGAATTTATAGAGCGCTATATCTTGCAATTACAAATCCATAATAGTAGAACCCCCTCCCCCCTTAAAACACATACACACACACACACATCGATTTTCCTTTTTTTTATTGGTTTAATTTAATGGTAGATGATCAATAGTGTAGTATTTTAGTATAATCATTAAGAAATTTGTTCTTAGATAGATGGCTTGATGAAAAAAAGCAAATGCATTGCTTATTCAATGTACCATCTGGAAATAAAATTTTGACTTGACTTTCAACTAGCAACAACGGGAAACCCTTACAACAATAACTATTTGGTGGGACACGAACCTCGTTAATTCGCTCTGCATAGCAGTACAGGGAGGGAGGGAGGGAGGGATGGATGGATGGATGGAAGCCAGGCGTAGCATCTCCAGCAGTGTTGTTGTTAACCAGGGAAAGTTCTGCCCACAGGTAATCCGTTCCAACAAGGAGACCATGGTTCGGTTTCCGAACAGACCTAACGAAACGGCGCATTTTAATCCCCTCTTGACCCGAAAGTTTTGG
>CM054158.1:5501549-5506549 GCA_028751875.1 Rapana venosa
TAACAATAAAAATAATAATATACGGAATTTATAAAGCGCTGAATCTTGTAAAGAAACAAATCAAAGCTTACATTCAGATCATTTACACGCATACAACCATCCATAAAGGAATTATGGTGGGGGTGGTGGGTGGTGGAGAGACAGCAGCAGCAGCAGCAGCAGCAGCAGCAGCAGCAGCAGTAGTAGTAGTAGTGTGATTTATTTTATCTTATTTTAATATTTTATTTTAAGGATAAATGAATAAGCACTCATGTGCTTAAAAAAACCCAACCCACCAAGTTCCTGTGTGTATGCAGTTTTGTAAATGTTGTCATTCGTTCACACCAGCACACAATGGCCTACTTTTCCGAAAGGCGGGACAGGTTTTAACGTGTGCGCAAGATGTTCTGTGTACGTTCGCGCAAGGGACTTCGGTTTATTGTCAAACGGGAAGGACTGTGTGTGTGTGTGTGTGTGTGTGTGTGTGTGTGTGTGTGTGTTGTGTTTGTATGTGTATGTGTCTACCGTGTGTGTATGTGAGCACGCGCGCGCGTGTGTTTGTTTATGTCTGCGCGCGTGCAGGCACCTGTTCGTGCGTCTGTACGCGTGATTCTTTGCGCGGGCCTTCTCGTGTTTATTGCTCATTATTTTCCAGCAGATTCTATTCCTGTATGCCAGGGGCTGATAGCGAGAATTATTTCTGTGCCAAGACGCCACCCGCAGACCTGCTGCAGACAGCGTCTTCCTTTCAACACTATTGTTGTCTATTATATAACGGCCAAACTGTACGTTGGTACACACCGTGATCAACCCACCCACGGGATAGCCTAGTGGTCAGAACATTGCGCTCGCAATCTGACGACCCGGGTTCGATTCCCGTTCAAGGGGATATTTTCCTCTGGAGTTAACATCAGTGCAGACTCCACTCTTCCCCAAAGTCGTTCGGATGAGACTATAAACCGATGTCCCGTGTGCCAACGCGCGAAGAACATCTTGCGCACACGTTAAATCCTGTTCCGCTTTTCGTAAGAGTAGGCCATTGTGTGCCGGTGGGAACAGATGACAAATTTACAAAACCGCATACAGACGGGGACTGGATGTGAAAAAGCACATAAGTGCTTTTTCCATTATCCTCGATATAAAAGAATTAAGTATATAAAAAAATTAATAAATAAAAACGAGGAATGCAGTTACCGACTGTGCATTATTTACAATAGAGGGGTGGAGAGTGGGGGGTGGAGGGTGGGGAGGGGGCAGGGTAACATTTCACAATATGTGTTACTTGTTTTTAGCCATGAAGAGTGAGATTGGTAGCGTGAATCTTTTGCCTGATGTTGATCGTGTTTCAAGTTTTATTCATTCAACTTCATTCATTCATTTATTCATTTATACCACTTTAAGTCACGGCAGATTTCTCTGTGTGAAATTCGGGCTGCTCTCCCCGGGGAGAGCGCGTCGCCACAAGAGCAACGCCACCCATTATTTAATTTTTGTTTTCCTTCTTCCTGTCTGCAACTGTATTTGTTTCCCTGTCAGAGTGGCTTCTTTCTACAGAGTTTTGCCAGGGACAACTCTCTTGTTGCCGCGGGTTCTTTTACGTGCGTTAAATATGTGTAAGACACGGCACCTCGGTTTATCGTCTCATCCGAAAGACAAGCACCCAGACCACCGCTCATAGGGGAAAAGTTTCGGGCCCAAACGGGATTCGAACCACCGCACACTTCCGGTCCGGACTTTTTGCTTTCCAGGCAGGCGCGTTACCTCTAGACCATGGATCCACCTGTCAATCAAGTGTTGTCAGACATCATTCTAGTCGTAAAGCTTTCTGGGAGATTTTCACTGGAAAAGATTCGCAAATGGACTGAGGATCATAGTCATGAGTGAGGACGAACGCCAGAAGACTGGGGGCTGACTTTTTTTTCTTTCAGATGTAGGCAAGAGGGGCAAATCCTCAGAGCGGTAAAATAGGTGTGTGTGTGGGGGGAGGGGGGGGAGGGGGGAAGCCCAGGGGGAGGGGGTGGGGAAGCCCAGTGGTTTGAGCGTTGAGCTCGTGCTGTGAGGGGCCGGGGTCGAGCCAGCACGGAGGCGCCCGTTCTCAAGAATTTTCCCCTGGAGTTAACATCAGTATGGACTGCAATTCCCCGAAAATCCTTCGGATGAGACTATAAACCATGGGGCCCCGAGTGCCAACGCGCACAGTACATCTTGCCCACATGTTAAAAACCCGTTCCGCCTTTCGAAAGAATAGGCCGTTTCGTGCCGGTAGAAACGGATGACAAAATTAGAGGGAAAAAAACCCCGCACAAGTGTCGTGTTTAGACACCATCCCCGAATTCGGTATGCGGCTACCTTAAGTGACGGTCGCATTCGCCAAATCTCACCATTTGGTGAACCTCGGGATATATTAAAACATATATTGAATTCTTAAAATAAAATCACAAAATAACATGAAGAAAAAAATCTGAACACATCACTCCTCTTCTGCGATCTCTTCACTGGCTGCCTGTCTCACAGAGACTGAAGTATAAGATCAATACCCTCTGTTTCAAATGTCTCCACAAATCTGCACCCTTTTATCTCTGTAACTGTCTTCACCTGTATACTCCATCCCGTTCCCTTCGCTCAGCTGCAGATACTTTGTACTTTTGAACACCCAGATTCAAACAAACCACTGTTGGCCGTCGCTCTTTCTCTGTTTCTGGTCCATCCACCTGGAATGATCTCCCTCTTTCACTTCGCCAAAAGCCTTCACTTGATACCTTCAAATCCAGCCTCAAAACACACTTATTTCCTACCTGACAGTTTCCCTCATATCTGTTCCTACTTTTCAACAGCTTCCTTCATCTCCTTCATCACCACCTAAGTGTGTGTGTGTGTGTGTGTGTGTGTGTGTGTGTGTGTGTGTGTGTGTGTGTGTGTGTGTGTGCATAAATTTGAAATATGTTATTTGAGGAAAGTTGCATGCGTGTAAATTATTTGAGTGCAAGCGCTTCGATTTGTTTATTTACAAGATTCAGCGCTTTATAAATTCCATATAATATTATCATTATTATAAGATATTTTTATAAAAAAAAGAAAAAAATCAGCGTTGTTTGTTGTTATTGTGCTCATTGCTTTCACACAGGGCACGGGCATCCAAAAAAGAGAAGTGTGTTATGTCGGGAGATTTTTGGTTGGTCGGTGTGGGTTGTTGTTATTGTTAATGTTGTTGGTGGTTTGGGCGAGGGGTTTCTTTCTGGTTTCATTATTGATGCTGGTTGTTGTGGCCGTGGATGAAGTATGGCCTTCTTATTTTGATGACTGTCAATCATCATTTTCTAATGTTTGGTGGAGTGCGGAAATAGCGGCATTCTAAAAAAGATAAGTTTTAAAACGCTCCATTTTTCGTTAGTCTGCGGGTGTTTGGTTTAGAAATGCTACTGACCTGCTTAGGAGGGGAGGTGTCAAACAAGTAGTTTGCGCCTCGTCCTAACAAGGACTTTACTTACTTACTGTTGAACTAACATTTTGAACAACATTTCAAGTCATGGAACTTGTAAAGTCAGAACGTGACTGTAAAGAAAACGTAGACCAAAAAACCCAAAGAAGTTCTGAAGAAAACTGTTGCTTTGTTTCCACATTTAACGATACTTATCTCCTTGCTTCCCTCTTTACCATTGAGAACACAAAAAGAGAAAGTGAAATTTGTATTCAATTCGGTAATCGACTTAGTATTTGTTGAAAATCAAAACACAAAAGTGAAATTTGTATTCAACCAGTCATTGACAGTACACTCACACACTCTCACACACACTCACACACACACACTCACACACTGGATAGCCTAGTGGTCAGAACATTGCGTTCGCAATCTGACGACCCGGGTTCGATTCCCGTTCAAGGAAAAATTTTCCTCTGGAGTTAACATCAGTGCAGACTCCACTCTCCCCCAAAGTCCTTCGGATGAGACTATAAACCGAGGCCCCGTGTGCGAACGCACGTAGAACCTCTTCCGCACACGTTTAATCCTGTTCCGCTTTTCGTAAGAGTAGGCCATTGTGTGCCGGTGGGAACAGATGACAGAATTTACAAATCCGCATACACACGGGGACTGGATGTAAAAAAACACATAAATGCTTATTCCATTATCCTCGATATGAAAGAATTTTTTAAAAACCCACACATACACACACACACACTCACACACACTCACACACATCACACACATTTTTTTAAAATCACATCACTATCTTTTCAGCATGTAATCACTCTCTTTTCTTCCTTTTGACCTCCAGGCGGAAAGTATTATGTGATAGTGGTGTGTGGCTGAGACTGCAGGAGGAGCAGGAGCAGGCCACTTCTCTGTGATACATCTTGCTCGGAGATGGATGAATCCTGTTGGCCATTGCTCTTCCTGTGGCGGCCTAGGATGATGATGGAACAGGCGCGCATGGCACGATCTGTGGTCATGTCAGGACAGGGCGGGACTGTTCCTGGCCACCTTGTCTGGCAGCAAAATGGCGATACATGGTGGTGGTGGTGTGTTTTTGTTGTTGTCATGTAGTAACAAAATATTTTTGTACGCATGTGAAACGTGGACCATAATAGCAGACATTGAATGAAGGATACAGGCAGTGGGGATGAGATGCTTTCGCAAACTCCTTGGTATCTCATACAGAGATCACATCACTAATGAGGAAGTGAAGGCCAGAATTAAAAACGACCTCGGACATATGAAGAACTCCTGACTTCAGTGAAAAAACGCAAACTAAAAATGGTTCGGGCACGTCACACGAACATCTGGACTGGCCAAGACTTGTCCTACAGGGAACAGTACAAGGAGGGAGACGAAGAGGTAGACAGAGAAAACGATGGGAAGACAACAACATCAGAGAGTGGACTGGCCTCGAGTGGAACGATTTGTTGTGGAAAGCAGAGGACCAAGGGAATGGAGGAAGCTGGTTGCAAAATCTTCATCAGTGCCCCCACGGTCCAAGGGACTAGGGGATAGGTGAGGTGAGGAAAGACGTGGCGCTGATCGG
>CM054158.1:5516549-5534049 GCA_028751875.1 Rapana venosa
TCTCTTGCTCTCAATCTTCTCCCTCTCTCCCCTCCGCCCCCCCCCCCCCCCCCACTCTCTCTCTCTTCCCCCTTCTGTTTCTCTCTTCTGTCTGATCCCTTGCTCTCGCTCCATTCTCTTCCCCTCTTTCAACTCCAACCCCCCTCTCTTCTTTCCCCCTCTGTTGTCTGTCTCTCCCTTTGTCTGTCTTGTCTTCGTTGTCTCCCCCTCTGTCTGTCTCTTGTCTCTCCCCCCCCCCTCGGGGTTATTTTTGTCTGTCTGTCTCCACACACACACACCCCTCACACCACCACCACCACTACACACACACAACACACCACAACACACACTCGCCCCAAACACCACACACAACACACACACACAAAACACACAAAACACACACACCACACACACCAAAAACAACCAACACACACCATATAAGAAAAAAACACGGGGCATTAAAGGGTTTCAAAAATTCATTTAAATGTAGCTTTAAAACAAGATGAACCCAATCACGGAAGATCCCGACGGGCTGTGTAGCAAATATTAGAAATTTTGCAAAGAAGAAATTTTTGTTTGGACTTTTAAGCGTTACAGTGATTCTAAAAGTAGGGATCTTTAAATGTTATAAAAACGATTTTTTTAATTTAGGCAACCAGTAAGTGATGCCTGGCGCTAATTGTTTTCCACATGATATTATGTCTTGCAGTTTTTGTCGAAGAGTTTTAAAAAGAAATTAAAACCCAAGTTTGATAAAATTTCGGGAAGCAGACATAGGTGATTTTTGCCAAAAAAACGCTTAGTGTTTTGAAATCTGTCATATTTAGGCAATTTTTTGTGTAATTTAGAATTTAGCAATTTTTTTTTGGCCTTATTTAGGAAGATGCTTTAAAGTTTATAACCCTTTCGCAAGTCTAAAGATTATTGACTTAAGTACTTATTGACCCTTTGTTTTGTATAACTGTTTGGTTTATTAGGTTTTTACTGGCACCCACACCCCAAAAACACGCCACCGCACACACAAAAATCACCCCACACACCACACAACACACACACCCACAACACACACCACAACACCACCACACCAGCAAGACCCCCACCCCTACTTGCATGTTCACCGCAAACAACCAAGCCGCACACACACCTCTACCACACCCACAGGGAACCACATAATAACTCAATTTCTGTGATATTTTATTACCTCACACGCGCAGCCGCACACACACACAACACACACACACACACCAACACACCACACACACACACACACATCCAAACACACACCTCACACACGCCAAAAAATTTATCATTACTCACACTCATTCACCCAACACTTCACACACAACCCCTTATACCAAAAACCCTCCACACACCAAGCATTGCACGCACGCACATCCCAGCCAAAACTCGTCAGCACACAATACTACACGGCGTATACACACTTATCACACCACACATGCACGCCCGCACACCACACACACAACACAACACACACACAAAAACACCAACCACCCACACCACAACACACCACACACACACACACACACACACACAAACACAACCAACACACAACAACCCCCACACAAAAACAAAATCGTTTGATACACTTTTTGGTGGAAAGGGCGTTAACTGAAGAAAAACAAAAAATACACAAACCCACTCACAAACCACACAAAGCAAGTACCCTTCCCGTCTATATGGTCGCCCCCCACATGAAAACACCCGCCCCCCCCCTTTACCCTGTGGTATTATAGCGATTGTCCCCGATGTGGTTTTGTGGGTTGTGGTGTGTGGGTTGTGTTGTGGTGTGTGTTTGTGGGGTGTTGTTTGTGTGTGTGTTTTTGTTTTTGTGTGTGTGTGTTGGTGTGTGTTTTGTTGTGTGTGTGTGGTTTTTTGGGGTTGGTGTGTGTGTGTGGTTGGTTTTGGGTGTGTGTGTGTTGTGTTGGTGTGTGTGATGTGTGTGTGTGTTGGTGTGTGTTGTTTGGGGTGTGTGTGTGTGTTGTGTGTGTGTGGGGTGTGTGTGTGTGTGTGGTGCCCCTTGTGTTGTGTGTGTTGTTTGTTGTGTTGTGTGGGGTGGTGCCCCCTGGTTTGGGGGTGTGTGTGTGTGTGTGGTGTGTGTTGTGTTTTGTGTGGGGTGGTGACTCTGTTTTGGGGGGTTTTTGTTTTGTTGTGTTTTGTGTGTTTGGGGGTGTGTTTTGTGTGGTTTTGTTTGTGGTGTGTGTTGGTTTTATTTTGTGGGTTGTTTTTTGTTGTGTGGGTTGTGTGTTGTGTGTTGTGTGTTGTGTGTGTGTTGTGTGTGTTTGTGTGTACGGGGTGTTTTGTGTTGTGTTGTGTTGTGTTTTGGGTTTTGGTGTTTTTGTGTGTACGTGTGTTTGGTTTTGTGTGTGTTTTTTTGTGGTTGTGTGTGTGTTTTGTGTGTGTTGTATGTGTTTTGGGGGGTGTTGTGTGTGTTTTGGTGTGTGTTGTGTGTTTTGTTGTTTTTTGGGGTTTTCGTGGTTTTTTGGGTTGTTGGGTGTTTTGTGTGGTTTGGGGGTTTGGTGTGATTGTGTTGTTGTTTTTGTGTGTTGTGATTGTTTTGTTTTTTGTGTTTTTTTGGATTGTTGGTGTGTGTAGTGTTTTTGGAGGGTTTTCGTGTGTTTTGTGTGTTTGTGTGTGTTTTGTGTGTGTTGGTGTGTTGTGTGTGTGTTGTTGGGGGTGTGTGTTTTGTGTGTTTTTTGTGTGTGTTGTGTTAGTTTTGTTGTATGTGTTTTGTGTTGTTGTGTGTGTGTGTGTTGTGTGTGTTGTGTTTTTGTTTGTTTTGTGTTGTGTTTTTGGTTGTGTTGTGTGTGTTGTGTGTGTGTTGTGTGGGTTGTGGTTTGGGGTGTTGTGTGTTTTGGAAAACAAAAAAAAAAAAATGTTTTTTTTGTGTTTTTTGGGGCCCCTTTTTTTTTGTTTTTTTTTTTTTTAAAAATTTTTGTTTTGTTGGTGTTTTTGGTGTGGGGGGTTTTGTGGGTTGTGGGTTTTTGTTGGGGTGTGTTGTTTTGGGGTGTATTTTTTGTTTGTGTGTTGTGGTTTTTTATTTTGTTTGTTTTGTTTTGTTTTTTGTTTTGTTTAATGTCTTTTATCTGGTGATTTAAAAGGTTTTTATACCGAAAACCAAAAAAACACACCCCATTTTTTCCCCTTCTTTTTTTTTTTTCCCTTTTTTTTCTTTTTTTCTTCCCCTTTTTTTAAAGGTTTTTTTTTTTTTTTTATTTATTTTTAAAAATTTTTAAAATTAATTAAATTTTAAAAAAAATTTTTTAATAAAATTTTAATTGGTTTTTGTTTGTTTGTTTAGGTCATTAAAAATTTTGATTTTGGCATTATTTCTTTATAACAGGGATCCTTTTTTTTTTTCCTCATCTTTGTTTTTTTAAATTTTCTTTTTTAAAAAAAACCCCCAAAAAACCCTCTCCCCAAGAAAAAATATATTTTATTTAAAAGTTTAAAAAAAAATTTTTATTTTTTTTATTTTTGTCTTTTTTATTTTTTTTTTTATTTTTTTGTGGCTGGTGGTTTTGTCGTCTGGTTTGTTTTGAGGTTTTTCGTTGTGTGTTATTTGTGCGTGGTGCTTTTTTTTGCTCTTTAAAGGGTTTTTTTTTTTATTGATTTTTTTTGGTTTGGTTGGTTTTTGGGTTTTTTTTTTGGGGGGGGGTTTTGTGTGTGTGTTGTGTTTGGCGTGCGGGTGTGTTGTGTATTTTGTTATGTTGGTGGTGGGGGTGGTTGGTGTGTGGGTATTAATGTTTTTATGTTGGGGTGTTGTGTGTTTTGTGTGTGTTGTGTGTGGTGTGTGTGGGGTTGGGGGGTGTGTGTTGGGTTGTGGTGCGGGTTTGTTGGGCCTTTGTTTTTATGTGAAATTGGCCTGTTATGTTTTGGGCGTGGGTGTGTTGTGGTTGTCCCGTGGGTTTGTGTGTGGGCGGCTGTGTTGTATGTCGTTGGGGTTCGTTTTTTGGGGGTGGTGCTGGTGGTGTGTGTGTGTTGTGTGTGTTGTGTGTGTAGTGTGGTGTGTGGTGTGTGTGTGTGAAAGGTGGAGGGGGTGGGTGGGGGGGAAAAGGGTTGTGGGTGTTTTTTTTTGGTTTTTTGTGTTTTTACCTTATTATAAGGAAATTATATTTATAATATTTAATTATTTAATTTTTTCCCGTTTTTTAAAAAAAAATTTTTGGTTTAGAAGTGGTGTTGTTTGGTGGGGGGGGGGGTGCCCTTTTTGTCCTTGTGTATTCGGGGTGTATTTTTTTTAAAAAATAATTTTTTTTTTTTTTTTTTATTTTTTTGGTTGTGTGTGTGTGTTTGGGTTTTTTTTTCCCTTTTTTTTGGGGTTTGGGAATGGGTGACCCGGTAGGTACCCTTTTTTTTAAAAATTCCAAAAATTCAAATTTCCTTAAAATGTTTTATGAAGTTTTTTAAAATAAACCTCCCCCCCCTTTATAAAAAACGAAAATTTTTGGGGGGGGGTGGCCGGGGGGGGGGGCCCCAAAACTGGGTTATAAAAAACCAAAATATATTTTTTTTTATTTTTATTTTTTAAAATTTAAATTTAAAGGGGGGGGGTTTGGTTTTTGTGTATACCCGTTTTTTTTTTTTTTTGGCCTTTTTGTTTTGGGGGTTGGGTTTTGGGGGGTGGGCGTTGTTGTTGTGGGGTGGTTTTTTTTTTTTTATTTTTATTTATGTTTTGTTTTGGCTTTTTATTCTTTTTGTTGGGTGGAGTGTTTGTTGGAAGAGGCCTGTTGGGTTTTTGGTGGTTTTGGGGCCCCCTCAAACCCTTTTTTTGTGGCTGTTGTTGTCGGTGCAGGGTGGGGGCAGGCTGCTTTGTTTTGGTTTTTTGTTAGGTTTTTGGGGCTTTTGTTGTTGTTTTTTTTTTTTTGGGGGGGAGGGGGGGATGGGTGGGGGGGGTGGGGGGTGGGGCGGGGGTAGTTTTTGGTAAATTTTTTTTATTATTTTTTTTTGAAAAGTGATGCTGGCATTTTTTGCCGGGTGGTGTGGTTTTGGGGCCCCCTGCTGTGTCGGCTGTGAAAAAAAGGGGCTCGCTGTGCTGGTTGTGGAAAAAAAGGCCGCTGGGGTTGGTTTTATGCCCGGGGGGCTTTGAAAGGTTGTAAAAAATGGGGAAAAGCGGAAACGGGAAAAAAAAAGGGGGGGGTCCCCGGGGATTTGGTTTCATTTTTTTTTAAAACAAGATGATGCTTGACATCGGTTCATGGGCAAAAATAGGGAAACCCCATCGCGTGACTTGTTGCTAGACAAAAAAAGAAACCCCATCGCGTGACATCGGTTTCATAACAAAAAAAGGAACCGCCCTCGCTGTGACATCGGGTTTATAGACAAAAAAAAGGAACCGCATCGCTGTGCATCGGTTGCTAGACAAAATAGGAACCGCATCGCTGGGACATCGGTTGCATAGACAAAAAATAGGAACCGATCGCTGTGCATCGGTGCTAGACAAAAAAGGAACCGACGCTGTGACATCGGTGCAGACAAAACATAGGAACCGCACGCTGTGACATGGGCATGGAAAAAAATAGGAACCGCTCGCGTACAACGGTGCATGGGCAAAACTAGGAACCGATCGCTGTGACATCGGTTTGCGACAAAAATAGGGAACCCCATCGTGTGACACGGGCCCCTGGGCAAAACATAGGGAAACCCCATCGCTGGAATCGGTTTCTTGGACAAAACTAGGAACCCCATCGCTGTGCTCGGGGTTTCATAGGACAAAACATAGGAACCGCATCGCTTTTTGGGCTTTGGGTTTTTTATTACAAAAATAGGAAACCCCCATCGCTGTGACATCGGGGTGCATACAAAAATAGGAACCGCATGCTGTGACACGGGTGCATGACAAAAATAGGAACCCGCATCGCTTTTTAATCGGCTGCATGACAAAACATAGGAACCGATCGCTGTGACATCGGGGGCATGACAAAACATAGGAACCGCAACGCGTGACATCGGTGCATGACAAAAATAGGAACCGCATCCGTAAATCGGCTGCTGACAAAAACAAAAGGAACCCCATCGCGGGACATCGGTGCTAGACAAAACATAGGAACCCCATGTGTGACTCGGTGCATAGACAAAATAGGAAACCCCATGCTTGACATCGGCTGCTAGACAAAACATAGGAACCGCATCGCTGTGACATCGGTTGCATGGACAAAACATAGGAACCGCATCGCTGTGACATCGGTTGCATAGACAAAACATAGGAACCGCATCGCTGTGACATCGGTTGCATAGACAAAACATAGGAACCGCATCGCTGTGACATCGGTTGCATAGACAAAACATAGGAACCGCATCGCTGTGACATCGGCTGCATAGACAAAACATAGGAACCGCATCGCTGTGACATCGGTTGCATAGACAAAACATAGGAACCGCATCGCTGTGACATCGGTTGCATAGACAAAACATAGGAACCGCATCGCTGTGACATCGGTTGCATAGACAAAACATAGGAACCGCATCGCTGTGTGTGAATGAATGACAAGCTGCTCCTTGTTTACTGTAACATAGTTTTGTTTGAGGGAGGGGGGGGGGAGGGGTGTGTGCATTTGTTTGCTTGGGGTTTTACCCCTATCTCTCTGCTCCCCCACCCCTCTTCCCCTTTTCCCTGTTGCTAGTTTTGAAAACGTCCGTATAATTGGACAGAGAGAGAGAGAAAGGGCGCACACACACACTCGCGCACACACACACACACACTCACGCACACGCACGCACACACACACACACACACACACACACACACGCACGCACGCACACACACGCACGCACGCACACACACACATGCACACACGCACCCACGCATGCACGCACAGAGAGAGATGTGTACGTACACACACCCACCCACCCACCCACCCACCCCCACACACACACAGAGGAATACACTCACATAAAATAAAGATGATAATATTGGTCCCTAGGATGAAGTTTCAGAAAGCGGGCAATACATATCTGGACCAAAAATAGCCCCCCCCCCCCCACCCCCACCCCCAATTCTGTCCAAACAGATTTTCTAACCCAACTCCACCCCACCCCCCTTCCGCCAAAAGAGAGAGAGAGAGAGAGAGAGAGAGAGAGAGAGAGAGAGAGAGAGAGAGAGAGAGAGAGAGAGAGAGAGAGAGAGCTAGCTAGCTAGCTCTGAACTCCGAACTCTGAACTAGTTTAAACGTACATCGGTGTTCAGAGTGAGCGAGAGAGACAGAGAAAGTGTGTGTGTGTGCGTGTGTGTGTGTTGTGTTGTGTGTGTGTGTGTGTGTGTTGTGTGTGTGTGTGTGTGTGTGTGTTGTGTGTGTGTGTGTGTGTGAGTGTGTGTGAGTGTGTGTGTGGGCGTGTATGTGTGTGTATGTGTGTATATGTGTGTGTGTGTGTGGTGTGTGTGTGTGTGATATGGTCTCCATCTTAATGTACAATCTTTTATAGTCATGAAGATGGAACGAAATCGTATGATTATATTTGAAACACAGTTATAGTTTGCAAAAGCAGCAGAGCGATTGTATGTGGATCTAGTGGCATTAAAAAAAAAGAAGAGAAATTGATCAGATGATAGCCCCTCCCCCCCCCCCCCCCACCCCCCAGCCTCACCCCCCCCTCGATATAACCTCTGTGGTCGGCGGGGCTATAAACAACACGATTGGACTGGACTGGACTGGACTGGATTGGACTGGACTGGACTGGACTGGATTGGACTGGACTGGATTGGACTGGATTGGATTGGACTGGATTGGACTGGATTGGACTGGATTGGATTGGACTGGACTGGACTGGATTGGACTGGACTGGACTGGACTGGACTGGACTGGACTGGACTGGATTGGACTGGACTGGATTGGACTGGATTGGATTGGACTGGATTGGACTGGATTGGACTGGATTGGATTGGACTGGACTGGACTGGATTGGACTGGACTGGATTGGACTGGATTGGATTGGACTGGATTGGATTGGATTGGATTGGATTGGAAGGCATTGCAACATAGGCTAGGTGCAAGTGAAGACCTCTTTCAACACAGAGTATTACAGTTGTACATCCGCTGATCCAGTCTGTGGTGACAGATTTTGCAAGATGTGCGAAACACAAACACACACACACACACACACACACACACACACACACACTCACACACACACACACACACACACGTACGCACACAAGTTGTCTGAGTGCACCCCCCCTCCCTTTCACCCCGCTCCCTCCTCCAACGCTTGCTTATGCACTCTCTCTCTCTCTATCTGTCTGTCTGTCTCTGTCTGTCTGTCATGACCAGTCTGTCTGTCTGTCTGTCTCTCTCTCCCCTCTTATCTGGGTTTCTTAAGTCATATTTTTTGTAACTGATTTTTATTGTGGTGGTTGTGGTTATACAATAACATTTTGCTTTTTTTTTTGGTGCTTCCTTATTTTTCTCACTAAAATACTCAGCAGTTCGGCAAACCCCCTTCATGTATGGGCCAATGGCCTTTTTGTGAATAAATCTTTCGAGTTCTCTCTCTCCCCTCTCTTGTCTTCCTACCTTTCTTACTCCCCTCCCCCCCCCCCCCCCCCCCCCCCCCCTCCCCCCCCCCCCCCCCCCCCCCCCCCCCCCTCTCTCTCTCTCTCTCCTTTCCTCTCTGTCTGTCTGTCTGTCCTGTCTGTCTGTCTCTCTCATCTCTCTCTCTCTCTCTCCTCTCTCTCTCTCTCTCTGATAGCGTGACTTTGCCTCTGTTCTCCATACCGGTCCCCCACCCCCCCCTTCATTTTTCAACCCCTGGTCCCATCCCCCCCCCCCCCCCCCCCCCTACTCAGACGGAATCTTAGAACAAGGGCATAACAGAATCCTGGCGACCTCCAGCCTCCTTCACCGGGAATGTTCCAGACTCTGTCCAGTGGAACCGACTGTCCAGGGTCCCAGACAGGCCTGTCTGGTCTGTGGGGCGTGATTCTGACCCGACAAGGGAAGGGAGATCATGCCACCACAGGCTGTTATTGACAAGGAAAGGGAGATCATGCCACCACAGGCTGTTATTGATCCGTGGCTAGCCGCAAGGGGAGGGAGAGGGTAGGGGTGGGGTGTATGTGCTGATATTGCTGTTTGTGAATCATTGCAGGGTTTTTTTTTTCCCTTTGTCTTCTTCTGCATTGAACGTGGACCAATGCCAGAGAAGAACGGTGGGGCGATATGGTGTATCTTGGCATTTTTCTGTAGAGTGTTGGGTGGGTGGGGGGTTTTGGGTTGGTTTTTTTCGTGGTGTGTGTGTGGTTGTGTGTTTGTGTGTGTGTGTGTGTGTGTGTGTGTGTGTGTGTGTGTGTGTGTGTGTGTGTGTGTGTGTGTGTGAGTGAGAGAGAGAGAGTGTGTGTGTGTTTGTTGTGTGTGTGTGTGTGTGTGTGTGAGTGAGTGAGAGAGAGAGAGTGTGTGTGTGGTGTGTGTTTGTTGTGTGTGTGTGTGTGTGTGTGTGTGTGTGTGTGTGTGTGTGTGTGTGTGTGTGTGTGTGTGTGTGTGTGAAAATGTCTGCAATATTGATTTCCTAAAGATCTGCATTTATTTATCTCACTTAAAAAAAAAAAATAGTGGGTTTCTCACAACGCGGTGCCCGTCCTGGGTTGATTGACCCTCATGGTTGGCCTGGGCGTTGCTACAAGGAACGACAGTAGATTTGGTTTTATACCCTATTTTATTCGGTATATAGCTGCACAGTTTTCATCTGAAATCTAAAAGTTGACGAGGTGACAGCCCTGATAATTATGACCTCTGTGGTCGGCGGGGTTACAAACAACAGGATTGGATTGGTCGGACCTTTTTTTCCATTATTTATTTTGCTTCACTGAGGGCAGGATGTAATAAAGCCGCGACGTGTGCTTCTTCTTTTCCCTCCATAAAAAAGAGACTTATTTTCTCTTATGCTTATTTTCTGCTTTCACAGCCTATTCTCCTGTTGTTGTTGTTGAAAGCAAATCAGTTAAAACATTTTCTGCCATTTTTGTGTATGAATTTCTGTTTTGATAAGCTGCTCTGAAGTTGGGAAGGGTCGGCTGAGGCCAGCGGGCAGACCTTCTGTACAGTCACAAGCACAGGAGAAGACCAGGCGCTATGCACTCCACGCAGTAGGAATGCAGATGAAGAAGAAGAGGAGGAGGAAAGACTTTCTCAGGAAGACTGCAGTACTCGCTATACATTATTTGACGGAGGCTACAGCTGAGTGGTTAAGACCACCCGACTTCAATCCCACGGGTCCACAATGTCATGGGTTCGAATCCCCCGCAGTGTCTGGTAAATTAAGGGTAGGGATTTTTTTTTAAATATCATCTCCCAGGTCAACTTCAAGCGCAGACCTGCCAGTGCCTTAAGTTATTTCCCTTCGTGTATATACACTCGTAGAAGATCAAATATGCACGTTAGAGATCCCGTCATTCATGTCAGCGTCTGATGGGTTACGAACGTACTTAGCATACATCCCCGAAGTCGGTATGCGGCTACCTGCGTGGCGGGCAAAAACGGTCGCATACGCAAAATCTGACCATCGGTGAACCTGGGAGCCGTTGCCGAGGAACGAAAAAAAAATCGGAAACAATTCTTCTCTTCCCTTCAGAAAATAAATCACGGACAGATAACTGTGACGGCGCCTGTTTACTTTTTAAAAAAAAAGAAGAAAAAGTGCAATGCGCGTTTTGATACTACTGCCTGCATGGCTTCCTTCCCAGCTAGTCTGTGGCCTATCATGGGGAAATATTCCTTATCTCCCAATGTTGAAAAATGAAGAATAGGAAATGCATCATTCTGCCCTTCATCTTCTTTCAGGAGATTAATTTTTTTTAAATCTCCCAGCTTTTTCGTGTCGTTTGTTCGCGCGCGTGCGTGTGTGTGTATGTGTGTGCACGCGCGTGCGTGCGTGGGAAGGACATTGACGGAGCTAATAGATGGAGGGCAGGTTTTTTCCTATACCAAGCATTCCAAGAAATAATGATAGATTATGCAAGCCCACATTATGAAAGAATGTGATAAACAGGAAGAGAGAGAGAGATAGATAGATAGATAGATAGATAGATAGAGAGAGAGAGAGAGAGAGAGAGAGAGAGAGAGAGAGAGAGAGAGTAGAGAGAGAGAGAGAGAGAGAAGAGAGATGTAATGGTCCACACCGTAGTGGATCGATGGTCTAGAGGTAACGCACCTGTGCAGAAAGTGAATGTGAAAATCGTCCTTTTTCTCTCTCCCAATTTTGAAAACGTTTGTATAATTGGAGAGAGAGCGAGAGAGAGAGCGAGCGAGAGAGAGAGAGAGAGAAGAGAGAGAGAGAGAGAGAGAGAGAGAAAGAGAGAGAGAGAAGAGAGAGCGAGAGAGAGAGAGAAGGAAGAGCGAGAGAGATGTATAACCTGTGAATCGTCTTGAAAAGGGGACTACTTTCGCCAAAACGAGCCGACTGTATCTTGCTACAACTATCATCAGCTTCAACAAGAGTTGAGGTCAAGTGCAATCAGAATGTCATTTTATCCTCAAGCACAGTGAGATTTTACCCGCTCGGTAAGGTGGGAGTGGGGTAGGGATGGGGCGGGGCGGGATAGCCTAGCCCTCAGAGCGTTGCGCGCCTACTACTACTACTACTACTACTACTACTACTGCTGCTGTATGGAATTTATATAGCGCTGAATCTTGTAAAGCAACAAAATCTAAGCGCTCAAATGAATTTTTTTTTAATATCGAGGATAATGGAATAAGCACTCGTGCTTTTTTACATCCAGTCCCCGTGTGTATGCGGTTTTGTAAATTTTGTCATCTGTTCCCACCGGCACACAGTGGCCTACGCTTTCGAAAAGCGGAACAGGATTTAACGTGTGCGCAAGATGTTCTGCATGCGTTCGCACACGGGGCCTCGGTTTATATCCGAAGGACTGAGGGCCCGGGATCGAGCCACCACGGAGGCAGCGCCCGTGTTAGGGGATTTCACCCTGCAGTTCACACCAGTACTGACTCCCCTCCCCAAAAAGTCCTTCGGATGAGACAGTAAACCGAGGCCCCGTGTGAGAACGTAGGCAGAACATCTTGCGCGCACGTTAAAAACCTGTCCCGCTCTTCGGAAGAGTAGGCCCTTTCGTGCCGGTAGGAATGAATGACTTTTTTTTTTTTAATAAAAAAGGGGCATGCACACAGGTGTCGTGTTTAAACACCAGCCCCCAATTCGAAATGCGGCTACCTTCACCTTCACCTATCCCCTAGTCCCGTGGACCGGAGGGGCACCACTGAAGATTTTGCAACCAGTTTCCTCCACTCTCCGCGGTCCTCTGCTTTCCGTAGCAAAGCGTTCCATTCAAGGCCAGTCCACTCTCTGATGTTGTCTTCCCATCGTTTTCTCTGTCTGCCTCTTCGTCTCCCTCCTTGTACTGTTAATAATAATAATAATAATAATAATAATACATGGAACTTATATAGCGCTAAATCTTGAAAAGACAAATCAAAGCGCATGCACTGTTCCCTGTAGGACGGTCTTGGACAGTCCACATGTTCGTGTGACGTGTCCGAACCACTTCAGTTTGCGTTTTTTCACTGAAGTCAGGAGTTGGCGTTTTTAATTCTGGCCTTCACTTTCTCATTAGTGGTGTGATCTCTGTATGAGATACCAAGGTGTTTGCAAAAGCATCTCATCTCCATTGCCTGTATCCTTCTTTCAGTGTCTGCTGTTATGGTCCACGTTTCACATGCTTACAAAACATGGACATGATCAGGGAACGCATCGGTCTGATCTTGAACCTGATGGCGATGTTCTTGCTGTTGTTCCAGAGGACTTTCAGTTGGGTCATTGCAGCTGGGGTCTGGGCTATTCTGGAGAGAATTTCAGGCGTTGATAAAAACGGTCGCATACGCAAAAATCTCACCATTGGTGAACTCCGGAGCTCTACCGGAGAAACGAACACACACACACACACACACACACACACACACATCACACACACACACACACACACACACACACACACACACACCCACTCACTCACTCACTCACTCACACTCACACTCTCTCCCTCACACACACTCACTCACTCACTCACTCACTAACTCACTCACAAAACCCCAACCGATTTTCAACAGCCAGTATTTCTGTCCAGTAATTTTTCGTTTAATTAAAAAGTTTCCAGTTTATTATACCTGTTAAAACTCCTCCTCAATCATGCCGCCTGTTTAAAAGGGTTGTCAGGAGAGTGGCACCCGCTGCAAAGACCGACACGCAAGGCATCTTCAGTTACCTGGAAAAGGAAATCCGGATTCCAGACTTAATACATACTGTCTGTCTGTCTGTCTGTCTGTCTGTCTGTCTGTCTAACTGACTGACTGACTGACTGATGGACACTTTGCGCAGGCATCACCCTCATGCTTTTTTTTGCAAGATTGAAAACAAAGAAACAAAAAAAGTTCGGTTTGTTGGTTTTTTTTGGGGGGAGGGAGGTGATGAAGTTGAAATGGTTGTTTTCAAGTTTTCACACTAAGCAAGGTCACCCTGGGCGGCCATAATGCTGGAGAGAGAGAGAGAGGGGGGGGTGAAGGGAGGAAGAGAGAGGGGGGGGTGTGAAAGGGAGGGAGAGGGAGGGGGGGGGAGGTAGGAAGGGAGGAAAAGAGAGCGTGTGAGGGGAGAAAGAGAGGAGAGAGAAGGGGAGGGAGGGAGACAGAGACAGACAAATCAAGCAGGTAAGGCAGGAGATAGGGAGGGAGGGGGGGGGGGGGGGGGGGTGTATGAAATGGGGGGATTATGGGAATTCATAGTGAATGCTCGTCTGTTGTGTGTGGCGCGCGCGTGTGTGTGGTATGTGGTGTGTGTGTTCCCGCTCGCGCGCGCGCGCTGAAGGGATTTGTGCAATCGCAGATATGGGCTGGTTCCCAAGACTGGAGCGCAACCAAAGCGCTAGGTGATGGATGAACAGATAGCCGCTCTCCTCCTTTCCTTGTTGGGGGGAAGGGGGGGGTGGATGTTTTTGTTTCGCTGCCCTGGTGGTTTCTCTCTTCATGGCTTCGTCAAAACCAACGAACAGACACAGACACACACACACAACACACACAAACCACACACAAACACGACACACACACAAACACACACACACACGACCAGACACACACACACACCACACACACAAGCACACACACAACACAGACACACACACAAACCACACACACACACAACAAACACACACACACACACACAACACACACACACACACGGCTGGCCAGTGCACACTGTGCTTTTTATTATTTCCTTCTCTTGATTTAGAGAAGCTGAGATAACGATGCAGAATGGAGAAGCTGTCCACACTCTCTAGCAGGATTTTGCATAGTTGCTATGTTTTATTCCCCCCCAAAAAATATTTTAAAAAAATTCACACACACACACACACACACACCACACACAACACACACACACACACACACACACACACACACCACCACCACCACACCACCACCACCACCACCACCACCACCACCACACACCACAATACACACACACACACACACACACACACACCACCACCACCACCACCACCACCACCACCACCACAACACACACACACACACACACACACACACACACACACACACACACACAACACACACACACACACACACACACCACAGCACAACCACAACACACACGATTTTTTTTCTCAAGCAAAAAGGCGTGACCCTATCCCTTAAAACAGAATAATATGAAGACTGGAATGCACAGTATCAAGCAAAAAGGCTTGATCCTATCCTTTACCACAGACAGAATATTACTATGAAGACTGGAATGCACAGTGTGTTGTATCAGACATGCACTGAACACTCAAGTCCCGTGGTTCCTAGGCAAACAGCTCCCTGCGTTTTCTCCTCACGTGCCAATATGGCGGCAGTTCCGTTTCCTGTCTGTGTTGTGTGTGTTGGCTTGTTTGCTGGTGTTATGTTTTATTCTCCCTAATATAATAATAATAATAATAATAAATGGAACTTATCTAGCGCTATATCTTGCAAAGACAAATCAAAGCGCATGCATTCAACCTAATCTTACACAGTCATACAACCAATGACAAATAATCAATAGTTTAAACAGATATTAAAAACATGGTACGCTGCAGACCAAATCTATGAAATAAAATTGCAAGAGTCAAATGTTTTTCAAAAGCACACACACACACACACACACACACACACACACACACACACACACACACACACACACACACACACAGGTCATATACTTTAGCAGGGTGATAGGACATGGGTTAGTGAAGAGTGGGGTAGTTCTGATATGAAACAGGAGGGGGGAAATCTTAGGTTTGAAATAAATATGTCTTGAGGCTGGATTTAAAAGTGTCATAGCTAGGCTTCTGATCATCCATCAGCTTCAACTGAGGTCTCTGATGCCTCGCTCCCCAACGACCACATAGGTGATGGGACACCTTCGCCTTGACTGTTGTGACCATCCATGGGCTACGTGTCTTGTGGCTGCTTGCTGCCGGCAACGTGTCCAGGCAGAGACGTAACTGCTGTTGCTGCTGCTGCTGCTGCTGCTGCTGCATATCTCTTCAATCCAATCCAGTCCAGTCCTGTTGTTTATTGCCCCGCCGACCACAGAGGCCGTATCAGGACTGTCACCTCGTCAACTTCTAAATCTCATATTAAAACATGTGCTGCTATATACATAATGCATATTCCTTAGCATCTTTTCTTTCGCAAACTTGGTTTTTTTCCCCTTCTCACTGTGAGTTCTTCTTCTGATCGATTTTTCTCTTTCCATCACACCTTTGTCTCTCTCTCCTTGTTTCTGGATTTTTCTCCCTTCACTTTGTTCTTCTGAAAGTGCTCGCTCCTTTTCGTTGTTGTTGTTGTTGTTGTTGTTGTTTTTTTGCTTTTAAGGCAACTTTTTGTTGAAACACTTCCTGTTATTTTTTTCAATAAATATGCAGGGTTTTTTAATGTTACAGTTTTGAAGCAATAAGGTACGGACGGACGCTATAGCCGAGTGGTTAAGACCTTTAGACTTCACAACCCCGTGGGTCCATGAAGTTCTGGGTTCAAATCTCGGCGCCGGCGCCTGGTGAATTAAAGGTGGGAATTTTTACGAGCTCCCAGGTCCACTCCAAATGCAGTTCTGCCGGTGCCTTAAATCCCTTCATGTATATACACATGCAGGAGATCAGTTATGCACGTTAAAGATCCCGTAATTCACGACAGCATTCGGTTGGTTACAGAAACACAAGCATGCCCAGCATGCATCCTGTAAAATGAGCTGCTCTGAAGTCGGAATGTGTCGTGGGCTGAGGCTGGCTGGCAGAAAATGACCAGCACAGGCGAAGACCAAGGTCCGTACACCTACCCCCCCTCGTAAGAGAGAGAGAGAGAGAGAGAGAGAGAGAGAGAGAGAGAGAGAGAGAGAGAGAGAGAGAAGAGAGAGAGAGAGAGAGAGAGATACAGACAGACAGAGACAGACAGAGAGACAGACAGAGAGAGAGAGAGATAACGTTGACTATAACGAAAATTTATTCCATAAGGCCATAGCCCCACTGGAAGGAGTAACTACATAATTATCATCATGTGCAACATGAATAATGCATAATACCCACCCAATCCCACACACAGCATATGGTTATGAGTAAACATAGTGTGTGTGCGTGTGTGGAGAGAGAGAGAGAGAGAGAGAGAGAGAGAGAGAGAGAGAGAGAGAGAGAGAGAGAGAGAGAGATAACGTTGACTAAAACGAAAATTTATTCCATAAGGCCATAGCCCCACTGGAAGGAGTAACTACATATCATCATGTGCAACATGAATAATTCATCATTCCCACCCAATCCCACACTCAGAATATGGATATGAGTAAAGATATAGTGTGTGTGTGTGTGTGTGTGTGTGTGTGTGTGTGTGTGTGTGTGTGTGTGTGTGTGTGTGTGTGTGGAGAGAGAGAGAGAGAGAGAGAGAGAGAGAGTAAAGTGCGTTTATTTCAACGTTGCTGTTTTGAATTTTTTTTAAAAACACAAAACAACTATTTAAACCAACACACACCAAAAAGCATTGTAGAGACAAATGTGCATGTTGTGTAGTCACCAACCCCATCTTTTTCATCAAGTCGTCTGCACACGTGCAAGACTCAGTGGAAGTCCTCTTAAAACTGATACATATCTGGCTGAAGCTTTTGAAGAATTAAAGGCAAACGCCCAGTGGCCATCAACATTTATCACTGATTCACTTTTTAGAAAATATATTGCTTGATTTATTAGGCTAGGCCGTTAACCCTTCACAAGCGGAGACAACTGGCCAGGAGGTAGATGATGGAATATTGAACTGCTCCTAACCTGTCCACTTCAACTGTCTGTGTGTGTGACATTGCCAGCCAACAAGTAAACCGTGAGGTTCTGGGTTTGATTCCCAGCCTCGCCCTTTCTTCCCAGTTTGACAAAAAAATCGAACTGAATGTCAAAGTCCTTCGGATGAGACTATAAACCGAGGCCCCGTGTGCGAACGCATGCAGATCGTCTTGCGCACATGTTAAATCCTGTTCCGCTGTTCGAAAGAGT
>CM054158.1:5539049-5556549 GCA_028751875.1 Rapana venosa
TCAGTGGTACTGCACTGGTCTCACGTGCTGCTGCTTCCTTATAGCGTCCACCAGATTTGCTGCTATACTGTACTCTGTTCGCGCGCGCGCGTGTGTGTGTGTATGTGTGTGTGTGTGATACAGGTTCGGCACAACCTTGCTTTGTGCACACAGTGCGTGCGTGTGTGTGTGTGTGTGTGCGTGTGTGTGTGTGTGTGTGTGTGTGTGTGTGTGTGTGGTGAGAGAGAGAGAGAGAGAGAGAGAGAGAGAGAGAGAGAGAGAGAGAGAGAGAGAGAGAGAAAGAAAGAGATTGAGTGTGTATATGTGTGTGTTGGGTGAGTGGAAGTGTGTATGTATGTGTGTGGACGTATGTGTGTGTGTATGTAAATGTCTCTGTGTTGTTGTTGTTGTTGTTTTCAATTTAACATCCGTGTTCACTCTCAGTGATATTAGATATGTGTGTGTGTTGTTGTTGTTGTCGTTGTTGTCTTCAATTTAACGTCAGTGATATAAGATATGTGTGTATGTGTTCACACACACACGTATAGCGTCTGTTCGTGAACGTGTGTGTGCTTGCACGCGCGTGTGTATGTATGTATACATGTACACGTAGGCGTATCCATCGTTTGTTTGGAAAGCTCAAGCCTTGTGAATAATATAGTATGTGGTGCGGAATAAGTGGTGTTGTTTCTTCCAATCGATTTTGCCTGTGCTGGTCATAAATCTGGTGTTTGTTTCTAGTTGCTTTTCTTGTTGTTGTTGTTGCGTTGGAGTGTCGGATTGCTAGAGAGAGAGAGAGAGAGAAAGAGAGAGAGAGAGAGAGAGAGAGAGAGAGAGAGAGAGAGAGAGAGAGAGAGAGAGAGAGAGAGAGAGAATGTGTGTGTGTTTGTGTGTGTGTGTTGTTCTTCAGTTTAACGTCTATTCGCGCGCGCGAGTGTGTGTGTGTGGGTGTGTGTAAGCATGCTGTTTTGCCTCTTCGGGGAGGGAGGGATAATCTCAGTATTCAGCCGCAGTTTCTGTCCTTCCCGAAGCTTCAAACGTTGTCAGCACCTTTCGCTGGAACTGCCGGGAAGAGAGTGTAGATACCCCCCCCCCCCCCACCCCTGTTCCTTGGCTAGAGCTCCCAGAGTCACCAATATTGGTGAGATTTTGCATGCACAACCGTTTTTACCCACCATGAAGGTACCCACATTCCGACTTCGGGGATGTATGCTGGATATGCTTGTGTTTCTGTAACCCACCTAACCCTGACATGAATTGCAGGATTTTCAGCATGCATGTTTGATCTTCTGCATGTAGATAGATATCATCATCATCAATGCCTTTGTGCCTTATTGGCACGTAGGGCAGCAACAAATGTTCTCCACTCCTGTCTGTCCTGGGCCAGCTTCCGAATGGTTCCCCAGGTATGTTTGAAGGTCTTCAGCTCTGCTTCGACAGTCCGACGCCAAGTGTTCTTGGGTCGTCCTCGTTTGCGTTTTCCCTCTGGTGTCCAGTGGATGGCTGTTCGGGCGATGTTTCCCTGTTCCTGACGGCAAATATGCCCTATCCATCCCCATCGCCTATGCATGATGATGTTGTCCATGCTTTCTTGGTTGCAACGGGCAAAAAGTTCTTGGTTGGAGATGGTCTCAGGCCAGAAGATGCGCAATATACACGAAGGGAATTAATTCACTGGCAGGTGTGCACTCGAAGTTGGTCTGGAAGATCGTAAACATAAAAAGTCCCCACCCTTAACTCACCAGACGCCGACGCCGACGAGATTCGAACCACAACTTCATGGACATCCGGGATTGAAGTGGAACGGTCTTAACCACTCGGCTGTAGCCGCCGTTGGAAAAGAGTGTGAGAAAACAGACCCACCAGGGAGGAGCTGCGATGATAAACACATGGCATCATTCAGAACAAGTCGGCCCGTACGATTCCCAGTCCTCTGTTCAAACAATAATAATATTATTATTATTCGTGAACTCACCTGCGAGGCACCCGTGCCCTGCTTCTTCTTCCTTTGTTGTGTGAAAACAAAACTGAGTCTGGGGGTTTGTTCCGCCGATCTTGCTGTACCTGTGCACTCTACGTCCTCATAGGGAGAAAAGGCAGAATAGAAAACAAGACACAAACCACAACACAACCAGCCAATAAAGCAAACACATGAACGAACCCGGGTGAAGGGTCTGAAGTATTCCCAAACATCTTCAGCACAGAGGGCAGGCACGCATGCATGCCGCCTCGTCTTCTCTCCGTTGCCATGTTGGGTGGGATGCCTGGTCTTCTCCCGTGCTTGCTACTCTCCAGTCTGACCTTAGCCGATACATTCTCGATTTCAGAGCAGCTCACTTTCTTTTTGTTTTTGTACAGGACGCATGCTGGGCATGTTCATGTTTCTGTAACTCGCCGGGCGCTGACATGAAACACAGGAACGTTGATTAGTGCTGTTTTCTTTTTCCCATCCCGGGCTCCAGCTTCGAGGCTCCCCCCCCCCCCCCCCCCCCCGAAATGAGGTAGCTGACCTGCTTATTAATTTTGATCTTCTGCTCGTGTGTGTGTATGTATGTGTGTGTGTGCGCAAAAAGAAAGTCGAGGCTCTAGCAGGTCTGCACTTTAAGTCGACCTGGGAGATGGTAAAATCCCCACCCTTATTAATTCACCAGACATCGGTGACAAGGTTTCAAACCCAGGACTTCACGAACTCTCGGGATAGAAGTCAAACGGTCTTAACCACCGTGCTGCAGCGTCTGTAAGTCAGTCAGTCAGAGTGAGGGAAGGAAGGAGGAAGGAACTAACCAAGGTCTTGACAAGCGTCCTCAGCAGAGCAGGGCGGGCCAAGTCCTGGGATTGTGAGTTGAGGGCTGGTGGGGCTGTTTGTGCTTCGGCAGAAGACAAGAGTTGGGCTCTAAGGCCTCGCACACTCACGGCACACAAGTGGGCGATAGCGCTGGTCGTGGGAGCGAACATCGTCAGTACAAAGCACCTGCCAGTGGTTGGCGTGAGTAGGGGATGAGAGGGTTGTTGTTGAAAGAGATCTCCTTTGCCTTGGGGGCTGGGAAACTTGGAGTATAATATAAATGTGAATAGACGTTAAACTGAAGATCTCTCTATGAATAGGAAATGGGTCAGAGTGGCTTCTTACAGAAGACATCTTCAATAGAAAAATTATACATTCTTAGCATCTGTAAAGAATATTGCGCGGTTTCTTGAGGGTAAGTGTCTTCAACATAACAACGATTACACACACTCCTAGTATATAGAAAAGAGAATGTACGGTTGTTTGGTGGGTTTTTTTCCCTTTTATTTCGAGAATTATGGATTCAGCACTCTTGTGCTTGTTTTTACACCCAGTCCCATTGAGCATGCCGTTTTGTAATTTGTCATCCGTTCCCACCAGCACATTATGGCCTAAACTTCCAAGCGGCAGAACAAGTTTTAACGTGTGCATAAGATGTTCTGCGTGTGTTTGCACACGGGACCTCGGTTTATAGTCTGACTGGAAGGACTCTCCGGGAAGTGGAGACGGCACTGATGTTACCTCCAGAGGGGGAAAAAAACCCCTCTTGAACGGGCGTGGCAGTGGTGGCTTGAACCCGGGCCGTCACTTGTAGCTTACATCTTCAATACATCTTTAATTAAGTCCTTCGGATAAGACTTTAAACCGAGGTCCCGAGTGCGACGAACGCACGCAGAACATCTTGCGCACCCGTTCCGCCTTTCGGAAGAGTAGGCTATCGTGTGCCGGTGGGAACGGATGACAAAATGTACAAAACTGCATACACACGGCGACCGGATGAAAAAAAATCACATGAGTGCTTATTCCATTATCCTCGAAATAAAATAATAAAATAAATAAATAAAAAATACCCAAAAATATTACCAGCCTTGCCCTTTCTTCCCAGTATGACAAGAAAATCGAACTGAACATCCAGTCTTTCTGCGGATACTCTGACCCAGTCAGACAGACCTGTGTGCTTACTGACTTGCACACCTCAAAAAGAACCCATGACAGTGGAACATCGGAAAGAGCAGGGAGGTACCTCCCCTCCCGTCTGTCCTGGAAAAAAAAATGAGTAGCTTAAATTCCCAGCTGCCTTCTCGAAGTTGGAATGCGGCTACCTTAATGAGTTTGGGGGGGAGGGAGGGAGGGGGTTGGGAACCGCATAAGCAAAAATCTCACCATTGGCGAACCTCTCAGCTCTAGTGGCGAACGAAATAGAAGTAGAGAATTGTTGCATTCTTAGCCTGTGAAAAGAAGATGGCACGGTTTCTTGAGGCGAACGTGTCCCACACTAAAAGACAACACTGAAGTATAGAAAATAAAACACAAACTGAAGGGAACACTAAAAGACAACACTGAAGTATAGAAAATAAAACACAAACTGAAGGGAACACTAAAAGACAACACTGAAGAATAGAAAATAAAACATCAACTGAAGGGAACACTAAAAGACAACACTGAAGTATAGAAAATAAAACACAAACTGAAGGGATGGGGACAGGGTGTGGGCAGGAGAGCGCTCAGAGCAGAATGAAAACGCCTCTGACGGAGAGGACTGAAGTGGGACATGGGATGAACAGAGAGAGAGAAAGAGAGAGAGAGAGAGATTGGGGTCGGGGGGGGGGGGGGGGGGGGGGGGGGGGGGGGGGGGGGAGGTCAATTGTGCAGCAGTTGTAAAGGTCGTCCATCCCATCCTTCATGATATACTGCTTGAATAGCTTCAGGATTCTCACGCTGCTGTGTGTGTGTTGTGTTATGTTAGGTTGTGTTGTGGTGTGTTGTGTTATGTTGTGTTGTGTTATGTTTTGTGGTGTGTGTGTTGTGTTATGTTGTGTGTGTTGTGTTGTGTTATGTTGTGTGGTGTGTGTGTGTATTTTTGTTGTTGTTGTTGTGTGTGTCTGTGTGTGTTGTATGTGTGTGAAATATTCTGATCAGGAAAGATTGCAAGCAACAATTAAGCAACGAAAGCGTGCATAACAGAATCCAGCAAACCATTGGACCCTATGAGAACCTTCTAACGATCGTGAAAAAGCGTAAACTTAAATGGTATGGGCATGTCACAAGATCCAAAGAACTTGCAAAGACAGTTTTACAAGGCACTGTCCAAGGAGGAAGAAGAAGAGGCAGACCAAGGAAGAGCTGGGAGGATAACATCAGCGAATGGACAGGCCTAGAACTCAACAAAACCCTGAGAAAGGCAGAACAGAGAGAGGAATGGAGGGAACTGGTTGTTGAGTCTTTGAGGGTGCCCCCACGGTCGTCAGACTACGGGACAGATAGATAGATAGATAGAAAGTGTGAAACCAAGACTGTTCATTCACTGACGGAGGATGAATTCTCGATTTTCCTCTCTGGCTTCTGCTGTTGTTGTTGTTGTTGTTGTTGTTGTTGTTGTTGTCCAGGGCTTTGACCGATTTTGTTTTGTGTATTTTTTCCTCCTTTTTTTCTTTCTTGGGCGGTGTTGGTCTGTGTTTGTTTCATGCTGGAGATTGGGTTTGCTGTGTTTCTTTCTGGTGTTCTAGTTGGCTTTCGCCACGGTGTTCCAAGGTGTCTCATACCGGCGTTGCATTTTTTGTCAATGTTTAAGTATGTTCCCGTTTTTCTGGGAGGTTTTTTTTCCCCCTGACTAAACTATGATAATTATTCAACCTCAGTTGTTCTAGCTCCTTCCATATATCCATACAGTATGTTCTTTCGAGCCAGAAGGCACATAGAGCCGGAGCTTATCCCGGTTTCTGTAGCGTTAAGCGAACTGATGGTTTTTCACCACCCCTGTGACAGGACGCTAGTCTGTCGCCAGATACTTCCCCAGCAGAGCTGGTACCCACTTGTACACCTGGGTGGAGTGAGGAAAATAGGAGTAAAGTGTCTTTCCCAAGGACACAACACCGAGCCGAGCGGGGATCGAACCCGCGACCTCTGGATCACGAGTTGACCGCCTAAACCACTCGACCACGGTGCCTCCTATATATCCATACAACTTCACCATAATTAACAACGTTTATGATCAAAACAATAAAATGATCAACGAATTTCCAGCCAGTCATGAGCGTTGTCAATACATAATGTCAATACATAATTCATCACTACCCCCCTGTCTGTCCCCATCAGAGCAAGCACGCAGTTTCAAACAAGAAAAATCACGCCCAACTAACTGGGATGCGCTGGGCCAGACTTGTCAGGCGCTTAACGGCAGCGCAACACATTTGCACTCATGACTGTGACAGACAGCAGTAGCAGCTGTCTGAGAGTTCGACGACGACGACAAAGAAGAAGAAGAAGAAGAAGAAGCAGACACACGGGATTGCATGGACGCCGTGAACTGCGCTGCCTTCGCCGTAAGTTAAGGTGAATTTGACAGCCGACAGATTGCCTGTGGAGTGCTTGAACCCTGCAGTAGTAGCCTAGAGTAGATCAGTCAGCCAGTCAGTCAGCCCGCTTCGTTGCAGACTTCTGTTGGTTAGTTTAGGCTTGGGCTGTAGTGCTGAACCCAGCAGTATATAGACAGACAGACAGACAGACAGACAGACAGATAGATAGATAGATAGATAGGTAGATAGATAGATAGATAGGTAGGTAGGTAGATAGATAGATAGACAGACAGACAGACAGACAGACAGACAGACAGACAGACAGATAGATAGATAGGCCTAGCAGAGGGGGCAGGAACAGCCTGGTGGTTAGTAGAGTGATGCGCTCGTGATCTGCTGAGCTGGGTTCGAATCTCGTTCAAGAGGATTTTTTTTCTCTCTGGAGTTAACGCCAGTGCCGACTCCACTCCCCCCCCCCCCCCCCCACCCCTCCCCCCCCCCAAAAAAAAAGTCCTTTGGATGAGACTGTAAACCGAGGCCCCGCTTTTCGGAAGAGTAGGCCATTGTGTGCCGGTGGGAACGGATGATAAAATTGAGAAAAACTGCAAACACACGGGGATTGGATGTTTTTTTTTAAAAAAAGCACACGAGTGCTTATGCCATTATCCTCGAAATAAAAGAATAAATAAATAAATCAGACCGGCCAGTTGTTGTGGTTGTGCGTTCCCCAGCTGAACACTCTGGGGGTCACCCAGCATGTGCCACACTGTGACTGACTGACTGACTGACTGGCTGGCTGGCTGACTGACTGGCTGGCTGGCTGGCTGACTGACTGGCTGGCTGGCTGACTGACTGGCTGGCTGGCTGACTGACTGGCTGGCTGGCTGGCTGACTGACTGACTGACTGATCCCACCTGGGAAACACTCACTGTCAGATGGACATTGTAACACCAGCTGGAGGAGAAGGGGTTTTTGCGTGTATTCATGACTGGGTTTGGTGTTTTTTTAAAAGTACCTTGTCATAATATAGGCAGTCATACTCCGACTTCAGGGGATTTTTTTTCTCCTTTTAAAAAAGGAGAGTGCAGGTTTGTTATGTTAAAGATCTTGTCGTGGCTGAAGGCAATCTCAACGTAACATTTTAGTGTAGGCCTTGCAGCAATTAGCTGACATCACTAACTTAATGTTTTTATTTATTTCGAGGATAATGGAATAATCCCTCTTGTGCTTTTTTCATCCAGTCCCCGTGTGTATGCAGTTTTGTACATTTTGTCATCCGTTCTCATCGGCACACAATGGCCTACTCTTCCGAAAAGCGGGACCTCGGTGTACAGTCTCATCCAAAGGACTTTTGGGGGGAGTGGAGTCAGCACTGGCGTTAACTCCAGAGGAAAAAAATCCTCTTGAACGAGAATGGAACCCGGGTCAGCAGATCACGAACACATCACTCTAACCACCAGGCTGCCCCGTCCCTCTGACCCCGCTCGTCAGTTCTGCTCTGCACAGACAGACTTGTGAAGGTGTAGTGGTCTGTGTTGAAGGCCTGGAGCTTGAGCTTGAACCCTGGCAGTGCAGTCGATCAGTCAGTCCCCCAGCTCGGCTTCTTTACAGGCTAATTATGTAATTATTAGAACTGTGAAAGCCTAGTAGGAGTAGTAGTAGTAGGTAGGCCTGTAGTTGTAACTGTGGATCGGTGGTCTAGAGGTAACGCGCCTGCCTAGAAAGTGAAAAATCCCGTTCGGGCCCGAAACTTTTCCCCCATCCGTTAGACCATGAGTGGTGGTGTGGGTGCTAGTCTTTCGGATGAGACGATAAACCGAGGTCCAAAATTATTTAACGCGCGTAAAATAACCCACGACAACAAGAAACATGTCCCTGGCAAAATTCTATAGTAAAAAAAAAAAAGCCACTCTGATAGGAAAACAAAATACAGTTGCAGACAGGAAAGAAAAAAGTAATGAGTGGCGCAGCTCTTGTGGCGACGCGCTCTCCCCGGGGAGGGAGAGCAGCCCGAATTTCACGCGGAGAAATCTGCCGTGACTTAAAATAGTATACCTTTTTGGGGGGTTAAAATGTAGTGCTGTGGTAGTGGTGGTGGTACTGTCCTGACTGTAACCTCAGTAGAGGGACTGTAGGCTACTGGCATCCTCAAGATTCTGTGATATCTATGCGCTCTGGGTGTTTCTACTTCAGAGTGCAAAGCCTGGGGTAAGTAAATAGGGAGGGCAAGCTGTTACCCATGCAGCAGACTGTTCCCCCCTCTTCTCCACGTCGCTGGAATGGTCCTTTGGAAAGGCAGTCGCCGATACACATGGTTCCAGTGCTGTGCTACTGTACTGTGGTTCATTCTGACGCCCTCTGTGTGTGAGTGTGTGTGTGTGTGTGTGTGTGAACGTGTGTGTGTGAACGTGTGTGTGTGTACGTGTGTGTGTGTGTGTGTGATGTGAGGCGGGCTGAAATGAGTTATGACAACATGGGGAGCGTTGACCCGTATCTCCTCTTTTATTTTTCGTATGTATCTCTTCTCTCTCTCTCTCTGTCTCTCTCTCTCTCTCTGTCTCTGTTTTACTTACTCTCTTTGTTTGATCTCTGTTTGTCTGTCTGTGCCTGCCTATCGGTCTGTCTGTCTGTCTGTCTCTCTCTCTCTCTGTCTGTCTCTCTCTGCGTTACTTACTCTCTTTGTTTGATCTCTGTTTGTCTGTTCCTGTCTATTGGTCTGTCTCTCTGTCTGTCTGTCTGTCACTCTCTCTCTCTCTCTCTCTCTCTCTCACACACACACACACACACACACACACACACACACACACACACACACACACACACACACACACACACACACATATTCTGTCGCTGCGGTGTGTGCGTGTCATCTATTCATTTGTTCTTGTATTTCGAGGATATCCCCGAAGTCGGAATGCGGCTACCTGAATGGTGGGTAAACAGTCACATTTGTAAAACTTCACCATTTTGGTAAATGTGAGAGCTCTAGCCGAGGAGTGGAATAAAAAAAATATCGAGAATAATGGAACAAGCACTCTTCATTTTTAAATGCAATGACGGGAAAAATATTTCCAAATGCAATGACGGGAAAAATATTTCCAAATGCAATGACGGGAAAAATATTTCCAAATGCAATGACGGGAAAATATTGCCAAGGACAATGACGGGAAAATATTGCCAATGACAATGACGCGAAAATGTTTCCAAATGCAATGATGGAAAAAAATTCAAATGCAATGACGGACCAATAATATTTCCACTACACTGCACTGCACTACATTACACTACACTACACTACACTACACTACACTACACTACACTACATTACACTACTACACTACCCTACCCTACCCTACGCTACGCTACCCTGCATTACACTACACTACACTACACTACCTACGCTACGCTACACTACACTAACTACCCTACAACACAATATGATTCAGTACAGCACACTACAATACAAAACAGCACACTAACTACACTACAACACAATATAATTAATACATTATAATACATTTCAATACAACACAACACAACGGATACAACTCCGAACACAAAAACGGATTGATCATAGCAAGGCTGCATCACGACGTTTTCATTTTCTTCATCATCATCATCATCTGATATCATCATCATCATCTGATATCATCATCATCATCTTCTTCATCATTTTCATCTGATATCATCATCATCCGATATCATCATCATCATCATCATCAACAACATCATCATCATCATCATCATCAGTGACGGGAGCGGGGAATAGAAGCAAAGCGCGCAACAAAGCTGTCATCGCTTGTTGCCGTGCAGAGTGCATCTTCCAAAGGCAACGTCACCCCCCCCCCCCCCCCCCACCTCCGACTATCTAACCCCCCCCCCCCCCCCCACACACACACACACACACAGCATTCACTGCACAGGTGCCGCCGGCACATAGGCTACATGTGTGCGCTGCGCATGTTGGGCTCAAATGAAAGAAGTGGTAGTGAATTCCACATGTCCGGCTGCCTTTTTAGTGCCGCTTCTGTCATGCTTTAGCATTTCTTTTGTTTCTTTTCTTCGTTTGTTTGTTTCTTTCCTTTGTCTTTTCTTTCTTTTCTTTTCGTTTATTGTCTTCTTTCTTTCTTTTTCCTCCCTTCTCTTTCTTCTCTTCCTTTCTTTCTTTCTTTTCTTTCTTGTCTTTTCTTTTCGTCGCTTGTCTTTTTCTCCATTCTTCTTTTAGTCTCTTTCTTTCTCATGTCTTCCTTTCTGTCTTTTTTTATTACTGTTTTCTTTTTCCTTCCTTCCTACCTACCGACCTACCTAATAATAATAATATATGGAATTTATATAGCGCCAAATCTTGTAAAACAAACAAATCGAAGCGCTTGCACTCAAATCATTTACGCGCATGCAACTTTCCTCAAATATAATAAAGAACATATTTCAAATCTATGCACGTGTATGTACACACACACACACACACACACACACACACACACACACACACACACACACACACACACACACACACACACACACACACACACACACACACACACACACACCACCGCGAACACGCTTAGGAGATGAAGAATGCTGTTGAAAAGTAGAGACGGATATGAGGGGGAAGTGTCAGGTAGGAAATAAGTGTGTTTTGAGGCTGGATTTGAAGGTATCAAGTGAAGGTTTTTGGCGAAGTGAAAGAGGGAGGTCATTCCACGTGGACGGACCAGAAACAGAAAAAGATCGACAGCCAACAGTGGTTTGTTTGAATCTGGGTGTTCGAAAGCACAAAGTATCTGCGGCTGAACGAAGGGAACGGGATGGAGTGTACAGGTGAAGACAGTTACAAAGATAAGATGGTGCAGATTTGTGGAGACATTTGAAACAGAGAGTATTGATCTTATACTTCAGTCTTTGTGAGACTGGCAGCCAGTGAAGAGATCGCAGAAGAGGAGTGATGTGTTCGGATCTTTTCTTTCTTAGGACCAGTCGAGCTGCAGAGTTTTGTATGCGTTGAAGAGAGTGGATGGATGATGCTGGTAGGCCAGCCAGAAGAGAATTACAGTAGTCTAAACGTGAAAGAATGAGAGATGTGACGAGCTTGGAAGTTGCATCAGTGGACAGATACTTGCGAATCGCACTTATGCGCCGTAATTGATAGTAGCAAGACTGGCAGGTCTGGGTGATGAATTTTTTCATATTGAGTGTGTTGTCAAGAACTACACCTAGATACTTCACAGAGTTGGACAAAGGAACTGACGCACTGCCGAATTGTATTGATGTTGTTGTGATGGAGGAAAGTTTATGTAGGGTCCCTATGAGCATGGCTTCGGTTTTATCGGCATTAAGTTGTAACTTGTTCTGAGTCATCCAGTTTTGAATGTCTTGAAGGCAGTAGGACATATTTGTCAGGAGGGAAGGCAAGTTTTCAACAGTATCACTGCACTGAAGCTGAGTGTCATCGGCATAGAAATGATGATCAATATGGTGGTTGTTTATTATATGTGAGAGTGGAGCAGTGTAGAGAGTAAAGAGAACGGGGCCCAGGACTGATCCCTGTGGAACTCCACATTCCATTTTGACAGATTTTGATTGAATTTTGTTTACAATAACTTTCTGGAATCTGTCTGTGAGGTAATGAAGTAAACCAGGTGAGGCAGTGCCATTGATACCAAACGTGTTTTGGAGGCGAGAGAAAGAAGAATTGAGTGATCTATAGTGTCGAAGGCTGCAGATAAATCAAGAAGAGTGAGGAGGGAGATTTTTCCTGCATCAGAAGCAAGTAGAAGTGTATCTAAAGTATGGACTAGGGTAGTTTCGGTGTAAACTCCCAAATCCCAAAAACCCCCCCTCCCAAAACAAAAATTTCCATACAACACTACACTTACCTACGCAAAACGCTACACAACACTAGCTACCCTACAAAAAACAATTGATTCAGTACAGCACACTACAATACAAAACAGCACACTAACTACACTACAACACAATATAATTAATACATTAAACATTAAATACATTAAATATAACACAACCAACGGATACAACTCCGAACACCAAAACGATTGATCATAGAAAGCTGCATCACGAACGTTTTCATTTCTTCTTTTTCTTTCATCATCATCATCATCATCACATCACCCACTCATCACAGCTTCCTTCTTCATTATTTTCATCTGATATCATCATCATCACATAAACATCACATAAATCGTCATCGCACATCATCATGACGGAGGGGGGAATAGAAGCAAAGCGCGGACAAAGCAGTCTCGCTTGTTCAGTGCAGTGCATTTTCCCAAAGGCAACTTCACCCCCCCCCCAACCCCCACCCTCGATATTTTAACCCACATCACACACACACACCACACACACACACACCACACACACACACACACACTCCACCACCAACCCCTACATCTACACACACACACACAACACCTACACCTACACACACACACACACACACACACACACACACACACACACACCCCTACACCTACAAAACACACACACACAACCACACACCCCACACACAACACACACCCCTACACCTACACACCACACACACCACACACACCCCACACACACACACACACAACCCCACAACCCCTACATCTACACAAAACAAAACACACACACACACACACCAACACCTACACACAAAACCACACACACACACCACACACCCCTACACCTACACCACACACACACACACACACACCCCACACCCCTACCCCTACACACACACACAAAACACACACACAACAAAAAACACACACACACAACAAACACACACCCCTAAAACCTACACACACCCCACACACACACACACACACACACACACACACACACACCAACACCTACACACACACACACACACACACCACACACACACACACACACACACACACACACACGCGCACACACCACACACACACCCCTACACCTACACCTACACACACACACACACACACACACACACACACACACACACACACACACACACACACACACACACACACACAGGTGCCGCCGGCACAAAAGGCTACATGTGTGCGCTGCGCACGTTGGGCTCAAATGAAAGAAGTGGTAGTGAATTCACATGTCCGGCTGCCTTTTTTAGTGCCGCTTGGTGTCACGCTTTAGCATTTCTTTTGGTTTCTTTTCTTCGTTTGTTTGTTTCTTTTCCTTTTTCTTTCTTTCTTTTCTTTTTTTTCTTTATTGTCTTCTTTCTTTCTTTTTCCTCCCTTCCCTCTTTTTTTCTCTTCCTTTCTTTCTTTCTTTTCTTTCTGTCTTTTCTTTTCGTCGCTTGTCTTTTTTCTCCATTCTTCTTCTGTCTCTTTCTTTCTCATGCCCTTCTTTCTGTCTTTTTTCTTACTGTTTTCTTTTTCCTTCCTTCCCTAAACCTACCGACCCTACCCATCTACCTACCCTTTCCTTCCCTCCCCTCCCCTCCCCTCTCCCTCCATCCCTCCTTCCCTCCTCCTCCCTTCCCTCCCTCCATTCCTCCCTCCCTTCCATTACACGTAGAACTAAAAGGGAGGTGCTCTTTTCAGATCTGTTTAGCTCTTGCCAACCCAATCTGTTTTCTTTTCCGCTAAGGGGGATGGTATTACTTCCCCCTTCTTCTTTCCCATCTTTCCCTTCCTCGGCTAGACCTCCGAGGTTCACAAAATATGGCGAAATCTTGCGTATGCGACCGTTGTCCCCCACCATTAAGGGACCCGCAATCCGACTTCAGGGATGATGTCTACACATGACACCTGTGAGCATGCAGTTTTGTAAACTTTTATCATCCGTTCCCACCGGCACACAGTGACCTTCTCTTCCGAAAGCAGGAACAGGATTTCACATGTGCGCAAGATGTTCTGCGTGCGTTTGTACGCCGGACCTCGGTTTATAGTCTCATCCGAAGGACTTTCGCGGGAGTAGAGTCGGTACTGGTGTTGTTCCCAGGGGGAAAATCCCCTCCAACGGGTGCCTCGGTGGCGGCTCGAACCTGGGCTATCCCGCCGTGAAATCACAACGCTCTGATCACTAGCTAGGCTATCCCGCCGTGAAATCACAACGCTCTGACCACTAGGCTATCCCGCCGTGAAATCACAACACTCTGACCACTAGGCTATCCCGCCGTGAAATCACAACGCTCTGACCACTAGGCTATCCCGCCGTGAAATCACAACACTCTGACCACTAGGCTATCCCGCCGTGAAATCACAACGCTCTGACCACTAGGCTATCCCGCCGTGAAATCACAACGCTCTGACCACTAACTAGGCTATCCCGCCGTGAAATCACAACACTCTGACCACTAACTAGGCTATCCCGCCGTGAAATCACAACGCTCTGACCACTAACTAGGCTATCCCGCCGTGAAATCACAACGCTCTGACCACTAACTAGGCTATCCCGCCGTGAAATCACAACACTCTGACCACTAACTAGGCTATCCCGCCGTGAAATCACAACGCTCTGACCACTAACTAGGCTATCCCGCCGTGAAATCACAACGCTCTGACCACTAACTAGGCTATCCCGCCGTGAAATCACAACGCTCTGACCACTAGGCTATCCCGCCACCCTGAAAAACGATAATATAAAAATGAGTAAAGATGCAGTGTAAAGAAAATACTGCCCAAAGGATAATTATCATGAAACGCAGCCTGTGTGTGAGTGCGTGCGTGCGTGCGCGTGTGTGTGTGTGAGAGAGAGAGAGAGGGGGGGGGGGTGTGTGTGTGTTGTGTGTGTTCTTTAATTTAACGTCTTTTTCACATTAAGTGATATTAGACAAAATAGTGTGTGTATGCGCGCACATGCGCGCGTGCATGCGTGCGTGCGTGTGTGTGTGTGTGTGTGTGTGTGTGTGTGTATGATACCGCAGATAGCGTAAACGCAACAGCGAAAGAGATCCAGTAAGGTGTGATTAATTATTCATTAATAAACGAAGATTGAGAAGACCGACATGGAATCAGGAGATATGCAGACACGCTCGCAGGCTGGTAATAGAAAGAAAAGCTGATTGTAGTGCACACAACACTCCAGAGAGTTCAGCGGCAGCCAACTGCCTGCCTGCCAGCCCAGGAAACAACAACAGCCCTTTCTTCCCAGTTTGACCAAAAAAATCGAACTGAGTGTCAAAGTCCTTCGGATGAGACTATAAACCGAGGCCCCGTGTTCGAACGCATGCAGAACATCTTGCGCACACGTTAAATTCTGTTCCGCTTTTCGAAAGAGTAGGCCATTGTGTGCCTGGTGGAAATTGACAAAATTGACAAAACTGCATACACACGGGGACTGGATGTAAAAAAAAAAAAAGCACATAAGTGCTTATTCCATTATCCTCGATATAAAAGAATAAATAAATAAATAAATGAATAAATAAATAGATAAACAGCCCGGTTCCGCCGGAACTTGGTAGTGTCAGTGCAGCTAGTCTTGGCGCGCCTCCATGATTGGGGCAACCGCTCACAATGCACATTCTTGTTTTCTGTTATTTGCAAAGACTCCCCTCCCCCCTCCCCCTTCCCTCCTCCCCGTCGACCTACCCCCTACTCCCGCTCCCCGTCCCTAAGTTCCTTGTCCCCCCTGCAGGGATGGGGGTGGGGTGGGGTGGGGGTGGGGGTCTGATTTTGCGTTATCATTTTTTGGAGCCAAGCGTTCTGTTTTCTTTTCCACTTTTCACCCCAGACTTTCCACAGGTGACGACGAAAGGTGTGTGTGTGTGTGTGTGTGTGTGTGTGTGTGTTGTGTGTGTTAGTGTGTGTGTGTTAGTGTGTGTGTGTTAGTGTGTGTGGGGTGTGTGTGGTGTTGTGTGTGTGTTAGTGTGTGTGTGTGTGTGTTAGTGTGTTTGTGTGTTGTGTTAGTGTGTGTGTGTGTGTTGTGTGTGTGTGTGTGTGTGTGTGTTTGTGTGTGTTGGTGTGTGTGTGTGTGTGTGTGTGTGTTAGTGTGTGTGTTTGTTAGTGTGTGTGTGTGTGTGTGTGTGTGTGTGTGTGTGTGTGTGTGTGTTAGTGTGTGTGTGTTAGTGTGTGTGTGTGTGTGTTAGTGTGTTTGTGTGTGTGTTAGTGTGTGTGTGTGTGTGTGTGTGTGTGTGTTAGTGTGTGTGTGTGTGTGTGTGTGTGTGTGTGTTTTGTGTGTGTTGTGTGTGTTAGTGTGTGTGTGCTGTTGTTTCGTGTGTGTGTGTGTGTGTGTGTTAGGTGTGTGTGTGTTAGTGTGTGTGTGTGTGTGTGTGTGTGTGTGTGTGTTAGTGTGTGTGTGTTAGTGTGTGTGTGTGTTGTGTGTGTGTGTGTGGTGTTAGTGTGTGTGTGTTAGTGTGTGTGTGTGTAAGTGTGTTTGTGTGTGTGTGTGTGTTATGTGTGTGTTTTGTGTGTGTGTGTGTGTGTTAGTTGTGGTGTTAGTGTGTGTGTTGTGTGTGGGTGTGTGTGTGTTAGTGTGTGTGTGTGTGTTTAGTGTGTGTGTGTGTTTAGGTGTGTGTGTGTTAGTGTGTGTGATGTGTGTGTGTGTGTGTTTGTGTGTGTGTGTGTGTGTGTGTGTGTTAGTGTTGTGTGTGTGTGTGTGTGTGTGTGTAGTGTGTGTGTGTTAGTGTGTGTGTGAGTGTTTGTGTGGGTGTTGGTTAGTGTGTGTGTGTGTGTGTGTTAGTGTGTGTGTGTGTTGGGTGTTAGTGTTAGTGTGTGTGTGTGTGTTAGTGTGTGTGTGTTAGTGTGTGTGTGTGTGTGTGTGTGTTGGGTGTGTGTGTGTGTTATGTGTGTGTGTGTGTGTGTGTGTGTGTGTTAGTGTATGTGAGTGTTAGTGTGTGTGTGTTAGTGTTTATTTATTTATACCACTTTAAGTCACGAGATTTCTCTGCGTGAAATTCGGGCTGCTCTCCCCGGGGAGAGCACGTCGCCACAAGAGCAGCGCCACCCCTTTTTTTTTTTTTTGTCTGCAACTGTATTTCTTTCCCTATCAGAGTGGCTTTTTTCTAAGAATTTTGCCAGGGACAACTCTCTTGTTGCCGTGGGTTCTTTTTCGTGCGCTGCATAATTTTCTGTAACACACGGGACCTCGGTTTATCGTCTCATCCGAAAGACTTTGCGCCCAGACCACCATCATGGTCTAATGGATGGGGGAAAAGTTTCGGGTCCAGACGGGGATGCGAACCCGGACTTTTCGCTTTCCAGACAGGCGCGTTACCTCTAGACCACCGATGTGTGTGTGTGTGTGTGTGTGTGTGTGTGTGTTAGTGTGGTGTGTG
>CM054158.1:5566549-5581549 GCA_028751875.1 Rapana venosa
CCTCAACAGCGTCCCTCCACCTTCTCCTGTCTCTGGCAAGGGTCTTGGCCTCTTCCCATGTCAGGCTGGAGTCTCTCAGCTCACTATGCAGGCTTCTCCTCCAGGTCTGTTTGGGGCGCCCTCTCTTCCTTTTCCCCTGCGGGTTCCACTCGAGCGCTCGTCTGGTGATGTTGCAAGGCTCCTTCCGTAGGGTGTGGCTGACCCAACGCCACTTTCGCCGCCTTACTTGGACATCCATAGGCTGTTGGTTCGCCCTCATCCACAGGTCGGTACTTGGCACTCTGTCGAACCATCTGAGATGAAGGATCTGCCGGAGACATCCGTTGATGAAGGACTGGATCTTGGAGGAGCTGGTGTTGATGACCCGCCAAGTTTCTGATCCGTAGAGAAGCACAGACTTCACGTTGGAGTTGAAGATCCTGAGCTTGGTGGTTGTCGAGATCGCATTTGTTCTCCATACGGGTTTCAAGATGGCAAATGCTTGGCGTGCTTTCTTTATTCTTGCCTTGATGTCTTCGTCTGTGCCTCCTGTCTGGCTGATCTTACTGCCCAGGTACACAAATTTACTGACATCCCCTACTGCTTTCCCAGAGATGGTGACAGGAGCCTCTTGCTGGTTGTTGGTACGCAGTAGCTTGGTCTTCTCTTGACTGATCCTGAGGCCAACACGTCTAGCTGTGGTATTTAGGGCACCTTGGGATATGGCCAGCAATAATTTACTTAAATTAATAGTGAGGGTGCATAAACGCGCCCTAAAGCTTATCCTAAATAAATCATCATCTTTAACAGTTGCTGACCATTCAGATATTAATATTCTTCCCCTTAAGTCCAAGCTTCTTTTCAATAAAGGAGTTTTGATGTATAATATCTTGCATGGAAATGCCCCATTTTTATTACAAAGCATCTTCACAGTAAATGATTTTAGACACTCTCATTTGATTAATCTTCCTCTACCTAAGATAACACTATTCAAATCAAGTCTAGCATATTCTGGGGGCGGCTGTGGAATAGGCTTCCCTACCAACTAAAAAATGAAACTAATCTGAAAAAATTTAAAACAATGTATCAAGATCTTTTGATGAAACAATGTGATACAACATATCTCCTTCCCAAGATGTATTAATACAACACTTATTTCCGCTTTCCATACTTCTTGTTCCTCTCTCTGTCTCGCTATCTCTGTCTCTATCTCAGACTGTCTATCTGTCCCTCTGTTCTGTCTGTCTGTCTGTCTGTCTATCTATCTGTCTGTCTGCCTGCCTGCCTGTCTGTCTGTCTCTGTCTCTATCTCTTTCTCTTGTGTATTTGTTGATATCAATGTGTGTGTACTTTCATATGTATCATAATTATGCTTTTGCTTTTCTTGCAGCTTTTTCTTTTCTTTTCATTTTGAGGGCTGGATGAAAAAAAGTCTTGTTACTTAATCTATTACCCTCGTGAAATAAAATTGCGTTTGCGTCTATCTATCTATCTATCTATCTATCTATCTATCTATCTATCTATCTATCTATCTATCTATCTATCTATCTATCTATCTATCTATCTATCTATCTATCTATCTATCTGTCTGTCTGTCTGTCTGTCTGTCTACCTATCTATCTATCTACCTATCTATCTACCTACCTACCTATCTATCTATCTGTCTTCCTATCTGTCTCTCTGTCTCCCAGTCTCTCCCTCTCAGTGTACTTTTTTAAAGTTTCATTTTACTGCTCTTCTTGTATTCTTATTTGCTATGGCATGCTTTTTATTCTTTTCCTGGGACTCTCTGTCCTTGAATTACAAAACCTTGTGCCCGTGTGCGCATGTATGCACACATATGTACGCACACACATACATCGTGCTCACACATACAGAGGCACACACATACACACACCGTGCATGCACACGTCCGCACACACACGCACACGTACACACAATGCCACAATCTAAAAATCAGTGTCTGTACAAATGTATCATGACACCTATCTCCCGTCACCTGTTGTGGTGAAAACCCTCCCAACTAACAACAACAAAACAACAACAGCACATGAACAGAAATACCTTGAGCGATACTGCAGCATTCTGTGTTGCGAAATGTCAGACATTCTGGTAGACAGGTTCTAAAAATAATATGATGACACTTTATTCAGATCTATCTTTAGTGCTTGCGTCACAGTCATATGCCCCTGATGTCTTCATGCGTTTGTTCGTCTGTCCGTGTTGTGTGCGTGTTTGTGTGTGTGAGTGTGTGTGTGTGTGTGTGTGTGTGTGTGTGTGTGTGTGTGTGTGTGTGTGTGTGTGTGTGTGTGTGTGTGTGAGTGAGAGAGAGAGAGAGAGAGAAAGTCATAGTCAAAATTTTATTTCCAGATAGTACATTGAACAAGCAATGCATTTGCTTGTGTGTGTGTGTGTGTGTGTGTGTGTGTGTGTGTGTGTGTGTGTGTGTGTGTGTGTGTGTGTGTGTGGTGCGTGCGTGCGTGCGTGTGTGTGTGAGAGAGAGAGAGTCAAAGTCGAAATTTATTTCCAGATGGTACGTTGAATAAGCAGTGCATTTGCTTGTGTGTGTAAGTTTGTGTATGCAAGTCTGTGTGTGTAAGTGTGTGTGCGTGCGTGTGTATATATGTTCGTGTTTGTGTCCGCCCCCCCCCCCCACTTCTCTCTCTCTCTCTCTCTCTCTCTCTCTCTCTCTCTCTCTCTCTCTCTCTCTCTCTCTCTCTCTCTCTCTCTCTGTGCAGGTAGAAAAAATAAGAATGTGTGAGTGGGGGCTGGTGTGTATATGTAATTGAATGTAAAGGCAGTGTGTGCGCGTGCACGCACGTGTATGTGGTGGGGGGGGGGGGGGGGGGGGAATGGGATTTGAGGGGGGGGGGGGGGCAGAAATGCAATTTACTTGGAAATGCAGTTCTGAATGTGATGAATATGTGGGAGACTGATAAGCGCCCTCTTTTATGGAAAGTATATATATATATATATATATATATATATATATATATATATATATATATATATATATATATATATATATGAAAAATACAGATCATGAAATAAAATATATGAAGAGAAGGTGACAGCCGACGTGTAATAAACCAGACAGACTTCACTTCACCTTCTGAAAGATGGGGAACAGCATGCTAAGTGTTCTGCACAGGCTACATCCACATGTGTGCAATCATCACAGGATTTTATCTTATCTTATTATTTTTATTCTTTTTTTTAAACCATCAGAGGTGGGGGGTTTTCATCTTTCTTTTCTTACCTTTTTAAAAAAATTGTCAGAGGTGTTTATTTTATCTTATTTTATTGCCTTTTTATACTTTTTAAAAAATATTTTTTTAATTTAAAAAAAATCATCAGAGGTTGGTGTAAGGGGAAATAACAAGCCAGCAGACTAGGAAGCAAGCCTTTGGAGCATCCACATCTGAGTACCGCGTCTATCTGTATCTATCTATATCATATATCTATTTATCTGTTTGTCTGTCTGTCTGTCTAGTCTGTCTGTCTGTCTGTCTGTCTGTCCGTCCGTCTATCTATCTATCTATCTATCTGTCTGTCTGTCTGTCTCTCTATCTATAATAATAAAAATAAATGGAATTGATATGGCGCTATATCTTGTAAAAACAAATCAAAGCCCTTGCATTCGACTCACATGCAACCAACAGTAATCTATCCATCTATCCATCCATCCATCCACCCATCTATCTATCTATCTATCTATCTATCTGTCTGTCTGTTTGTTTGTCTGTCTGTCTGTCTGTCTGTCTACCTATCTATTTACGTACCTTATTGTCATCTATTTGATTAAGGTGTTTCTCTTAACTAGCTATAGCAAACTGACTAATTCATGAGCTAACTAGCTATCCAACCAGGAAGTTCACTCACTTACTCACTCACTTGCCAAGAAAGCTGTTGGATTGATTTTTTTTACAGAGCTGTCAAAGAAAGTGTTGTCTGCATGAAAACAAATATCAGGGTGTAAATAAACGCAGCACAACCCTCCCCCCCCCCCCCCCCCCCCCCCCCTAGACATTTTTGTCGTGTTATCAGACGAAATTCGTGCTGTTTGCTTTTATGGTGTTTATGACTTGATCCCGACATATCCTGCACACGGAAAGTTTCACTCCCGTCATGTGGGAAGGACCGATTCATTGACAAACTATTTAACACCGCATTGTTCTGTGTCTTCATCATGGCAGCTGTCGCAAACGAAGAAAGCGCATTCTGATTGGCTGAGAGCGTAACCTAACTATCTGCACGTGCAGGCCCACCAGTCAGAAGTAGCCTTCAGTCGACCAATCCAACTAGCCCTGCCTTACTTATCCATAGAGTTCTCCGTATCACGTTGGAATGTTTACATGGCGTGTCGAACGCTTTACGAATCAATGAGTCACATCTTTCAAAGATAAGTTATGATACATGACGAGGCTGTGTGGCAGAGTGGATTGATTCAGAAAGGAGCAGATTCCAGTCGTAGGTTTGAATCAGGATAATATAATTATGGTTTTTTTTCGACTTCACCGAACATTGTTATGGTTGGGTCGAAGGTCTTCAAAGGGCTTCCTAATCTTTGCCAACTTGCCACAAACTTGTGGAAAGGGGGTGGGGGGCAGAAGGCGGAGGGGGTAGGAGGGGGGGGGGGGCGGTTATACCACGATTTGTAGGAACTTAATGATTTTTTTTTTCAATGATTTGATTTTTGTTTTTACCAGCCCCGTCTTTCTTCCCAAATGAATGAAGTAGATGATGGGGAAAAAGAACTAACGCATTGAACAAAACAGCTGGTAAAGCATCCCCCCCCCCCCCCCCCCCTGTAGGGATACCGGGGACCTGTCCTTATAAATAGCACCCCACCTTCTGGGAAAAAAATCTGTGCTGGGAATTCCCACTTTTCTATCCCTTCTCTTTGTTTCTGCCTTGTTCCTTTTCTTCCTGCCACCTTATTCCCATTTTCTGCATTCTTGGACAATTCTCCTGCCCTTTTTTTTTTACCCCCAGCAAAGACTTAAATGATACCAATTCTATACCACGCCGAAGTCGGATGCGCTGGGCCTGACTTGTCAGGCGACTTAACGGCAGCGCAACGCATGCCTGCTCATAATCATGGCAGACAAGAAGAGTTGCTGTCTGAGCGTTCGAAGAAGAAGTAAATCATTGTTGGCCTTGTTGGTGGGGAAATGCTCCAGTCTAACCGTGTTACCCCCTCATGGACACAACAACCAGTTCAGGAATCCTGATGGGTACTTTCCGGCAGACGTGCACACAGTGAATCCTACTACTGTAATCTGGACACTGTTGTGGAGGTAAAGCATGCATTCTGCTTCGACAAGAACGACACCATTCTTTTCCTGTCCACAGCGAGTGACCAGTTCACGATCAAAATTAAAGTGTGAGTTATACTAATGTCACTTCCGCCGCTATCGTCGGGATAGGGGGGGGGGGGGGAGGGATGGAGGGGCAGGGGAGGAGAGAAGGGAGCGTTGAAAGGGTAAAGGAAGAGAGTGGTTTTTATGTCAAGAGAAAAATGTTGATAACAGAAAACGGGCAGAGAGCCAACGCAGCTAACGTCATTTAAAAAAACGTCAATAACTTTTTTTCTTCTTCGTCCCTCGGCTAGAGCTCCGATGTTCACCAATGGTGAGATTTTTACGTATGCAACCGTTTAACCCCCCCCCCCCTTCCCTCGCCACATTAAAGGTAGCCCATCCACTCGGGCTATCCACCCCCCGCGCACAAAAGGCCGCTCTCAGAAAAGCGGACGGTTTCAACGTTGAAAGGGAGGGTGGGGGGGGGGGGGGGGGGGGGCCCCCTTTTTTTTTTTTGGGGGGGGGGGGGGGGGGGGGGGGGGGGTTTTTTTTGGGGGGGGGGGTTTTGGGGGGGGAAACGGGGGAAAATTTTTTCCCCCCCCCTTTTGGGAAAAGGGGTTTGTTTTTTAAAGTTTTCAAAAAATTGGGGGATTTTTTTTTTTTTTTTTTTTTTGGGGTTTTTTTTTTTTCCCCCCCGGGGGGTTTTTTTTAAAATTAAAAAAAAAATTTTTTTTTTTTTTTTAAAAAGGGAAGGGAAAAAAAAAGGGGGGGAAAAAAAAAAAGGGGGGGGGGGAAAATGGGGGGTTTGGGGAACCCCCGGGGGAAAATTTTAAAGGGGGTTTTTTTCCTAAATTTTTTTGGGGTTTGGGGGGGGGAAAGGAGTTTGAAAAAAAATTTTTTTGGGGGGGGAAAAGGGGAAAATTTGGGGGGGAAAAGGGGGGAGGGGGGGGGGGGGGGGGGGGATGGGGGGGGGGGGGGTTTGGGGAAAAGGGAGTTGGGGGAAGGGAAAAAGTTGTTGGGAAAAGGGGGGAAAGGTATTTTTTTGGGGGTTTTTTTTTTTTTGGGTTTGGAATTTTTTAAAGGGGGGGGGCGGGGGGGGGGGTTTTTTTTTGAAAAAGGGGAAAAATTGGGGGGTTTTTTTTGGGGGGGGAAAGGGGGGGGGGGGGGGGCCCGTTGGCTTTTTTGGGGGTTGAAAGGGGGGGAGTTTTTTTTTGGGGGAAAAAAGGGGGGGGGGGGGGGAAGGGGGGGGGGGGGGGAAATTTTGGGGGGTTTTTGGGGTGGGGGGTGGGGGGGTTTGGGGGGTTTTTTTGGGTTATTTTTTTTTTATTTGGGGGGGGGGGGGGGGGGGGGGGGGGGGGGGGGGGGGGGGGGGGGGGGGGGGGGGGGGGGTGGGGGGGGTTTGTTTTTTTTTGGGGGGGGTGGGGGGGGGGTTTGGGGGGTTTTGGGGGGGTTTTTGGGGGGGTTGGGGTTGGGGGGGGGGTTTTTTTTGGGGGGGGGGTTTGGGGGGGGGGTGTTTTTTTTTTAAGGGGGGGGGGGGGGGGGGGTTTTTTTTTGGGGGGGGGGGGGGGGTTTTTGGGGGGGGGGGGGGGGGGAAAAATTTTTTTTTGGGGGGGGGGGGGGGGGGGGGAAAAAAAATTTTTAAAAAAAGGGGGGGGGGTAGGGGGGGGGGGGGGGGTTTTTGGGTTTTTTCCGGGGGGTTTTTTGGGGGGGGGTTGGGGGGGGGGGGGGGGGAGTGGGGGGGGGGGGGGGGGGGGGGGGGGGAAGGGGGGGGGGGGGGGGGGGGGGGGGGGGGGGGGGGGGGTGGGGGGGGGGGGGGTGGGGGGAGGGGGGGGGTGGTGGAGGGGGGGGGTGGGGGGGGGGGGGGTTTTTTTTTTGGGGGGGGGGTGGGGGGGGGGGGGGGAAAGGGGGGGGGGGGCGGGGGGGGGGGGGGGTTTTTTGGGGGGGGGGGGGGGGGGAGGGGGGGGGGGGGGGGGGGGGGGGGGGGAATTTTTTGGGGGGGGGGGGGGGGGGGGGGGGGGGGGGGGGGAAGGGGGGGTGTTTTTGGGTTGGGGGGGGTTTTTTGGGGGGGGGGGGGGGGGGTTGGGGGGGGTGGGGGGGTGAAAGGGTTGGGGGGGTGGGGAGGGGGTGGGGGGGGTGGGGGGGGTTTTTGGGGGGGGGTGGGTTTTGGGTTTTAGGGGGGGGGGGGGGTGGGGGGGGGGGGGGGTTTGGGGGGGGGGTTTGGGTGGGGGGGGGTGGGTTTGGGGGGTGGTGGGGTGGGGGGGGGGTGGGTGGGGGGTTTGGTTTTGGGGGGTTTTTTTTGGGGTGGGGGGTGGGGTGAGGGGTGTGTGGGGGGGGGGGGTTTGGGGGGGGGTGGGGGGGTGGGTGGTGGGGGGGGGAGGGGGGGGGGGGGGTGGGGTGGGGGTGGGTGGGTTTGTGGGGGGGGGGGGGGGGGGGGGGTGGGTTTTTTTGGGGTGGTTGGGGGGGGGTGGGTTTTGGGGGGGGTTGGGGGGGGGGTTGGGGTTGGGTATGGGGTGTGGGTTGGTGTGGGGGTTGGGTTTGTGGGTGGTGAGGGGGGGTTTAGGGGGGGGGGGGGGGGGGTGGGGGGGTGGGGGGGGGGGTGGGGGGGGGGGTTTGGGGGGGGGGTGGGGTTTTAGTGTGGGGGGTGGTGGGGGGTAGGGGGGGGGGGGGAGTGGGGGTTTTGGAGGGGGTGGGAGTGGGGTGTGGTGTAGGTGGTGGTTGGTGGGGGGGGTTTGGGGGTGGTGAGGGGGGGGGGGTTTGGGGGGGTTTTGGGTGGTGGGGGAGGGTGGTGGTTTTGGGGGTTGGGGGTTTTTGGGGGGGTTTTGGGTTGTTGTTTGTTGTGTAGGTTTTGGGTTTTTTGGGGGTTTTTGGTTTTTTTTTTGTGTGGGTTTTGTTTGTATTTGTTTTTTTATTTTTGTGTGAATTTTTTGGTTTTTTTTTGTTTTTGTTTTTTTTTTTTTTTTGGGGGGGGTTTGGGTTTTTTTTTTATTTTGTATTTTTTTTGGGTTTTTTTTTGTGAAATTTTTTTTGTTTTTTTTGGGGGGGTTTTGTTTTGGGGTTTTGTGGTTTTTTTTTTTTTGGATTTTAGTGGGGTTTTGGGTGGGGGTTTTGTTTTTGGGGGTTGGTTTGGGTTTGTTTGGGGTGGGGTGGGTGTGGGGGTGGGGGGGGTTTTTTTGGTTTTTTTGTTTTGTGTTTTTGGGGGTTTGGGGGGTTGGTGTTATTTTGGGTGGGGGGGGGTGGTTATAGTTTTTGGGGGGGGGTTTTGGGGTTTGGGTTTTGGTTTTTTTGGGTTTTATTGGTGAAAGGGTTTTTTTTTTTAAAGTATTTTTGGGGGGTTTTTTTTTTTGGGGGGGGGTTTTTTTTGTTTTTTTTGGTTTTTTGGTTTTTTTGTATTATTATTTTTTTTAAAATTTTATTATTTTTTTTTTAAATTTTTTTTTTTTTTTTTGTTTTTTTTTTTTTTGGGGTTTTTTTTAGGGTTTTTTCTATTTGGGTTTTTTTATTAGTTTTTTGTATTGTTGGTTTAGTTGTATTTTTTGGGTTTATTTTTTTAAATTTTTTTTTTTTTTATTTTTTTTTTTTTTTTTTTTGGTTATTATTTGTATTTATTTTTTATTATGTTTTTTGTTGGTTTTAGTTTTTTTATTATTTTTTTTTTTTTTTGGGTTTTTTTTTTTTTTTATATTTTTTATTTAAATTTTTTATTATTATTATTATTTTTTTTGGGTTATTTTTTATTGGGTTATTTTTTTTTTTTGGTTTTTTTTTGTTTTTTTTTTTTTTTAGGTTTTTTAAATTAATTTTTTTATTTTTTTTTTAAAAATTATTATTTTTTTTTTTTTTTTTTTTTTTTTAATGTTTTTTTATTTTTTTTTTTTTTTTTTTTTTATTTTATTTTTTATTTTTGTATTTTTTTTATTATTTTTAAAAATTTTTTGGGGTTTTTTTTTTTTTAGGTTTTTTTTATTTTTTTTTTTTATTTTTTGGGGTTTTTTTTTTTTATTGGGTGTTTTTTGGGGGGGGGTTATTTTTGTTTTTAATTATTTTTGGGTTTTGTTTATTTTGTTTTTTTATGTTTTTTTAGTTTTTGGGTTTTTTATTTTTTGTATTTTTTTTTTTTTAAAATTTATTAGTTTTTTTAAATTTTTTTTTTTTTTATTTTTTTAAAATTTTATTTTTTAAAATTTTTTTTATTTTTTTATTTTTTTTATTTAAAAAAAGGGGTTTTGGGTTTTTTATTTATTTATTATTATTTAATTTATTTTGTTTTTTTTATTTTTTTTTTTGTATTTTTATTTTTTTTTGGGGGTTTTTTTATTTTTTTTTTTTTTTTTTATTTGTTATTTTTATTTTTTTATTTTATTTATTTTGTTTTTTTATTTTTATTTTTTAAAATTTTTATTTTTTTTTTTTTATTTTTTTTTTTTTTTTTTTAAAATTTTTTTATTTTTTTGAAATATTTTTGGGGTTTAAAATTTTTTTTGGGTTTTTTTATTAATTTATTTTTAAAATTTTTTTTTTGTATTTATTTTTTTTGTTATTTTTTTAGTTGGGGGGGTTTTATTTTTTTAAAAATTTTTTTTTTAAATTTAAAAATTTTTTTTTTTTTTTTTTTTATTTTATTTTTGGGTTTATTATTTTTATTATTTTTATTTTTTTTTTTTTAAATTGTTATTATTTTTTTTTTTTTGTTTTTTATTTATTTTTGGGGATTTTTTATTTGTTTGTTTTTAATTTTTTTTTTAAATTTTTATTTTTTTTTATTTTTTTTGTTTTTTTTTAAAATTTTTTTTTTTTATTTTTTTTTTTATTTTTGTTTTTCTTTTTTTTTATTTTTTTAATTTTTTATTTGGGTTTGTTTTTTTTTTTTATTTTATTTTTTTTTTAAAAAAAAATTTTATTTTTTTATTTTAAAATTTTTTTTTTTTTATTTTATTATTTTTTTTTAGGTTTATTTTTTTTTTTTAAAATTTGTTTTTAGTTTTTTTTTGGGGTTTTTTTTTTTTAATTTTTTTTAAATTTTTTTTTTTTTTTGTTTATTATTTTTTTTATGTATTTTTATTTTATTTTTATTTTTTAAATTTTTTTTTTTTTTTTTAATTTTTATTTTTTGGTTTTTTTGTTTTTTTTTGGGGTTTTTTTAAATTTATTTTTTTTTTTTATTTTATTTTTTATTTTTTTAAGTTTTTTTATTTTTTTGATTATTTTGTTTTTTTATTTTTTTTTTTTTTTTTTTTTTTTATTTTTTTTAAAAAATTTTTATTTTTGGGGTTTTATTTTTTTTTTTTTTATTTTTTTTTTAATAAATTTTTGGGTATTATTAAGGTTTGTTTTATTGGGGGGTTTTTTTAAATTTTTTTTTTTTTGGGGGGGTTTTAAATGTTTTTTGGGTTTTTTTTTTTTTATTTATTTTTATTTTGGGTTATTTTTTTTTTTATTATTTTTTAATTTATTTTTATTTTTTTTTTTAAAATTTAAAATTTTTTTTTTTCTTTTTTTTAATTTTTTTTTTTTATTTTTTTTTAAAATTTTTTTTTTTTTTAAATTTAATTAATTTTTTTTAAAATTTTTTATTTTTTTTTTAAATTTATTTTTTATTTTTTTTTATTTTAAAGGGTATTAGTTTTTTTTCCCCTTCTTTTTATTTTTTTATCTTCTTTTTTAATTCGTTTTTTTTGGGAGGGTTAAAGGGGTTTACCCTTTTTTTGTGGGGAGGTTTCTTATTGGGGGTTTTTCGGGTGCAGTTTATTTGGGGTGTAAAATATTTTTTTTTGGGGGGTAGGGTGCAGGAGGCGGATTTACAAGGGAAAAGGGTGAGGGGGGTTTTGGAGGTTTTTTAGTGTATTTTTTTTTAAAAGTTCCCACATGATACAATTTTTTTTTTGGGCTTGGGTATACGGAGATTGGGGGCCCCCTGCTGCACTTACCTCCGCGTACTGATGGTGACATCCGTTCGTTATTTCGGTTTCATCTTTCCCCTGCCTTTTCCAACCCCAAAAAAAGGGCCCGGGGAAACGAAGGGGGAGCCACCTGCGACCTGAGGAAGAAATTTTTTGGGGTGAGGGGAGATAACCCCCCACACTCGCCCCCACGGGGAAAGGGGAAAAAACTTGAACTTTTTCCCATTTTTAAAGGGAAAAAGGGAAAAGGAACCCAAGAAGAAAACACCAAAAAAAACAAACCCACACCCCACACAAAAACCCCAAAAAACACAACCACCAAACACACAAAACAAAAACAACAAAAACCCCCCCACAACACCACTAAAAAATTTTTTTACTCCCTCTTTTTCCCTCTGTCTTCTGCTGTCCCTCTCTTCCCCCTCTCTCTCTCTCTCCTCTCTCCTCTCCCCCTCCCCCCCCAAACACACACACACACCAACCCCCCACACACCCACACCAACCCCCCCACCACACACACACACCCCACACACAACAAACACAACACCCCACCACACACCACACACACACTCACAAAATAAAAAAAAAAAAAAAAAATTTCCCCCTCTTTTTTTTTTCATTCTGTCCGGGTGTTTTTTTGGTTGGGGTTTAAAGGGGGGGTTTTTTTGGGGGGGTTTTTGGGGGGGGGTTTAAATTTTTTTTTGTGGGGAAGGGTTTTAATTTGGGGGCCCCTTTTTGGGGGGGGGCCCCCCCTTTTTTTCCCCCCCCGGGGCCCCTTTTCCGACCTAAAGGGCGCCCCCTTTTTTTTTGGGGGGGGTTTTTGAACCCCAAAAACAAAAGGGCCCCTAAGTGGGGGGTTTTGTGGCTTCCCCCTGGGGAAAAGGGCCCCCCCCAAAAATTTTCCCCATTTGGGGTTTGGGACCGTAAAAAAGGAAAAATTCTTTGGGAAAAAAAAAAAAAAAAAGAAAAATTTTTTTCTGCCAGAAAAGTTTTTTGGAGTTTTAAAAAAAAAAAAATTAAAAAATTTTTAAAAAAAAACCCCCCCCCCCCCCCCCCCCCCCAAAAAAAAAAAAAAAACCAAAAAACCTTTTTTTCTTTCCCCCCCTTTTCCTCCCCCCCCCCCTTTTTTTTTTTTTTTTTTTTTTTTTTTTTTTTTTTTTTTTTTTTTTTATTTTTTTTTATTTTTTGGGGGGAAAAAAGAGAAAGGGGGGGGGGGGGGGGGAAGGCGAAAAACCCCAAAAAAAATGGATTGCTTTTTTTTACCCACGCCCCCCCCCCCCACCCACACCCAAAAACCCCCCCCCACCCCCCCCAACCACCCCCCCAAAAAACCCCCCAAAAAAACCCACACCACCCAACCCCACACCCAACACCTCCCACACCCCAACAACAAACCCACCCCACCCCCCCCCAAAGTAATCCAACAGAAATCCCAGGCCAGGGTCCCCTTTAAAAAAATTTTTTTTTGAAACCCGTTTTGGGCCCCGCAAGTTTTCCCCCCCCCCCCCCCCCCCCCCCCCCTTTCCCCCCCCTTCCCCCCCCCCCAAAAAAACCCCCCAAACCCAAAACCCCCCAAAAAAAAACCCCCCCCAAAACCCCCCCCCAAAAAAAAAATTAAAAACCCCACACCTACCCCAAAAACCAATAAAAAAAACCCCCCTTCCCCACCATCCAAACCCAATCACTCCACCAACCCCCCACAAAACCCCCCAACCCCCACCAAAAAAAAACCCCCCCCCCCAAAACCCACACACCTCACCAAAAACCCCCCCACACCACAAAAACATCACACAACAACCCACACACACATCAACACAAACCCCAACCCCCCCCCCCACCACCCCCAAAAATAAAAACCAAAAAAAACCCAAAACCCCCCCCCAAAACATCCCCCCAAAAACTAAACCCCCAAAACCCCCTAACAAAAAACCCCCCCCCCCCCCACCCACCCCAAAACCCCCCCCCCCCCCCCCCCCCCACCCCCCCCCCCCTTTTTACCCCCCCACCCCTTTTTTCCCCCCCCCCACCAAAAAACCCCCCCCCCCCTTTAAAAAAAAAAAAAAAACACAACAACAAACACACACACAAAAACCCAAAAAACAACAAAAAACAATTTATACCAAACCTCAAAATAAAACTTTGTCTCCCTCCCCCCCCCAAAACAACCAACACCATTTAAAAATTTTTTTCAAACAAATTTTTTTTTCCTTTACTACTTACAAATCACACCCCCTTTTTTTTAATTTTTATTAAAAATTTTAATTTTAAAAATTTTTTTAAAAAAAACCCCAAAAATTTTCAAACAAAAATTAAAAAAATTTTAACACCCCCCCCAAAACCCAATTTTACCAACACCAAACAAACCCCGTTTTTTCCGCCCCATTCTTTTATCCCCCAACTGGGAAACCTCGTGAAAACCGGCGCAGCACAACCGAGGGAAAACCCCGTCGAGAGCAGCAGCAGTCAAAAAAAACGAGAGCATGTGTCGTATAGGGCAAGTCTCCCAAAAAATTGTCCCCCCGGGGGCTTCGTCAAAAAAAAATTAAAAGTTTTTATTTGTTTAACAAATTTTTTTCAATCAATTCGTTTTTCCCGGCATTTGAGTTATTTTAAATAGCAGTTTTAAAGTTGTTTAAATGTAGACAAATTTAGTCATATCAGTATTTGTAATATATTTATTAAATTGTCAGGTGGGGTTTTTTTGGGTCAATCATTTTCCCCCTTTAGTCAGTCAATCGTCAGTCATCCCAAAAAAAAAAGTCGTCATCAGTCAATCGTCAGGGGTATCGTATAAAAACACCCCCCGTTCCCTTTCAAAATTTTTTACGAGGAGATATAGCATACCCCCTTAACCCCGCCCCCCCCCCCACACCCCTATCTTCTCCCCCCCCCCCCCCACCCCCCCCCCCCCCCCCCCCCCTTTCTCCCTTTTTAAAGGTTGAACCCAAGATTTTCATATCCTTTTTTCCCCCCCCCCCTTTCCTTTTTCCCTTTTTATCCTTTTCCCCTCTTTAAAAACTTTAGTAGCGTTAAAACGAAGAAAAAAAACCCCTCAAAAAAGCAACAATCAGCAACACACAACAGAACCCCCCTTTTTTTAGCCCTTTTTTTTTTTTCTTTTCCGTTTTTTTCTCCCCGCCGGGAAAACAAAATTAACAAAATCAAGGAAAGCAGGAAAAGGGAGAGCAAAGGGGAAAAAGGAAAAAGGAAAGGGGGGAAAACCCGGGGAAAAAGGGAAAAGAAAACCGGGGGAAAAACAAGAAAAGGGGGGACGGGAAAAGGGGAAAGGAAAAGGGGGGGAAAGGAAAGGAAAAAAACTCTGGGGGTTGCCAAAAACCCCAATTTACCCCCCAAAAAAAAAGGGGTTTTGCAAACCCCCCCCCGGGAAAAAAAAAAAAAAAAAAATTTAAAAACAAAGCCCCCCCCCCCAAACCCAAAGGGGAAAAAAAAAAAACCCAACAACCCCCCCAAAAAGGGGGGCAAAAAGACGCGACAAACCCCCCAAAATCTTTTTAAAAGGGGGGCCCATTTTTTTTTAAAAAAAAAAAAAAAAATTTTTTTTTTTTTTTTCCCTTTTTTTTACCACGGGCCCCCCAAAAAAAAAAACCCCCAGAAAAAAAAAAACACCAAAAAAGCAAAAAAAAAAAAAACCCCAAAAAAAAAACCCCCCAAAAAAGGGGAAAAGTTTTAAAAAAAAAATTTGGGGGAAAAAAAAAAAAAAAAAGTTTTAAAAAAAAAGGGGGGGTAGGGGAAATTAAAACCCCAAAAAAAAAAAAAGGGGGGGAATCCCCTCCCAAAAAAAGGGGGGGGGAAAGGGGAGA
>CM054158.1:5589049-5606549 GCA_028751875.1 Rapana venosa
TAGACCATGAGTGGTCATCTGGGTGCTAGACTTTCGGATGAAACGATAAACCGAGATCCTGTGTGTTACACATAATTATTTAGCGCACGGAACAAGAAAGTTGTCTCTGGCAAAATTCTGTAGAAAAAAAGCCACTCTGAAAGGAATACAAACAGTTGCAGAGAGGAAAAGATTTTTATAAAAAAAAATAATAATAATGGGTGGCGCTGCTCTTGTGGCGACGCGCTGTCCCCGGGGAGAGCAGCCCGAATTTCGCGCAGTGAAATCTGCCGTGACTTAAAGTGGTATCATTTTATTTTTATTTTTTAAAAAGTACAGAAAACTCCACAACACAGCATCCGTACATCAGCACGCACACATCACAAGACATCTTGCGCACACGTTAAACCCTGCTCCGCTTTTCGTAAGAGTAGACGATTGTGTGCCGGTGGGAACAGATGACAGAATTTACAAAACCGCATACACACGGGGACTGGATGTAAAAAAAAGCACATGAGTGCCTATTCCATTATTTTCGATATAAAAGAATAAATAATAAAATAAATAAATAAATAAACAGGACGTTCTAGGCTGAGACCTAACTAGCGTTAAACTTGGGGTCTGCTTTTCTCCTGCTGTTAGTCAGTGTAGTGTGTGGAATGCAATGCAGTGTACTGCTACAACGAAATGCTGTTAGTCAGTGTAGTGTGTGGAATGCAATGCAGTGTACTGCTACAACAAAATGCTGTCAGTCAGTGTAGTGTGTGGAATGCAATGCAGTGTACTGCTACAACGAAATGCTGTCAGTCAGTGTAGTGTGTGGAATGCAATGCAGTGTACTGCTACAACGAAATGCTGTTCTCTCCCCGAAGTCGGAATGGGGCTACCTTCACAGTGGGGTTAAAACGGTCGCTTTCACCATGGGTTTATTACAGTCTCATCCGAAGGACTTTCCGGGGAGTGGAGTCGGCACTGATGTTAACTCCAGGGGGTGGAGAATCCCCTTGAACGGGCGTCTCGTTGGTGGTTCGAACCTGGGCTTGAACCCAGGCCGTCATCAACTCGTGTGGGTGCAACGCACAACAACAGCTCTAACCACCAAGGCCATCCCGTCCCCCTCCACCACCACCACCACAGGACAGTAACGTCCACCGCTACTGCCCATGACGGCAGTCCTGTTATTTATAGACGTACTCTACAGGCTCCACATTCATGGGAATCCTAAAAACCCATCTGTGGAGGATGTGGGGGATGGGATGGTCCTGTCCCCGCTTAATGGGCTCTCCCCCCAAAGCCCCTGGTATCAAAGGCCACGTGTCCAAGCTTTCTTAAAAACGCATTGCCTCCCTCCCTCCCTCACGTCTCCCCCTTAATTGTGTCTGTAAGTGGGGGGGTTTTGGGTCGTAAACTAGTCAGGCTCGACAGATATATATATATATAATATATATATATATATATATATATATAATATATATATATATATATATATTATATATATATATATATATATATAAGGGGACGGGATAGCTCAGTGGTCCGAGCACTCGCTTTCCCCCAGCCAAGTTAAGCAGCGTCGAGCGTGGTTACCATTTGGATGGGTGACCGTTTGCGCGCCTTGGCTTCAGTACAGTTCCCCCAGTTCACCCAGCTGTAAATGGGTACCTGCCCTCTTTAGGGTCAGGGAAGGTAAAGCAGCGAGGGGGAGGAGATGGGCGCCGCCCTCAATATGCTGGCCCCTAGAGAAGTGAGGTCTCTGACGTCTCGCTCCCCTACAACCTTATAGGTTATGGGACTCCTTTACCTTTCCTTTATATATATATATATATATTATATATATATATATATATATATATAATATATATATATATATATATATATATATAAAGATCTACCTTTTCCCCACGCCCACGCCCTCCCGTCAGAAAACTTGGTGTGGAATGTTGTGTACCGTATTTGGCATTTTTAAAAAAATGTAAGCGTTCAATAGTTTTTAAAAAAACGGTCGCAAACGTAAAAAATCTCACCAGCGGGGAACCTCGGAGCTGTCTGTAGCCGGGGAACGGGGAAGAATGTTGCAGTAACATCTTGCTGTTACCGTTTGTTTCTTCGGAGTCGTGCTTACATCGCCTACACGGTGAAATGTAGGTAGGATGTATACAGCCTGTCTGGATTTGTTGGGACTGATCATATTATTGGTATTGGTTGCTTGACTGTGTAAGAACGAGTTGAGTGCAAGGCGCTTTGGTTTGTCTTTGCTAGATATAGCGCTATGTAAATTCCATTTATTATTACTACTACTACTACTACTACTACTACTACTACTGTATAAAGATAGTGTACTAAATAGTTTAAGAAAAAAAACACCCCAACTTTTTCTTGTTACTGATGAACCGGGATTCGCGCAGATGAAAGTCTTGTACCAGTTAGCGACAAAGGTCCCACTTAAGGACAGCACACACCCCCAGGGTGTCCCCTCACCACACCACACCACACCAAGCCACCACACACCACACCACCACACCTAACCACACACAACACCACACACACCAACACACACCACACCACACACACACCACACCACACCACACATCACCACACCACACACACCACACACCACCACACACACCACACCACACCACACCACACATCACCACACCACACACACACATCACCACACCACACCACACATCACCACACCACACACACACCACACCATCACCACCACACTCACCACACCACACCACACATCCCACCACACCACACCTCACCACACCCACCACACACTACCACCACACCACATCACCACACCACCCACACCACATCACCACACCACACATCATCACCCACACCCACACCTCACCACACCCACACATCACCACACCACACCACACCACACATCACCACACCACACCACACCACACTTCACACACCACACCACACACACCACACATCACCACACCACATATCACCACACCACACCACACCACACCACACCACACATCACTGTCTTGCCTTGACCAGGACTGAAGGTGGTGCTGCTATCCGTTTTCCAGGTGGGTGAGGGGGGGGGGGTGGAGGGGGGGGGGGGTTGAGGGGGGGGGGGGGGGTTGTCTGGACAGGACCAAGCATTCCAGTCATGCTCAAGGTCCTATCCGCCACGCTTCAGTGCGCCCTGCCCTGCCAATGGGAGAGGGAGGGGGGGGGGGGTCTTTGTTTGACCACATCCACCAACCAACCACACAACCCCTGACCCTGACCTGATCACCACTACTGGTCAGTGAGGGACTGACTCTGTGTGTGTGTGTGTGTGTGTATGCGTGTGTGCGTGTGTGTGTATGTGTACGTGACCACCACTGACCCTCTGTGTCATTGGAGAAGATGGCTTGGCATCTTCTTCCCCCCCCCCCTCCCTTCCCTCCTCGCTCCCTCCCTCCTCCCCCCCCCCCCCCCCCCCCCCCCCCCCTCCTCTCCTGTTCTCTCCATCAGTTGCTGTGACCTTGTCACTTGTCTTTCAGCATTCTTGGTCTTTTATTTCTTTTGGTCTGAGTGGTTAAGGCCAGGGATATCTGACTCTACAGATGGGTACAAGTTTCGGGTTCGAATCCTGGCGGCTCGGGCCATTTTTTTGCACGATTATTATCTAGGTCACCTTATAATCATGTCAGTTGGGCGGGTCAGTGCCTTTCTCGTTTTGATCACTTGTGCAAGTTAAGTATCCCAAAATGTGTGTCAACATTCCGTTAGGCTGCCGAAACATAAAAGAATACCCAGCATGCTTTCTGGAACTTCTTGGCTCTGACGGTTGTGACAGACAGACGCTATAGTTGAGTGGGTAGAGTGTGTGACTCACCTCCCTGTGGATTCATCGAGTTGTGGGTTCGGGTATCGGCAGCGCCATCTGGTGAGTTAAGGGTGGAGAGTTTTTACCATCTCCTGAGGCAGCTAAAATGCAGACCTGCCAGTGCTTTCATTCCCTTCGTGTATATCTATCTATCTATCTATCTATCTATCTATCTATCTATCTATCTATCTATCTATCTATCTATCTATCTATCTTTCTATCTGTGGTGTGTGTGTGTGTGTGTGTGTGTGTGTGTGTGTGTGTGTGTGTGTGTGTGTGTGTGCGTGCGTGCGTGCGCAAGAGAAAATATAAAACACATTCAAGATCCTATGATTCGTAGCAGCGTTCAGTGAGTTACGGAAACAGACATGCCCAGCAGGACTCTTTAGGACAAGCATCCCACAGTTTGTACGTTCGATTCTCGTGTGCCTTACTGTATGCAAATTGGCGCTGACTTAGCTGCCTGTAGGGATGTGTTGCCCATGTGGTGCAGGTTAGGTTCCCGCCACCCCCACCCCCCAACCCCCCCAACTCCCTCCCACTGGCCCGAATCTTTTGAGAGAGACAGTCGTTATCCGCAGGGCGGGTGGCCGTTTGCACGCCTAGGCTTCAGTACAGTCCGCCCAACTGTAAATGGGTACCTGCCTTTTTAGGGTTATGGAAGGTAAAGCAGCGAGGGAGAGGAGATGGGCGCCACCCTCGATATGCTGGCTCCTGGAGAAGCTGAGGTCTATGACGCCTCGCTCCCCTACGACCACAAAGTTATGGGACACCTTTACCTTTTATACCATTATCCCCCAGTTGACCTGGTCAAGAGAGTTGATGTTGAACAAAAGAATGAAGCAGAAAGCAACTCTGTGTGTGTGTGTGTGTGTGTGTGTGTGTGTGTGTGTGTGTGTGTGTGTGTGTGTGTGTGTGTGTGTGTGTGTGGCCAGTCATTGATCGATGCATATCGAAAAAAATGCGATAGTGTTTTTTTGTTGCTTTGGTTTTTGTTGTTATTTTAATATCTTTGTGGTGTTGTTATATTTTTTGTCTTTCGTTTGCGTCAAACTATGTTTGTACCAGTCTATTTTCCCCTTAGTGTGGATAAGAAAGAACACGTTATGGAGGTGACTTGCTACTGCTGCTGCCTCTCATTGCATTTTGGCTGTTTGTTGTTGTTCTGGCTTGGTTTAAACAATATTTCATTGTTCGAAACAATATAGCAGCAGCAACACATGAAGTATCAGTACAATAAGCATAAACTTATAAACAATACTCTAGAGAAAAATATGTGCACAAATTGACTGCAGCCTCTTCTTGTTCTTCTTCTTGTTGTTCTTCATCTTCATCATCATCATCATCATCATCATCATCATCATCATCATCATCATCATCGTCGACGTCGTCGTCATCGTCTTCTTCTTCTTCTTTGTCGTTGTCATAGCCGTTACGTTCTCTTCATTGTTCTTCTAATTGTTCTGCAGTATTGTCTTATAAGAACCACTTCCAATTTCTCATATGAGGTGATATATAATGTAGTCTGGAGTCGTAACAACCGGCCTTGTCTTCTTCCCTTTTTTACGATCTTTGCTTGTCAGGGTAAAGAAAGATAAGAGGAAGCGAAGAAGCAGCGAAGAAAAAGAAGAAGACGGAGGAGGAGGAGAGAAGAAGAAGAATAAGAAGAAGAAGAAGAAGAAGAAGAAGAAGAAGAAGAAGAAGAAGAAGAAATAGAACAAGATGAAGATGAAGAAGAGGAGAAGGAGGAGAAGAAAAGAGAGAGCAACAGAGAGACAGACAGATAGGCAGGCAGGCAGAGACAGACAGAGGCAGAGATAGGAGAGAGAGAGACAGACAGACACACACACACACACACACACACACACACACACACACACACACACACACACACACAACACACACACACCACACACACACACATACACACACACAGACACACACACGCGCGCACGCACGCACATACACACACACACAGATGTTAATGTTCACATCAGACTCATTACGCCCACACCATCTCTCACCCACACTTCCACACCAAAGCTGAGATCCTTGCAAATTTGTTTTTGATGTCCCGAACTGATATCATAACGTTGAACACGTCAATATGTTTTTCATGCCCACATACTTGTAATACGTGGGCTGCCTATACGTCAACACCAGATATAAACAGAAACCCCAGGAGGATGCAGATCTGATCACCATCACCATCAGCATCTGCAGAAAAGAATAGCAGCATTGTATTGTCAGGAAAGTCGTTGCTGTTGGCGAGGGTTAATAAGGATAATGGTGGCCTGGTAGACAGCAGAGAGCGGACAACACTGGCGCGTGCCTCTTTCGCACACCCATTTCCGACAACTTTTTTCCGATCGATGCGCGTGCCGGAACTCGTTGAGCGCCGAGTTTGACAAGGGCAGATAATTCGCCCTCTGCCACTAAAGGGGACGTCACACTGCTGGTGGGAAACGTCGTGTCACAATGGTACTGACACCTCTGGCTTACAGAGTTCATAACCTGCCGTGGCATACAGGTAAAATGACCCTTTCTGGTTTTAATTAAACTTGATTTGACAAGACAGTACAACTGTACTGCCACCTGTCTCCGTCGTCGTCGCCGCTGCTGTCTGTCGGTAGGAGCTCCACTCAGTGCCAGCAGAGTTGGCCATCTCTCTGTCTCTGTCTGCCTGTGTGTGTGTGTGTGTCTGTCTGTCTGTCTGTCTGTCTCTCGCCCTCTCTCTGTCTGTCTGTCTCTCTCCCTCTCTCTGTCTGTCTGTCCCTCTCTCTCTCCCTCTCTCTCCCTCTCTCTGTCTGTCCCCTCTCTCTCTCTCTCTCTCCCTCTCTGTCCCTCTCTCTGTCTGTCTGTCCTTCTTCCCTCTCCTCTCTCTCTCCTCTCTCTCTCTCTCTCCTCTCTCTCTGTCTGTCTTCCTCTCTCTCTCCCTCTCTCCTCTCTCTCTCTCTCTCTTCTCTCTCTCTCTCTCCTCTCTCTCCCTCTCTCCTCTCTCCTCTCTCTCTCTCCCTCTTTCCTCTCTCTCTCCCTCTGTCTGTCTCCTCTCTCTCTCTCTCCTCTCTCTCTCCCTCTGTCTGTCTTCCCTTCCTTCCTTCTCTCTCTCTCTCCTCTCTCCTCTTTTCCTGTCTGTCCTCTTCCCTCCCTCCTCCTCCTCCTCTCTCTCTCTCTCTCTTTCCTCTCTCTCTCTCTCTCCCTCCCTCTCTCTCTTCTGTCCCTCTCTCTTCCTCTCTCTCTCTCTCTCCTCTCTCTCCTCTCTCTCTCTCTCTCTCTCTCTCTCTCTCTCCTCCTCTCTCTCCTCTCCCCTCTCTCTGTGCAGAGTTCTACACGATCTCCTGAAGTGTAGCCCTCCTCCCAGACCACTGATCTCAGTGATGATGTTGGCAGTGTAGGATGTTGGTTGGGGGGGTCTGCCTCTTTTCCTTCTGCCCTCGACCATACCTTAGAGAACTGTCGTTATCAGATTTGGATGGTTTAGTACAGGAGTCTCTGATAAAACCGCAGTGTGATCGTGTACATTTCAGTTTGGTGGATTTTCTGTGTGTGTGTGCATGTGTCTTTTTGTTGGTTTGTTTGTTTGTTTCATTTTTGGGGGGTCTCAACAATGCAGAGGAAAGAGAAGTTACTCTGTTGAGGTATACGAGACACAAGTAACAGGCTTCATATGTAAATGAAAGATTATCAAACTAACCACCTCCCCCCCCACCCCACCCTCCCTGCGTGGGGATGCCTTGGGCCTATCAGTATAAACAGCATCCACACCTTCAGGAAATTCTGTGCTAGGAATTCCTCTCTCTCTCTCTCCTCTCTCTCTCTCTCTCTCTCTCTCTCTCTCTCTCTCTCTCTCTCTCTCTCTCTCCTCCTCTCTCTCTCTTCTGCCTTGCTCCTTTTCTTCCTGTCACCTCTCTATTTTCTGCCTTCTTGGTCCATTCTCCTGCATTTTTTCCAGAAAGACTTTGAAAAAAAAGAAAAACCTTAACAATTCCCTCCCACACGGAAGTAGGATGCGCTGGGCCTGACTTGTCAGGCGCTTAGCGGCAGACACCAATAGTTGCTGTCTGAACGTTCGACGAAGAAGAAAATAATCCATCGTCTTTAATAATATGTTGGCAAATCCATTCCCTCTCTCTCAGTCTGAGCTGCTTCAATCTGTTGCTCTCAATCTATCGAAAAGAAACAACAGAAAAACTTGTAGAACCTTAGGAAATGGAAAATAGGCCAAGTTCGCCTATTGACGTGTTAAGTTCTTCCACATTCCATATACGATATATAACTGGCATCATGAAAAAGGCAGAGCTGAGAGAGACGGGGGGGGGGGGGGGGGGGGGGAGGGGGGGGGGAGAGGAGAGAGGAGAGAGAGAGAGGAGAGAGAGAGAGAGAGAGAGAGAGAGAGAGAGAGAGAAGGGGGGAGATAGGGAGAGAGAGAGAGAGAGAGAGAGAGAGAGAGAAGGGGAGAGATAGGGAGAGAGAGAGAAGAGAGAGAGAGAGAGTGAGTTCGACTGCAGGAAGGAGTGGTAGATTCTGGATTAAAAAGCCAGTAGGCTAGGCGGCCAGACTTAACCTTCTTTTCAGACATGGTAAAGGACGCCTCACACTAGTCAACTTTGTGATTGTTATCAAACTGAGTTAAACTTTCGTCTCTCACTTGATGTAGAAGACTTTGACTTGTGGCAAAAGAGTGTTCATATGAGCATATTTGATCCATGCATTATTATAATATAAAAAAAACTTAAAATTAAAAATAATACACATGCCTCATCCACCTTCCAAGTTCGTGCAGAAAAGTAAACGCTCAGTCGACGCCAGACATACTAAATTTATCCTACTTTTTTCATTCCTAATAATCGTGATGATGAACATGATCAGGTTTTATTTTGTGGTGGGGTGTCCTGTGTTGTCATTTACAGCCCGCTATACTCCAGTCTCAGTCAACCGCTGCTCACGGGCAGAACCTTCTGCAACCATTTTGTTGTCCTTCCCTTATCTTGAACCAAGGGGACAGACGGGATAGCTCAGTGGTCAGAGCACTCGCTTTCCCCCAGCCAAGTTAAGCAGCAGTCGAGCGTGGTTACCGTTTGCGCGCCTTGGCTTCAGTACAGTCCCCAAATTCACCCAGCTGTAAATGGGTACCTGCCTCTTTAGGGTCAGGGAAGGTAAAGCAGCGAGGGAGAGGAGATGGGCGCCGCCCTCAATATGCTGGCCCCTTGAGAAGTTGAGGTCTCTGACACCTCGCTCGCCAACGACCGTATAGGTTGTGGGACACCTTTACCTTTTTATCTGGAACCAAGTTTGACGACTGAAAAAAGAAGAAGAAGAAGACGATTTTGTTCCCCAACTGGTTGAATGGCAGTTTAACGGGTTTGGTCCTATTGCATGCTTACAGGGCCCGAAGAATAGCTGTGACTTTATTTGTGTTTTTGCTGGTATTGCGCTCGTGACTCCTTCACTCGGACATTGTGGGGAGTCCTTTAGGGTGACTGAAATAATAATGTACCAGGCCATATAACGTCTCTCTCCCCCTCCCTTCCTCCCTTGTTCTTCTCTCTCTCTCTCTCTCTCTCTCTCTCTCCTCTCTCTCTCTCTCTCTCTCTCTCTCTCTCTCTCTCTCTCCTCTCTCTCTCTCTCTTCCTCCCTCCCTCCCTCCTCTCTCTCTCTTTCCTTTCTCTCTCTCCCCCGTCTCTCTCCCTCTCCCTCCCTCCCTTCTCCCTCTCTCTCCCCTCCCTCCCCTCTCTCCCTCCCCCCCCCCCCCCTCTCTCTGACCCGGTTGACTGACACTAGCTGGATCGAAGTAGGTCAAAAACAAGTCTAAAAATAGCAACGGGCAATCTGCAAAATGATTTGATGACTGATGGGGGAAAGAGGTGAAAGAAAAAGGTGATGATTGAATTGTCAAAAATATGAGGGATTCACCCACTTGCGTGTAGTGTGCGTTTGTGTGTGTATGTTAGTGTGTTTGTGTGTGTGTGTGTGTCTGCGCGCGCGCGTGCGTGCGTGCATGAATACATCATAATAGAACACGCTAAACAACATAACGAATTAATGATAATGCAAAAGAGAGTAACAGCAAAAACAAAACTTCAATAATTATGTCAAAATTAATGTCCTATAGGACTTGACCGTAAACCTTTAGCAATATCAAACATCAAATCTACATCAGTGAAAACTCCTTCAATAGAAGTCTTAGAAGAAGAAGAAGAAGTGTGTGTGTGTGTGTGTGTGTGTGTGTGTGTGTGTGTGTGTGTGTGTGTGTGTGTGTGTGTGTGTGTGTGTGTGTGTGTGTGTGTTCACTTTTGTTGTTGGTTGGTTGATTTTTTTCATCATACTTTGCTTTTGTTTTTGTTTTGTTGCTTTATAGTTCCTCGGCTAGAGCTCCGAGGTTCGCCCAGGACAGACAGGAGTGGAGAACATTTGTTGCTGCCCTACGTGCCAATAAGGCACAAAGGCATTGATGATGTGACCATGAGGCTAGGCCTAGCCGCATTCTGTGTTCGGGGGATGAGCTTCTTGGTAAAAGTGTCCTGTCCATTAAAGGGAACCCCACCACATGTTCTGATCTAGACGTCACGTAGTAGTAGTAGTAGTAGTAATAGTAGTAGTAGTAGTAGTAGTAGTAGTAGAAGTGGTAGTAGTAGTAGTAGTAGTAGTAGAAGTAGCAGCAGTAGTACAAGTAGTAGTAGTAGTAGCAGCAGTAGTACAAGTAGTAGTAGTAGTAGTAGTAGTAGCGCTTTGATTTGTCTTTGCAAGATATAGCGCGATATAAGTTCCATTTATTATTATTATTTAGTAGTAGTAGTAATAGTAGTAGTAGTAGTAGTAGTAGAAGAAGAAGAACGAAGACTGGTTTGACAGTAGATAGACGTTCACAACGCGGTCTATTCTAAGCAGAAGAGACTGACTATTTTGGACAGACTTGAGCTAGGATGGTCCACAAGTAGTAGTGACGCTCTTTTCTTAGTCAGCTGAAGCTGTATGTACCAAACAAGAACGCGATCGCTTGTGGCGCGCGCGTGCCTCCCTCGTGCGTGCGCCCACCCATTTCCGACAGCTTTTGCTGTGGAGCAGTGATGACTGACCCCGTCACAGTGCATTGTACATGTGTGTGTGTGTGTGTGTGTGTGTGTGTGTGTGTGTGTGTGTGTGGTGTGTGTAAATTTTTTAAATTTTATTATTATTTTCTATCGAGGATAATGGAAGAAGCACTCATGTGCTTTTTTTACATCCAGTCCCCGTGTGTATGCGGTTTTGTAAATTATGTCATCTGTTTCCACCGGCACACAATGGCCTACTCTTTCGAAAAGCGGAAACAGGATTTAACGTGTGCGCAGGATGTTCTGCATGCGTTCGAACACGGGGCCTCGGTTTATAGTCTCATCCGAAGGACTGTAACGGGGTTAATATCAATTCATGTTTTCTTTGTCCCTTCCTCGGCTGGTAGCAGAGCCCCGAGGTTGACTAATGGTGAGATTTTGAGTTCGCCACCCTTACTATGATATTGGTGATATATGCATTAAGCTCTTTTTGTTTTCGCTCCTTGGCTAGAGTTCCGAAGTTCACCAATGGTGAGATTTTGCGTATGCGACCAGTTTGGCTCACCATGAAGGTAGCCGCATTCCGACTTCGGGGATATACGCTGGGCATGTTCGTGTTTCCGTAACCTACCTAACGCTGACATGAATGACGGGATCTTTAACGTGTACATTTGATCTTCTGCATGTGTATATATGTATATACAGGAAGGGAATTAAGGCACCGGCAGGTCTGCACTAGAAATTAACCTGGGATATTGTAACAAAACAACAACAACAACAAAACCCACCCTTGATTCAACAGACTGCGCCAAGATTCGAACCCACGACTTCATGGATCTGTGGGATTGACGTGGAACGGTCTTAACCACTCAGCTCGAGTTACAGGATTATGATACAGAATGTCACTCTTCTTCCCCACCTCTTCTTTCTCTAAAGGAGGTGTTCCACGTGGTGGGCTCTCTGTCGTACGGCAAAAGACGTTCGTTCATTTCTGAAGCAGCGAAGAAAGTAAATTACGCTTCTGTCAGCAGAATCATCTGAACTGTGCGCGTTTTGTTGACGTGCCACTTACCCACACAAAATTGCATCCATTAAAAAATCACCCCTACAGTAGTTGAGGAATGGAGAGAGGGGGGGGGGGGGGGTGGGGAGAAAGGAGTAGTTTTGGGGAGAGGAGAAGGGGGTCATGTAGACATGACTTTATTATTGGAATAACAAGATACGTGTGAGGAGAATGAGGAGGGGGGGGGGAGGGGATTTTTTGGTGTTTTTTGGTTGATTTGAACAAAAATGTTATTCGTTCTCAACAACGTAGCTCCAGTGCTTGAAACGAATACAACGAGCAGTGCCTGTTTGTTTGGGGTTGGTTGATTAGTTGGTAGGTTGATTGAATAGTTGCTTGAGTGGCTGGTTGGTTGGTTGATTAGGTGGCTGGCTGGTTGTGGTTTGTTTGTTTGTTTTACTTGCTTCTAACACCAAGAAGCCCAAGAATCAAACTCACACCTGAAATAAATAGAGAACGTCTGTCCGCCATTAGCGAGAATCGTCGCGTTCTGTTTCCCATCCCACAAAGGGATATATTGCAACTGCCATACACAGTGCTCCATGTACCACTAGTTGTTTAGATGTGCTTTTATCACTGTAAAACAATTTCCTTTACTAGAGTTGTGTGAATGTGTGTGTGTGTGTGTGTGTGTGTGTGTGTGTTTAACAGATGTTAACTTTTATCACGTGCATTCATTTCTATATGTGTCTGTATTCCGTTACTTTCTTAGATATGTTTTAATCGCTGCAAAGCAAATTTCCTTTAAACAGAGGACAATATAAAAGAATTGAATTGCATTATTACTGCCTAAGCCTTGCCTTTTTTGGGCGGGGCTAAGAATTCACACTGTCTGTGTTTTCTGATGGGTTGGTGCTTGTTTTGCTATGCTTTTTTTTGTTGTTGTTTTGTTTTTGTGTGGTCGGGTTTTTCTTGACAAAGTTGTGGTGGCATTATTTTCTTTTTCAAAGCAGACTAACCAGCCCCCAGTGATGACAGCCCTGATATGGCCTCTGTGGTCGGCGGGGCTATAAACATCAGGATTGCTTGAACCGCCACGACACACACCCACGTACACACACACGCACGCACGCACGCAAGCACGCGCGCGCGCATGCAAGCACGCTCGCACGCACGCAAGCGCGTACGCAAGCACACACACACACATACACCCCACACAATCAACCACACAACCACACTCACACACACACACACACACACACACACACACACACACACGCGCCCCTATCACTTTCAAACCCCTAACAAGATGCGAGATTAACTTTAACATACTACAAAAACTGAGTTATCGGACTTTTTATCAACCCTAACACCCTAACACAATGTGGGGTGTGTATGTGGTGTGTGTGTGGGTGCGTTGCGCGTTCTATTGTGTGTGTGTCGCGCCCCCGCCCCAGTCCACCCCCCCCCCCCCCCTCCCTCGTCACATGAGATCATTTGAGGGCGGAAGGATCAAATCTGTCCAAGACATGCTAAAAATAGCATCCTGCAGTCTGCCAGATCTATTTGCGGAGGAAAACGTAGACAGCATGAAAAGAAACGGTTATGGAGGAGGAGTGTGGCGCTAGCAGGGGGTGGGGTGGGGTGGGAGTGCCCTTGTAACCGTTCACAGCCTCTGGAGAGAGAGAGAGAGAGAGAGAGAGAGAGAGAGAGAGAGAGAGAGAGAGACAGAGACAGAGAGAAGAATGTTGATGTGCATGTCAGATGTGTGATGACGGGTGTGGTGTGTGTGTGTGCGTGGTGTGTGTGCGGCGTGGTAGTGTGTGTGCGTACTGTGTGTGTGTGTGTGTGTGTGTGTGTGTATTATTATTATGTTTTAAAATTTTATTCTTTTATATCGAGGATAATGGAAAACGCACTTAGGTGTTATTTTACATCCAGTCCCCGTGTGTATGCGGTTTTGTAAATTATGTCATCTGTTCCCACCGGCACACAATGGCCTACTCTTACGAAAAGCTGAACAGGATTTAACATGTGCACAAGATGTTCTGCGTGCGTTCGCACACGGGACCTCGGTTTACAGTCTCATCCGAAGGACTTTTGGGGAGTGTGTGTGTGTGTGTGTGTGTGTGGTGTGTGTGTGTGTGTGTGTGACGTATGTGTTGTGTGTGTGTGTGTAATGTTTTGTGTGTGTGGTGTACACGTATTTGTGTGTGTACGTCGTGTGTGTGTGCTGTGGCGTGCGTACATGTGTGTGCACGCGCGCCTTCTCTCTCTCTCCTCTCTCTCTTCTCTCTCTCTCTCTCTCTCTCTCTCTCTCTCTCTCTCTCTCTCTCTCTCTCTCTCTCTCTCTGTTGTTGTGTGTATCCATGACATGATGACTATTTGGGCTGTAATTAATTAAATTCTCAATGTATGAAATTTTTGTCTTTTGTGCCTAGTCCCCCTCCCACTGTCCCCTTGTGAATGGGCATCTCGCTTATCACAATAAACCTTTGTCATTGTCATTTGTCATTTGTCATTGTCTGTATGTGTGTTGTGTGTGTTATGTGAGTGTGTTTTCTGTGTGTGTGTGAGTGTGTTTTCTGTGTGGTGTGTCGTGTGTTGTTGTGTGTGTGTGTGTGAGTGTGTGCGCTGTGTGTGAAAGAGGAGGCAGAGTCTGTTACAGTCATTTGTAGCGGTAGTATAGTAACATTACAGTACTGTCGGGACAAGAGAATGGCAACCATCTCGTGAAGACTTTGAACTGCCAATAGAATAGTAACAGCCCACCCACCCTCCTACCTCGCCTCTCTCCTCTCCTCTCTCCTCTCTCTCTCTCTCTCTCTCTCTCTCTCTCTCTTCTCTCTCTCTCCCCCCCCCTCTCTCTCTCTCTCCCTCTCTTTCTCACACACACTCTCTCTCTCTCTCTCTCTCTCTCTCTCTCTCTCTCTCTCTCTCTCTCTCTCTCTCTCTCTCTCTCTCTCTCTCTCTCTCTTTCTCTCTCTTTCTTTTGCATGCACACACATACGTGCATGTACGCATGTGCGTGCACATACACACAAAACACATACAAACACAAACACACACCACATATAACACACCACACACACCACATCACACCACACTACATTACACTACACTATACCACTCTACACTGCACAACACACATACACACACCACACCACATCACACCACACACACACTCACACACACACCACACACACACACCAAACACAACATCACACCAAACACACACACTCACACCACACACATCACACCAAACACTCACACACACACAACCACACACACACACACCACACAACACACACAAACACACACACACACACACACACACACACACACACCACCACACCACCACACAACAGACAAGAGCACTTTAACACAAACAGCAGAAGAAGACCGTGAGGTCATATGACCCGTGACCCAGCACAGCACAGCACAGCACAGCAGAGCAGAGAAGGAAGACGGCGAAGTACAAGGGGCAAAAAACATTGATAGCATTCCAGGTGTACCTGTGTACTACCGCTGCTGCACCCCTTTTCGCTGTCCTGCCTGCAATGCACCCTTGAGTCACCGCGACTCCCAAACAGGCGCGAGCGCCTATTACTATTACCCCCGCCACAGAAGTTGTATTGGGGGGCCCTAACCGGGATGTCTGTTCTGATAATTAATGTTAGTGTTCCTGGTGCAAGTCGTTAAGTAGTTGTCGTCGTGATTTGGTCAGGCATGACAGAAAAAAAACAACCTCCCTCCTCCCCCCCCCCTCCCCTTCTGGAAATTTGCCCACTTCCTCACTCCCCCCCCCTCCCCCCCACTCCTCCCCAACTTCCTCCGGTCTGGAAAAAGAATGCTGAGTACCGCGGTTTTTAAATGTAAGAAATAGAAAATATGCCTTCAACAACACACAGTGGTGACTCTGGGCTTGGATGTCACCCCTGGCTGGTATTACTTACACACCAGACTATGGTTTCCAGTTGGGTCAAACTCAACGATTTTCCCCCTAAAGTTATGGGAGTACTCTTTTTATGTTGGCAGTCTCGACTTAAGTTGTTTTTTTTATTTGATAAAAAAAAATCCCCATCAGTTTCGGATCCTTGTTTACATCTGTGGTGATATAAAGACAATGTGCTTAACACACACATATATAGATAGCTAGATAGATATAGGCCTTATATATATATATATATATATATATATATATATATAATATTTATATATATATATATATATATATATGATATATATTGTATATATATGCTATAATTGTGTGTGTTGTGTGTGTGTGTGTGTGTGTGTGTGTGATTCTGGTTATACTTATGAACCGGGTTCGCGTAGTTGAACGTCTTGTATTGTACCAGTTAAGGACAGGAACACCACTTAAGGACACACCACACTGGTGACTCGCTCGTCTAAAAACAGGAGAAGAAAAATTACCGCCGTCCGCGATATGGCCCCACCTTCTTCAACCCTAACCACCCACCTTCTCACCTTATCAGCCAGCGACATAGTAAGAATGCCGCCGCCACCATCACCACTACCACTGCTGCCGTTGTCGCAAGCCCCTGACGTGGGCGAGAGAATGAGTTCACGCAATAAAACACCGACAGCATTGGCACGTGTGCGAGTAGTATGTGTATGTGTGTGTAATATAGTAAGAGTAGTGTGTGGCAGCTTAGTAAATCTGAACAGCTCTGCTTCGGTGCTTTCCTCGCTTGTAAACTTGAGTCAGCCAGTACTGTTTTGAATCTGTAGCAGTCTTCGAGATTATTCCTTCCTGTGTTTTATTTTTTAGCTTGAGAAACATGCTGCGTTAAGTTTTAAAGGCTTCTGGTGGTTAAAAACGGACGAATCGAAGACTGCATGTTACGTGTGTTTGTGTGTGTGCAACTGATCGGAGTTTTCTTACGCGTCACAGTGTGGGTAGACTTTGAGCACGATTCTAAAGAAAGAAGAAGAGGAGGAGGAGAAGAACAAGAATAAGAAGAAAGAAGAACAAGAAGGAGAAGAAGAAGAGAGAAACAAGGAGAGAAATACAGGGTGAAAACAAAAAAACCCTGGTGAAAAAGTGCGGAGGTCCCATTGACAGTTGTGCCTATAGATCTATAGATCTGTCGGACAGTCGTCTTGATGAGTGTATATCGCTGCCGTGGTGTGGTGCAGGTTGTCTGTGCTTCTCTTCTGCTCCTGCTGCTCTGGCACTTGCCAGAACACTGCCTGGTAACATGACAGCTATTACTCCTTTTTTGTTGTTGTTGTTGTTTGTTGTTGTTGTTTGTGGTTCCTGTTTGTCTACTGAAATGCTGATGGTGGTGTGAATGGCCTGTGTGTGTAAATGTTTAGTGTGTTTATGTTTAGTTTAGTTTAGTTTAGTGTTTTCTTTCGAGGATAATGGAATAAGCACTTATGTGCCCTTTTTTTCCATCTAGTCCCTGTGTGTATGCAGTTTTGTAAATTTTGTCATCCGTTCCCACCGGCACACAATGGCCTACTCTTCCAAAAAGCGGAACGGGTTTTAACGTGTGCGCAAGATGTTCTGCGTGCGTTCGCACGTGTGTGTGCGTGTGTTTGTGAGAGAGAGAGAGAGAGAGAGAGAGAGAGAGAGAGAGAGAGAGAGAGAGAGAGAGAGAGAGAGAGAGAGCATCT
>CM054158.1:5611549-5616549 GCA_028751875.1 Rapana venosa
CTTCTCTCTCTTGTCTCGTCTTCTCTTCTCGTCTCTCTTCTCTTCTCTCTCTCTTCGCTCTATCTTCTCTCTGCTTTTTGTTTATAGTATACTTGCAAGTGTATATCTCACACACAACACACACCACACACACACACACACACCACACACACACACACACACACACACACACACACACACACACACACGCACATACACATTCACTGGCATGTCCTCACACATGCTCTTTCATGCCCGCTTAAACACTGAGAATAAAATATTTAGTCTGTGTGAGACACACAGAGAGACAGACTTAGAGACAGACAGGCGCACAGGCAGACAGACACAGAGAGAGGTGGGGGGTGGAGAAAAAGAGACGGACAGAGAGAGAGACAGAGACAAACAGAGAGAGAACAAACAAAATCACCCTCAACAAAACATGAAAATCACAAAGGAAAAAACCACCCACCAACAACAGAAAAGCGCCCACAAGGAGGAAAACAGCAGTGCAGAATTAGCGGGGGCCTCCTCCTCCTAATGGGTATTGCACTGTGGCTGGGCAATGCCCCTCCTTCCCTACCTGTCAGGTAAGTCATGGCTGGATATGAACCCTGTCAGCCACTCATCAAACCAGACAGGTAGGCCGTACACAGAGACAGGCTCAGGGATGTGTTTTACAGGGAATACCTAGCTAGCTAACAGAGAAGACACGTCAAACCTGAACACAAATTAAGAAAGAAAGAAAGAACGAAAGAAGGATAGATAGATAGATAGATAGAGATAGAGAGGAAGAGAGAGAGAGAGAGAGAGAGAGAGAGAGAGAGAGAGAGAGAGAAGGGGTTGAAAGAGAAAGAGGGGTTGAAGAGATATAGACAGAAGAGACAGATAGATAAAGATATAGAAGATAGATAGATAGATAGATAGATAGATAGATAGATAGATAGATAAGAGAGAGAGAAAGGGCGGTTGATAGAAATAGAGAGGGGTAGAATAGATAGATAGATAGATAGATAGATAGATAGATAGATAGATAGATAGATAGATAGATAGATAGATGATGGAGGATGGATAGAAGATAGATAGATAGATAGATAGATGACGATAGAACAAGACAAGACAAGAGGACAGCATAGAAGATAGATAGTAGATAGATAGGGTAGGGTGGGGGGGGGAGAAAGATGGCAGAAAGAATGAAAGAAATAGATAGATGGGTAGATAGAAACTAAGAAAGAGTAACGCCTAGAAAGAGTACAGAGACCACAGAAGAAGACAGAAAATGCGTGTTGGTTTTTTTCCCATAAGTATTAACTTGCTTTTGACTATCGTCACTCGATGCTGCACAAGCTGTACCAGAAAAAGTGTGTGTCTGTGTCTGTGTGTGTGTGGTGTGTGTCTGTGTGTGTGTGTGTCTGTGTGTTGTGTGTGTGTTGTGTACGTGCGTGTGTGTCTCTGTGTGTGTGGTGTGCGTTGTGTGTGTTGTAGTGCGTGTTCTGTGTGTGCGTGTGTCTCTGGTGTGTGTGTGTGTACTTGTGTGGATGTACACTTATCCACCATGGAGCATCCCGAACTGCAGGACACGACATGAAAAGCAAGGGTAGGAGGGGGCGGAGACATCTATCTATCTTTTGCCGTCTCCTAATTCTCCTGTTCTTTCTTCTCTGTCTCCGTCTCTCTCTCTCTCTCTCTCTCTCTCTCTCTCTCTCTCTCTCTCTCTCTCTCTCTCTCTCTCTCTCTCTCTCTCTCTCTCTCTCTCTCTCTGTATGTCTCTCTCTTTCTGTCTGTCTCTCTCTCTTGTCTCTCTCCTCTATGTCTCTCTGTCTGTCTCTGTCTGTATCTCTCTCTGTCTCTCTCTCTCTTCCCTCTCTCTGTCTCTCTCTCTCTCTCTGTCTCTCTCTCTCTGTTCTATCTTCTCTCTCTCTCTCTCTCTCTCTCTCTCTCTATCTCTCTCTGTCTGTCTCTCTCTGTCTCTCTCTCTGTTTGTCTCTCTCTCTGTCTGTCTCTCTCTGTCTCTCTCTCACTCTCTCTCTCTCTGTGTCTCTCTCTCTCTTAGAACTCCCTAAGTAGTCATTGGGGCACTGCACTGCACTGCACTGCACTGCAGTGAAGTGTTTCAGGCCCTGTCTCTTGGGCAAGTGTAACCTGACAGAGCCCATCCCTCTCCAGGTACAGGGGGCTGTGTACGTTTGCAAGTTTTGCGTTTGCCTAACCCATCAGTGCTGACATGATAATGATGATGATAATAATAATAATAACAATAATATTAATAATAATAATAATAATAATGTATGGAATTTATATAGCGCTGAATCTTGTAAAGCAACAAATCAAAGCGCTCAGATGACATTTTTAGTTGGGTTTTTTGTGTGTGTTTTGTTATAGCGAGGATAATGGAATAAGCACTCATGTGCTTTTTTTTTTACATCCAGTCCCCGTGTGTATGCGGTTTTGTAAATTTTGTCATCTGTTCCCACTGGCACACAATGGCCTACTCTTTCGAAAAGCAGAACAGGATTTAACGTGTGTGCGCAAGATGTTCTGCATGCGTTCGCACACTGGGGCCTCGGTTTATAGTCTCATCGGAAGGATGACGTTTTACAGCATTTTTAACGGGAATGTTTGATCTCTCTCTCTCTCTCTCTCTCTCTCTCTCTCTCTCTCTCTCTCTCTCTCTCTCTGCGTATACTATACACACGCAGGGAGTCTAGGCACTGGCAGGTGTGCATTTTCAGTTGACCTGGGAGATCGTCGGGAAAAAAAAGAAGAAAAAAACACCTCAAGCCTTAATTCACCAGAGGCCCCTGCCGAGACTCGAACCCAAAGGTTTTTTTTTCTTTTTTTTAAATTCTTTTATATCGAGGATAATGGAATAAGCACTTATGTGCATGTTTTTTTACTTCCAGTCCCCGTGTGTATGCGGTTTTGTAAATTCTGTCAGCTGTTCCCACCGGCACACAATGGCCTGCTCTTACGAAAAGCGGAACAGGATTTATCGTGTGCGCAAGATGGATTCACAGGATGGATGTGAGTGGAATGCTCTGCCCGCTTCGCTGTAGTGTCTGTCCTGTAAGACTGGGGGGAAGGGGGATGGATGGTGGGGGCTGAGGGTGGAGAAATGAGTATGGTTGTGTAGTATGTGACGGGTGAGTGTTGTCGGGTGGCAAGAAGAGGAGGGGGGGGGGGGGGGCTGATAGTGTTTGTGTGTGTGTGTAAAGGGGGGGGGAGGGGGGGGGCTGATAGTGTGTGTGTTTGTGTGTTGTGTAAAGGGGGGGGGGGGGAGGGTAAGGGTAGTAAAACATCTGAACATTATAATATTTTTTGCTTATATTGACGTTGTTGGGTTCCTGGATCTGGATTACTCTTTGCTAATATTTCTGGATTATTCTTTGCTAATATTTCTGGATTATTCTTTGTTAATCTTTCTGGATTATTCTTTGCTAATCTTTCTGGATTATTCTATTCTAATCTTTCTGGATTATTCTTTGCTAATATTTCTGGATTATTCTTTGCTAATATTTCTGGATTCTTCTATTCTAATCTTTCTGGATTATTCTTTGCTAATATTTCTGGATTATTCTTTGTAATATTTCTGGATTATTCTATGCTAATCTTTCTGGATTGTTCTTTGCTAATATTTCTGGATTACTCTTTGCTAATATTTCTGGATTATTCTTTGCTAATATTTCTAGATATTCTTTGCTAATATTTCTGGATTGTTCTTGCTAATATTTCTGGATTATTCTTTGTAATATTTCTGGATCGTCCTTTGCTAATATTTCTGGATTATTCTTTGCTAATCTTTCTGGATTATTCTTTGTTAATACTTCTGGATCATTCTTTGCTAATATTTCTGGATTATTCTTTGTTAATACTTCTGGATCATTCTTTGCTAATATTTCTGGATTATTCTTTGTTAATACTTCTGGATCATTCTTTGCTAATATTTCTGGATTATTCTTTGTTAATACTTCTGGATTATTCTTTGCTAATATTTCTGGGTTGCTCTTTGTTGATATGTCTGGATCTGGAGAAAAAAAATTAAATATTTTTTTATAATCTAGATCTGGATTGCTCTTTGCTAATATTTCTGGATATGGATTCTTTACTGCTATTCAATATTGTTGGGTCATCTGGAGGTTAACGTAGATATCCTCGTCCTGTGATTTTGTTTTTTTTCGTTCCTCAGCTAGAGCTGTGAGCTAGGTTCCCCAGTGGAGAGATTTGGTGTATGTCACCGTTGTGGTCCTGTGTTTTGATATTGAGCCGTTTTTCAACAGCACGCTTTTGACGTCTTGGCCTAACGGGCGTGAAGCATTAGCGAAACAAAGCCGGTCCGTTTTCGTAGCTGCAATTCTACTTTGGTGAAGAAAATCCGTTAACCTACATTTCGAAGAAAAGCTACCATGTCTACGGGACGTAAAATTTTAGTAGGTGACTGTGTCTATTGTCTGTTATCTACGCCTGCTGTTGCTGTTTGTTTGGCTGTAATACTGTTGGCTATTGTTGTGACGAAACAGCTGTTTGCAACACTGTGCAGATTATGTTTGGGATACTTTTTTTCATCATTGTGCAGTAAAGATTTAATGACTCCCACCTAAAACTTAAAAGAATTGTGACAGCATGTTTAGAAGCGCCGTTTATCCAGAGTTCGTAAACCAGTGTTGAATTCTGGAACACGCCTGCCTGCATGCAGCAGCATCATTTATTCCAGAGGAATGTTAGGCCTTTTTTTTTTTTTTTTTTTTTTTTTAAAGTTAAAACTATTGCAATTAAATCGCGTTTAAATCAACGAGTGACACGAAATAAAGAAACACGCAACGTGGTAATCAAATTCAGATGAGCACATTGTCTGATTTGAAGAACAAGGTTTTTGTTAGTTTGTTTGGTGGTTGGGTTGGGGTGTGGTTTTTTTTTTTTTTTTTTGGGGGGGTTGTTTTTAGGGTGGGGGGGGGGGGGGATCTGTTCCATGGCTAGAGCTCCTGGATTCACCCATCGTCAGATTTTGCGTTTGCGACCACTTTCAC
>CM054158.1:5619049-5626549 GCA_028751875.1 Rapana venosa
GCGGAACCAGGGGTTGGAAGCTGAAGAAGAGAAGAGAGCTGATGCTATCGCCACTGTCCCCTCAAGGCCGTTCGTGTCCTTCTGAGAAGTCCTCCCCTTGTGTGTTTTGCTCCTCCCAGATAAGTCTGTGAAGTTTAGATGGTGGATCTGAGTTTACTTATCTATCTATCTATCTATCTATCTATCTATCTATCTATCTATCTATCTATCTATCTATCTGTTTTTCTGTTTCTCTTGTCTGTCTGTCTGTCTGTCTGTCTCTCTGTCTGTCTGTCGTCTGTCTCTCTCTCTCTCTCTCTCTCTTCTCTATATATATATATATTATATATATATTAATATATATTTATAGTATATATCTATATCTATATTATATATATATATATTTATATATATATTTGCTTAATATTTTCGAGGGCTCTGTTGTGGATTTGAGTGTAAAAGGCACCCAACTAAGTCCATGGCTCCAGAAAAAGGAGAAAAACAAACAATAACAACATCATCAACAACAAACCACTACAACACTAGACTTAATCATATCAAATCAAGTCATAACACCTATAACACAGTGACCGTAGCAAACAGACCATGTCAAATTGCATCACTACAAAAATGCACGCTGCCGTTTCCGTAACAAACGTTTTTTTTACAGAACAGGGTTGTTAGCCCTGTGTCTAACCCCCTACCTGGGGGAAGGGTTCCACCTTAGTCGCCTCTTACGACATGCCTGGTTGGAGGGCAGGGATCCTATTCTTGCAATGCTCGCTTTGCAAGCATACCCCGGGAGTCCCACGGGGGGGAAATGCACGCTGCAGATATATATTCTTTCAGGAACCCTGTTTTCTGTATTTGCTGTTGTTGTTGTTGTTGTTGTTGCTGCTGCTGCCCCTCCCCCACCCCCACCCGGCTCCACTCAAGGTTATATGTGTCCTGATCACTGAACAATGATACTAGGTAACATTGTGAGATCTGTGTCAGTCTAAAATATCTACGCTGGTGATATTTTTGTAGACTTCGAGCGATTTATTCCCGTTGGAAAAAAAAGAAACAGGGAGGAGGCATTTCCAGTCAGAGACACCGTTATGGGCTGTCACGGTGGGTTGGGGATGTCTGCATAGTTGTCAGTATTTGCTCAGGCCGTAGCAAGTCTGTCAGTGTTTGTGGAGATAGGTTTTCTGATGGGCAGCGTGCACGTATGCTGCAGATAACCAACTTCACCCACCAGAAGTCTAGAAGACTGAGTTGGCAAGAGAGGGTGAGGGCTAGAGGAAAGAGGGATGGAGGGAGAGAGAGGGGGGAGGGAGGGAGAGAGAGGGGGAGAGAACTCAAATGATTTATTTACAAAAAGACCATTAGCCCATATACATGAAAGGGGTAGTCTACTACTTTGTGGGGTTTTTTGTGAATTAAAAAAATATCCAAAAACCATCGGCAACATCAAAGTAAGGTTGATTTATAACTAGAATAATCAGTTACCAGGTCTGTAAGTTAAAATAGAGAGAGAGAGAGACACAGAGAGAGAGACAGAGAGAAAGAGAGAGACAGACAGACAGACAGAGATTGATAATCCTTATTCCCAAGATACTTTTTTTCATTCAACCTTTGCCCTGAGTAGGGACTATCGTTAATTATGACAACTAATGATTTTAAATGGACGTTAAGACAGACAGACCGAGAGAGAAAATGAGAGGAGAGAGAGAGCAGAATGATTTACTGACAAACAGACCCTTCACAAACTAGCCCATACATGAAAGGTGTAGCCGAGCTAATTACAGCTAGCCAGATCACAAAACCTGAAGAGTTTCTTTCACCAAAACTGTCAGGTACCAGGGATATTTGTTGTGTGTTTCTTTAATGACACTGGGATGAATTACTATACGATATCACGAGAGAGAGAGAGAGAGATTTTTTTTATTATTAATTTATTTCGAGGATAATGGAATAACACTCGTGTGGTTTTTGACATGCGGTCCCCGTGTGTATGCAGTTTTGTGAATTTTGCTATCCGTTCCCACCGGCACACATTGGCCTACCCTTCCGAAAAGCGCTATCTAGGTTTAAACTTGTGAGCAAGATGTTCTGCATGCGTTCGCACACGTGACCTAGGTTTATAGTCTCATCCGAACGACTATTGAGAGAGAGGGGGGGAGAGGGGGGGGATTAACCAACCAACTAACAAATGAAGAAAACGAGTAATTAAAAAACAAAAAAAATAACCCAGAATCTCTAAGTAAGAGTCCAGTCCCCAAGATAAGCCAAGAACTGGATCTAAAACACAGAACATAAACCCTGAAATCCTATAATTGGTGTACCATGTCCAGGATTACATTACCCTACACGGAGTGTGTCTAAAACACAGAACATAAACCCTGAAATCCTATAATTGGTGTACGGTGTCCAGGCTTGCATTACCGTACATGGAGTGTGTCAGGGGGTCAGGTCAGGTCAGGGCCCTGCCTGCCAAAGCCGCCTGCTCACTGACACATGGGATGTGTCAAGGTGGTGGGGATGGACGGTCACACTGTGTCACGCTGTAATGGCATTAGTCTCATGCCTTGGCACGTCACCCTATACTGTATAACTAGCTGGCCCCAATCCGTTACTCAGTCCTAAAAGAACTTGGAGAAGTTTTTATTTTATTTATTTATTTTATTCTTTTATATCGAGCATAATGGAATAAGCACTTATGTGCTTTTTTACATTCAGTCCCCGTGTGTATGCAGTTTTGTAAATTCTGTCATCTGTTCCTACCAGCACACAATGGCCTACTCTTATGAAAAGCGGAACAGGATTTAACGTGTGCGCAAGATGTTCTGCGTGCGTTCGCACACGGGGCCTCAGTTTATAGTCTCATCCGAAGGACTTTTGGGGAGAGTGGAGTCTGCACTGATGTTAACTCCAGGGGAAAATATCCCCTTGAACGGGAATCGAACCCGGGTTGTCAGATTGCGAGTGCAATGTTCTAACCACTAGGTTATCCCGTTGCGGAGGGAGGGAGAGAACTCAGACTCAATGATTTCTTCACAAAAAAGGCTAATGGCCCATACATGAAGAGGGTTGCCGAACTACTTCAAATCTTGGTGGGAGGAGGAAAAAAAAACAACAGCAAGGACAACAAAACGTTATTGTATAACCAAAAAAGTCTCAGAGAGAGAGACAGACAGACAGACAGACACAGAGAGAGAAAAAAGCTTGTTCATTTGAAGATCTTGGTTTGTTCCAGGCAATGAGTTTGTTTTGTTCATTTTGTTGGTTGGGATTTTGTTTGTTTGTGTTTGTTTGTTGTCTTTTGTTGTTTTTTTGGGGGGAGGCAGATATATATCTTTTAAGGACACTGGTGTGAATTACGATACGAGTTTTATGCGTTTCACTGATACTGAAATCTTTGCAACCCCCCCCCCCCCCCCCCTTCCCCCCAAAAAACAAAACAAACAAAAATCCAACGCCAAAAAGAGCAACAATAACAAAAAGGTGCAGAACGAAACTGTTAATAATTAATCATCAGATATGCTTGTAATCGTGGACTCTCACACACACACAATTCGTATGTATGTAGGAAAAACACACACACACGCACGCACACCCGTGCACACACACACACACACACACACACACACACACACACACACAAAACACACACACACACATGCAACACAAACACATACAGAGTCATGCACACTGCAAGCATAAACTTTGCCGATATAATAATAATAATAATAATAATGTATGGAATTTATATAGCGCTGAATCTTGTAAAGCAAAAAATCAAAGATATCTTAATCATTCATACATACTTAAATCATAGCAAGTCATCTGTGTTATCACCTCCCCCACCTCCAAACTTTGGGGTATGAACATGTCAAAGGTTACACGTGACAACCAAAATACAGTCTTTTCCCCAACACCCCCAAACTTTGGGGTATGAACATATCGAACGCTACTCGTGACAACTGAAAAAGCAGTTTTATTCCTCAACATCAACACCAAACTTTGGGATATGAACATGTCGAACATGACAACTGAAATAGAGTGATAGTCTTCCCCCCCCCCTCCCCCCCGCCCTACAACAACACCAAACTTTGGGATACGAACATGTCGAACGTGACAACACCTAACTTTTGAGTATGAACATGTCCAACGTGACAACGCCTAACTTTTGAGTATGAACATGTCCAATGTGACAACACCTAACTTTGGGGTATGAACATGTCCAATGTGACGACACCTAACTTTGGGGTATGAACATGTCCAATGTGACAACACCTAACTTTGGGGTATGAACATGTCCAACGTGACAACACCTAACTTTTGAGTATGAACATGTCCAACGTGACAACACCTAACTTTTGAGTATGAACATGTCCAACGTGACAACACCTAACTTTTGGGTATGAACATGTCCAACGTGACAACACCTAACTTTGGGGTATGAACATGTCCAATGTGACAACACCTAACTTTGGGGTAAGAACATGTCGAACGTGACAACACCTAACTGTGGGATACGAACATGTCCAACGTGACAACACCTAACTTTGGGATACGAACATGTCCAACGTGACAACACCTAACTTTGGGGTATGAACATGTCGAACGTGACACTAACAACTGAAATACTGTCTTTTTCCCCAACTCCACCCAACTTCGGGTATGAACATGTCGAAATACTGTCTCCCCCCCCCCCCCCCCCCACCCACCCACCCACCCAACAACCTGTATAGAGAACTCATGAGGACAGGTGGGGGATTAAAGGCTTTGACCAGTGGTCAGCTGTCCAGCCCTTGATCCAGCCACAAGAAGGAAACAGCAAAAGGCATGGGCCAGCTTAGTGTGAGGACTTGAGGCTCTGTGTTGTCTGTAAATCTCTTCAGCCCCAAAGTCCACCCTGAGGTATCTATAGCCAGAAGTAAAGGGTGGTAGGAAGAGTTAGATTCTGTCTGTCTCTCCAGGTGTGTCCTTCCGTCCACAGGTGTGAATTAGTTAATCACATTGGGGGGGGGGGTATCTTTAAATTTCCAAAGGGTAGAGTTTGTGATACAGTGTGTGTGTGTGTGTGTGCATGCGTGTGTGTGTGTGTGGGGGGGGAGAGAGAGAGAGAGAGAGAGAGAGAGAGAGAACTCGAACTCGAACTCGAACTCGAACGATTTATTCACAAAAAGGCCATTGGCCCATACATGAAGGGGGTTGCCGAACTGCTTAGTATTTTAGTTTTAACACATACGCACACACACACACACGCACACACACACACACACACACACCACACACACAGACCAACATGTTACTGTATAACACAAAGTCAGCTACAAAAATATCACTTAGGATAACATTATCTCTCTTATTCTGAAGGCTTTACACAAATATAAAGTGAGGCTGCGCACAACCTCAGGATGACTTGATGCCAGGAGTAAACAGAGTCTAAATAAATTAGGCTGTCTACTATATTTAACAGGGATGTAGTTCTGCCTAACATCCTCAAAAACTGGACAGCACAAGACAAAGTGTACTTCATCCTCCGGAGCTTGCTTACATAATGGGCATAACAGCCTGACGTCGTCAATATCATGTTCTCTGTATCTGAATTTATGAACATTTATATCTGATACACCAAGTCTAAACTTAGACATTATTCTTTTCAAATGTATATCCATATCAAGTTTTAGATAAGGTTTGACATCATGCGAACTTATAAATTGTCTGTACATTTGAAATCTTTCACTGTTTTGTATATGGGGAGAGAGAGAGAGAGAGAGAGAGAGAGAGAGAGGAGAGAGAGAGAGTAGAGAGAGAGAGAGAGAGAGAGAGAGAGAGAGAGCCCAAAAAGAAAACAAATCCGAAATACAGAAATAAAAAAAAGCAAAGAACAAGATCACAGAACCAAAACACATTGCTCAAAACAGCAGTTTTACGAGTACTACTACACAGGGATATCAATCACACTATGCGGCCATCATGATCAAGCCCACACTTGCGAAAAACATTTGCCAAATTTGTCTGATTTGGGGGACTTGTGTATCTGTTGGTTTTGATATTATATATAAATAGCCAATGGTTGGGAGAATACAGAGTATCAGTTTATCAATTTGTCACATCAAAACTGTTTGTGCACTCACTGTTGTTAATTTGATTTAATCTTTCTCTGCTTTTCTCTCTTGTATCTTGTGGACCGTGAGAAATCTTTCAGACTCTTTTAGTGGAATGCATAACTGACTGTGCTTGTGTTTATTGTGACATGTTGGTGTGTTTGCTTTGTTCTTGTCGTTGATGCCTTTTGTTGTTGTTGTTGAATTGCTTAACTTAAGCACGTAAGACGCCGGGCTTGGCAGTATAAATAGTATCCCCCACCTTAAGGAAACTGTGCTAGGAATCAATTCCCTCTTTTCTATTCCTCTCTTTGTTTCTGCCTTGTTCCTTGTCTTCTCATGACCTCCTTCTTGTCTTTTTTTTTTTTTTTGTTGCCTACTTGACCCTTTCTCTTGTCTTCTTACTAGAAAGACTTAAAAAGATACCACTTCTCTCCCATGACTAAGTCGGATGCGCTGGGCCTGACTTGTCAGGCGCTTAACGACAGCACAACGCGTTTTAGGTTTCGTGAAAGGGAACCAGGCAGAAACAAAGAGAGGGACAGAAAAGAGGGAATTCCTAGCACAGAATTTCCAGAAGGCGGGGATGCTGTTTATACCGACATCCCCTCCCGCATCCCCACGGGGAAGAATACAATTCAATATTGTATTCTACAATGCAATACACCTCAACTTTAACAAAACACAACAGAATACAACAGAACTGTATTGTATTGTATACCACTTTAATTCATGGCAGATTGATCTGCGTGAAATTCGAGCTGCTCTTCCCGGGGAGAGCGCGTCGCCACAAGAGCAGCGCACCCTTTTTTTTTTTTCCTGTCGGCTTATTTATTTGGTTGCCTATCAAAGTGGCTTTTTTCTGCAGAATTTTGCCAGGGACAACTCTCTTGTTGCCGTGGGTTCTTTTACGTGCTCTAAATGAGTATTGCGCACGGGACCTCGGGTTATCATCTCATCCGAAAGACTTGCACCCAGACCTCCACTCACGGTCTAGTGGATGAGGGAAGAAAAGTTTCGGGCACAAACGGGGATTGAACCCACCTCACACTTGAAACCCGGACTTTTTGCTTTCTAGGCAGGTGCATTACCTGTAGACCACCGATCCTCCACCACAATACAACGCTACACACTACACTACACTACAACACTGCATTACACTACACAACACTGCACTACACTACACTATACCACTGCACTACACTACAACACTGCACTACACTACAACACTGCACTACACTACGCTACGCTACGCTACACTACAACACTGCACTACAACACAACATTACAACACAAACACTACACTACAACACACTACAACACTACACTACACTACAACACTGCACTACAACACAACATTACTTCACTACACTACAACACAACACTACACTACACATACAATACAACACTACACTTCACT
>CM054158.1:5631549-5639049 GCA_028751875.1 Rapana venosa
GACAGACAGATAGACAGACAGAGACAAACGCAGAGAGACAGAGAGGCACACACACACACACAGAAAGACAGAGACAGACAAAGAGTCACTCACACACACACACACACACACACACACACAGATAGATCAATAGACAGATATACAGAGACAAAGAAAATCTGTGCCTTTCACTGATTTAACGCCTCTTCACTCAAATTGACATTGAAGGGGGAAAAAAGGAAATTATGAAGAATTTTAGTTTACAAAATTGTGTGACACCCAGACAATGTGAGTGTGTGTGTGTGGGGGGGGGGGGGAGGATTCTTCATTTAAAAAAAAATCTTACCCATTTTGTGTGTGTGTTCATTACAGCTTCCTCCAAAACAAGCTTCTTCACAATACCTCTGGTTGTGATGTCTTGCTTGGGCACGTGGAAGGTGACGTCACATCTTCTCCTCTCCTGATTGGTGCTTTCACTTCTAGACGACTTTTCCCATTGGACAACTGTGCACGTGGGCTTCAAGAACACCTGCATTGATTGGCTGTTTCAGTGAAACACGTGATGCTGCAGTCTACCTGAAATTTTGATGGCGTGTACTGTGCCCAGGTTTTTCCTTTGGGAATTTAAAAGAAAAAAGGGTGTTGTCTTTATCTTTGCCTTACTCTTTCTATTTTGTCTCGCTTTCTTTTGGTTTCTTTTTTCATTCTCGTTATGTATGTTACTTTCTCGTTTTTTTCTCCATCTCTCTGTCTCTTTCTCTCTCTCTGTCTCTGTCTCGCTCTCTGCCTCTCTCTCTTTCTGTCTTTCTGCCTCTCTCTGTCTCTCTGTCATTCTCTTCTTTCTCCCCCTTCTCCCCCCCCCCCCTCTCTCTCTCTCTTCTTACTCTCTCTACTCTCCTCTCTCTCTCTCTCTCTCTCTCTCTCTCTCTCTTCACAACTATGCCCTGATATGCCTTTTAAAACACAAACCTTTTCTTTTCATTTTTTTGGGGGGATGGAACAACAAAAAGAAGACTGTCTACCCCCACCCCCACCCAGGGTAACTCCAGTTTGTGTGAGAACTGCATTGCCTGTCATCATGATCATGATCATGATCATCATCATCATCATCTTGCTGTTGTGCATTCCAAAAGAAAAGATTAGAAAGAAAGGGAAGACGTTGTGCAATGACTGATTCAGATTATGCTGATGTGGTTGCGGCCATACTGATTAATTGATTGATTGATTAACTGATGGACAGATGATAATATCATTATGTTTATGATTATAGAGAATGGATTGAGACTGTCGTTGGAAGTTTTTGAAGGTTTCTTTGTTGGGGGTATGGGGTTGTGTTTGCTGTTTTTGTTTTTGGGGAGTTTTTGTTGTTTTTTGTGGTGTTGGGGTTTTTTTGGAGGAGGGGGGCATTTTTTTAATTGAAGGTTTTTACTTTGTATATTCTGATGATGTTATTTGTTTTTTGGGTGTTTTTTTTTAATCTTTTTTTGCGATGACCTGTTACATGTTTGTGGAGTGGCTGGATTTCTTATTGCACTTCTCTCCTCTCCCTCTCTTCTATCTCTCTGTCTTCTGTCTCTCTCAGTCTGTCTGTTGTTCTTACTCTCTGCCCCTTCTCTCTATGTCATCTCTTCCTGCCCTCCCCCCCTCCTCTTTTCTTCCCTTTGTAGGCTGCTGTCACCATGTGACAAAGGCTTTTGATGTTGGCGCTTGCTGTGTGAAAAATGACACCTATGTGAAAAATGACACCTATGTGAAAAATGACACCCAGCAGTATTTCTAGCAGTGGAGACTGTGACGACACTGTTGTCATTGAAGATTGTCCCTTCTTGGGCTTGAAATCACACACACACACACACGCTGACACACACACTGATACACAAACTCTCGCGCGCACGCACACACACACACACTAAACACCATGGCAACACTCGCACCACACACACACACAACATACACACACACAACATCACACACACACAACATAACACACACAACACACACACACACCACACACACACACACACACACACACACACCACAACACAACCCCACCCCCCACCCACCACACACACACACACATACACATACACACACCACACACCACACACACACACACAACAACCTCACCAACACACCCACACCCACACACATACACACACACACATACACACACACACACAACCACACACACACAACACACACACACACAACAACACACAACACACACACACACACACACACACACACACACTTTAAACACAGCAAATCATGACACACAAACTTGGAGATTCTCTCTTCAATTTTCAACAGATTCAATTTGAAATCAGTTGCACAGGACATCATTTGTGTGTGTGTGTGTGTGTGGATAGCTTTGAAAACTGTTTCACTGATCACTGTTCTTTTGCCATGAATGCTTTGACAGCGTCAAACCCAGATGTCTACTTATGAGAACAGCATTCCATATGATATTCTTTTGTGATAATAATTATGTGTGTCCACTGCCATACTGTCATTCGTTATTCGTCGCTACTGTGTGAATGTGAACACAAAATTTTTAAAAAATGAATATAAGTTTAATATATTCCCCCCACATCCCCCCCTCACTTCCCCTATCATAACAAATTTCTCATTCATATCCAATGTGAGAAGCGCACTTTTGTTTGTCACAACAACAACAAAGATTATACATTGTTTAAATTCTTTTTTTCCCATGTCTTGCATAGATCTTTTGTATTATATATATATTTTTTGTTAACCAAAAATAAAAAAATGTTGATCAGTCCGTGTTTGTTGTAAATTCAGCTCATAGTGTAGTGGGTGGGTGAGTGAGGGGGTGGGACGGGGTGGTGGTGGGAGGAGGGGGGTTGGTGGTGGTGGTGGGGTGGGGAGGGGTGGGGGGTTCTTACATGTGAAGTGTGTTAGGCTTCGTTTTGTGCTCATGGTTTTGGCCAACAGTTGAATCAAAAGGGAATCAGTGATGTGTATTATTATATTGGTACCTCAGGTTGATCACTATCGGCGCTTTTTCTTGTTCCAAGGATTCATGAAACAGAAATTGCTAATATTATATTTGTTGCTTTTTTGTTGTTGTTTTTTTTGGTCTCTTTGTGTATTTTTAGTGTGGTGAAGTTGCCAATATATTTGTTGCTTTTTTTTTTGAGTGGTGGTAGGAGGGTTTTTGGGGGGTGGGGGGGGTGGGGGGTCTGTTTTTAATGTGACGAAATTGCCAATATATTTGCTTAGGGGTGTTTTGGTTGTTGTTTTTTGGGGGGGGATTTTTTGTTGTTGGGGTGGTTTGTTGTTGTTTGTTGTTGTTTGTTGGGTTTGTTTGGCTGTTGTTGTTTGGTTGGTGTTGTTTGGGGTTTTGTTGTTTTTTTTTTGGGGGGGGGGGGGGGGGGGGTCTTTTTGGTTGGTTGTGTGTATTTTTCTTTCTTTATTGATTTATTTTGTTTTTGTAATATTTACCAGTATATTGTTTTATTTCTTTCTTTATTTCTTGTTATATTAATTATTGATTCTTTTTTCTTTTCTTTTTTTTTTTTGTTCTTCTTTTATATGTTTGCTTATTTATTGTACTTTTCATGTATTAATTTTGGCTTTTTTTTCTTTGACAGACAGAACTTGGTGTGAATGCTCTTTAGCAAGTCCTGTGTTTATGCATGTTTGTTCGGGGTTGTGTTGTTGTTGTTGTTGTTGTTTAAACTAGGAAGAAAAATTAGGGGAAGAAAAGTTTTGCCGTGCGTGTGTGCGTGCGTGCGTGCGTGTGTGTGTGTGTGTGTGTGAACACTTGGAGCAAGGGAATGGATTGTGGAAAAGTTCTTGCATTATTCTATATTGTGATAAACTAAAATCTTCCCCAAGGCACTGGCCCTTACTGAAAAGGCGAAATTTACAGGAATATAAGCTATCGCTCTGTTCACATTTCAAAAATCAATGTTTTTCCTCAAGGATCCATTTTCAAGGGGCGTGGGGGACACAGTGTATGTGAGGTGGGGAGGGAGTCAGAGGAGGGGAGAGATTTTTTTAAAACCTTTAAATTGACCAAGGGGTAGTGGAGGAGGAGGGGTATGAGGGTGGCAGCTGATGTACCTTCACCACCAAGTCTGGGACCAGGACTGGAGTGACTGTGTGGAGTGAAGTGGGGTGGGGTGTAGGGTAGGGTAGTGGAGTGAAGTGTAGGGTAGTGGAGTGAAGTGGGGTGTAGGGTAGTGGAGTGGGGGTGTGTAGGGTAGGGGTGTGAGGGTAGTGAAGTGGGGTGTAGGGTAGTGAGTGTGGAGTGAAGTGGGGTGTGGGTGGGTAGTGGTAGTGGAGTGGGGTGGGGTGTAGGGTAGTGGAGTGAGTGGGGTGAGGGTAGGGTGAGTGGGGTGTAGGGTAGTGGAGTGAAGTGGGGTGGGGTGAGGGTAGGGAGTGGGGTGTGTAGGGGTAGTGGAGTGAAGTGGGGTGGTAGGGTGTGGAGTAGTGGGGGTTAGGGTGTGAGTGGGGTGTAGGGTAGTGAGAGTGGGTGGGGTGTAGGGTAGTGAAGTGGGGTGGGGTGTAGGGTGGGTGTGTAGGGTAGGGTAGTGGGGTGTAGTGTAATGGGTGTGTTTGTAGTGGGGTGCAGTGTGGTATAGTGTAGCGTAATGCAGTGTACTTTAGTGTGGTATAGTGGAGTGGAGTGCAATGTAGTGGAGGGTGGGGTGTATTGTGTGTAGTGGGTGTAGTGGGGTGTAGTGGGGGTGTAGAGTATTCCATATTGTTATTTATTAGGTGTAGTGGGGTGTGTTGTAGTGGGGTGCAGTGCAGTGTAGTGTGGTTAGTGGAGTGGAGTGTAATGTAGTTGTAGTGTAGTGGAGTGCAGTGTAGTGTAGTGGGGTATAGTGGAGTGGGGTGTAGTGTCGTTGTAGTGTAGTGGGGTATAGTGTAGTGGGGTGTAATGTCGTTGTAGTGTAGTGGGGTATGGTGTAGTGGGTGTAGTGGAGTGGGGTGTAGTGTAGTGGGGTATAGTGTAGTGGGGTGTAGTGGAGTGGGGTGTAATGTCGTTGTAGTGTAGTGGGGTATAGTGTAGTGGGGTGTAGTGGAGTGGGGTGGGATGCAGTGCTCTGTTCTGTGTGAGACACAGAACATAGCGGATAGAGGACGTCCTCTTCAGTATGAAAGATAAAAGAAGAGAGAGAGAGGGGGGTCAAAGTATAGGATAGAGGTAGAAAGAGAAGGGAGGGAGGTGAGGGGGAGAGAGAGAGGGGGGGGGGGGGGGGGGAGAAGTTATAGTATACTTTTTTTGGTGTGTGAGAGAGAGAGAGACCAATGATTTTATTGAAGTTTTTGTGTTTTGGTGGTGGGGTGGTGGTGGTAGTTTTATTTTCTGTTCCGGTATACGTTTCTATTGATTATGCATGCTTCAGATGATATGTAAGAATCTATAATATAATTATTATTGTTCATCCACACTCCATCTTCTTTGTGTAAAGGCTGTTGTTCACTGCTGTTTTCAAGTTGGTCAGTTTTACTTAGTCGTGCAAAATAAAAAAGAAAGTAGTGGAATATTTTTTTCTGAAATGCTCTCCTTTCCAAAAATCATTTTTATCGCTGTGTGTTTATTTGTGTTGTATTTCTGTCACTTTTCTTGGATTCAACGGTTGTGATTTTGGTTACTTTGATATTGTTTGGAAGATACAGAAGGAGGAAAGCTTCCTTGTCCCCTACCCCCATGATCTGTGGGGAGCACTGTAGAAAGTTCAAGATGGAAAGAATTTATGTGAATGTATGCTTCTGTGTGCGGTTTTTGTTTCTTTTCTTTTTCTTACTTTCTTTTAAATTGTGCTTTGGTGTGTATTATGTTTTGGGGTTTTTTTTGTAAATGCTTTATTCACTTAATGATGGTATGATTATTATACTTCACCTTTTATTGAATGCATTTTTTTAAAATTGCCTAGGTCGCTGACTTTTAAATGTTACTTTTGTTCTGTTATTTCATTTTATCTTACAGTATACGTCAGTTTTACAAGTACTTTTTTGACCAAGTCAGGATGAAATTATTTTTTCCCAAGTGTATTTTGGTTAGCTTTCCTTCAAACATTTAATAGGTCATTACTTTTACCGTTTTCGTATCGTTTTGGGTTCTTTTTTATATATATAGGTGGACAAAGAAGGGGTTTTTTTCTCTTCTTTATTTTTGCTGCTACCAAGTTGTTTGAACTTGTGGCGAATTGAGGAACAGAATTGAAAATTCATGCAATTAAGAAAAAATCATAATCACCATTTTTTTTCTAGAATGAAGAGTTGCTTGCCTTATCTTTAGCATAACCAAGCCTTTTGTGAAGATGTTATTTCTATGTTTATGATTCATTTATTTTTATTTTTTTAATGAAGAACAAATTTGCAAGTGATTGTTGATTAAATTTGTATGGATTAAATGATATCATGAAAGACAACGCTTTTGTTTTCTATGTGAGTGTGTGTGTGTGTGTGTGTGTGTGTGCATGCGCATGAGCGTGTGTGTGCACATGAGCTCGTGTGTGTGCGCGTGTGTGGTTTTGTGTGTGTGTGTGGTGTGTGTGTGTGTTCTACTTGTTTATTTTTAACACATCAAATATTGTTGAGTTGTTATTGCTCTGTGACACATGTGCACAATAATTATGCCTTCTGCTGTATGAATCGAACAGCACAGTATATGTTAAAGGGAAATAACTGCTTTATACTAGTGGTTGAAAGTACGGTGGCCTCCCTTCTCTCATGAGAGCCTGGGAATCTGATTTTGTGTGTGTTAAACATTGAATAATGAAGACTTCTATGTGTGTGTGTGTATTGTGCCTGCGTAGCTGAGTGGTTTCGTATGCACATTTTGACAATTGAGTCCCCCCCCTCCCCCCCCCCCCCACACACTCTCTCATACACACACATGCCTGCATATTTTCTCTCTCTCATTTCTTCTTCTTTAGATAGATGGCTTGATGGAAAAAAGCAAATGCACTGCTTATTCAACGTACCATCTGAAAATAAAAGTTTGACTTTCACACAACACACACACACACACACACACACACACACACACACACACACACACACATCTACTCCATACTTTCTTCATAGATCTATTTTACCAACAACATTGGTTTAGAATAGATCTAGTTTGTATGTGTTACGTGTGCATGCACACACACACACACACACACACACACACACACACACACACACACACACACAGTGTGTCCTTTGGATGAGACTATAAACTGAGGTCCCGTGTGCAAACACACGCAGAACATCTTGCGCACACAGTAAAACCTGTAAGTACCGCTTTTCGGAAGAGTAGGCCATTGTGTGCCACTGGAAACCTATATCAACACTTACAAAACTGCATACACACGGGGACTGGATGTAAAACAGCACATGAGTGTTTATTCCATTATCCGCGAAATGAAAGAATAACTAAATAAATAAAACCTGATAGATAAAACAACATTGTGGTCATCAATGGCAACTGAAGGCACGGGTACTAACTCTTCTGCCCTTGTCAATGGAGTCTTGTCTGCGGTCGCCTCCCTT
>CM054158.1:5644049-5674049 GCA_028751875.1 Rapana venosa
CACTTCAGGATAAACGGGAGGAAGGAAGGAAGGAAGGAAGAAATAGAAGGGCTCCTACTAGCCTAAGGCTGTGTGTGTGTGTGTGTGTGTGAGTGTGTGTGTGTGTGTGTGTGTGTGTGCGCGCGCGCGCGTGCATGCCTACTCGAGGCATTCTGTCATAAGTGACCATTGAATTAACTAAGCCCGAGAGATACAGACACGTGCATTGTGTTGGTGTCTCACTGATCAACATGAAAACAATAACACTGTCTGAGTAGAGGGTAGGAGTCAACTAACTGTACGCCCAGTCCATAATATACTTATAAGCTGGGTAGATCGGGGTCCAGTGAACCTGCCACCACTGCCACCACTGCCACCACCACTACTACTGCTGCTACTACTACTGCTGCTACTACTACTACTATTGCTACTGCTTCTACTACTACTATTGCTACTGCTACTGCTGCTACTGCTACTACTACTACTACTGCTACTACTACTACTGCTGCTACTGCTATTGCTGCTGCTACTGATGCTGCTGTTACTGCTGCTGCTGCTGCTACTGCTACTGCTACTACTAGTACTACTACTACTTCCACTGCTGCTGCTGCTACTACTAGTACTACTACTACCACTGCTGCTGCTGCTGCTGCTGCTGCTGCTACTACTACTGCTACTACTACTGCTTCTGCCGCTGCTGCTGCTGCTACTGATGCTGCTGTTACTGCTACTGCTTCTTCTGCTGCTACTGCTGCTACTGCTGCTGCTGCTGCTACTACTACTACTACTACTACTACTACTACTACTACTACTACTACTGCTGCTGCTGCTGCTGCTGCTGCTGCTACTACTACTACCACTGCTGCTGCTGCTGCTACTACTACTACTACCGTAAAATCCCTAGCAAACGCCCACCCCCCCTGTGCACTGATTTAGGGCAAAATTGGGGGGTGGGCGTTTGCTAGGGATGGACCCCTTTGCAGAAAGTAATTTTTGTGCTCAACCGTGTATTTGAGTGAAAACAAACCCCGAAAGCATGTAAGTTAGGTCGTGTGTGTAGAGGTGAAGGAAAAAAGAAAAAAAAAGCGACTTTGAGGCAAAGAAGGCCAACGAGGACAATCATGAGAGAGAGAGAGAGAGAGAGAGAGGAGAGAGAGAGAGAGGAGAGGAGAGAGAGAGAGAGAGGAGAATGGCTCTTGTGAAAACAACACGAGCATGATTTCTGTCATTCATATTTATAAAGTAAAAAGAAAATCGCCAGACCTTTGCAAGGACAAACAATAAGAACACAATTCCGGGAAAAAGAAACTTGGTCAAATGTCGAAATGTCAACACCAATGAAGTCCTTTCTTTCTGTACAGGGAAAAAATTACACGATCGTCTTTGGAAATGAAACGTCAACTGAACTTGGATTTTGTCTTCAAAAGGCCCAATCTTTCGGAGAAAGAAAAACCCACAAACAGAAAAAAAAGAAACAGAAACTCGAAAAAACACGAACAGCACTCATTAACACATGAACTCATCTTGCTAACTGCCTAGCTGGGGTAAACAGGTTCAGTCTTAGTACCGTACTTATTCCAGTCCCTCAAAGTCTGCATCAGCGTCGCTCTCATCCAGGTTGTCGTCCTGGGCCCCGTCGTCCTCACTCTCTGGCTCTTCTGGACCAGGTGCATTGCCATCAACACAAGGCAGGACAGCGCCGATCTCGTCCGGAAACCATTCCAGCACTTCGTCGTCCTCAGATCCATCCATGGCGTTGGATATGGCGCACCTCAGGAACGATTTAACGATCGTTTCGGGTCGAATGTTGTCCCACGCCCTGCTGACCCAGTTGATGACGTCTTGTCTGGTGGCCTGCCTGAGGTTGGCAGCAGCAGTCGGTGGCCTGGGTTCCCTCATCCACTCCACCCAGCAATCTCTGATGGAGTCCTTAAAAGGCTTGGCAAGAGCCACATCCACTGGCTGTGCCAAAGGGGCGCAGCCTGCAGGAATGAACATGGTGTCCACTTGCTGCGCTTGGAGTGCGTCCCTGACTTCCTGAGTCCTATGGGCACTGTAACAGTCCAGAAGCAGGAGGCGGCGTTCGTCGGATGGCCCAAGGACACGCTGAATCCAGGCAATGATGGTGTCTCTGGTCATCCAGCCATTGGCTGTCGCACATACACGAACATTGTCTGGCACTCTCAGCTGCAAAAAAACCTGGGGTGGAATGTTCCCATTTCTCTCTCGCAGGATCACAAAAGCTGGCAATTTGGTTCCATCCGCTGCCCCCGTAAGTGCCACCGTGAAGCCTCGTTTTTCGGCCTTTGTGCTCTTGATTCTAACTTGTTTGGCACCTTTCTTGTTGTTGGTACGGGCTGGCATCATGTCAAACCGGACCATCGTCTGATCCATGTTCATGATGTTGGACAGAGGATAACCATGGCGATGACGTAGTCGCAGAACGTTCCTCGGAACTGTAGAGGTTGATCCTCAAAGTCTGCAGGGACCTTTTGGCTTGAGCTGGTTCCCTGTCTACAGGACACCAAGTGGCGCTGTTTCCAACGACTTAACCACATGTCTGATGCCAAGAAGCCCACCACATTGAAAGCACCTGCCAGTTCCATCGCTTTCCGTTGTAAGTCCTTGTTTCGCACTGCCCTGCCTTCAGATCTTTCATCTTCCAGATAAGGCAGCACACCTTGGTCGACATGTTCAGATCTAACTGCTGGTCCTTCCGACAGTTTCCGTTTTTGTTTGTCTTTTCCGTACTGCTGTTCAAGTCTATCTCTGTTTTTACTCCATTCCTTGATCCTCTTCCTATCCACAGAAAATTCACGGGCACACTCCGAAACATTCCCATATGCTTCGTTATCCAGATACTGGAGGGCTTGCAATTTGAAAGACACAGTGTAAGACTGTCCCTTCGGCATTTTGCAAAAATGGCACAGAGAGATTCAAGAACCAACTTCCGGCCACCGGATGCGTCGTCAAAGTACCGGTATGTCACTGACAGACAAAAAACGTCAGTGGAAAAAGCATGACGTAATTTTAATTCACTTTGTCGGGGATGGGTGGGAGTGAGGAGAGGGGACAAAGAATAAGAAAAAAGGAAAGAAACACGAAAAGGTAAAGGGGAAAAAGATGACTGCACAAATCTTAGTGAAAGTGAGCCTAGTCTCTTTGAAAAAAGCAGGGTGGGCGTTTGCTGGGTAGTTACCCCTGTGCACAACTTTTGGCCCTAAGTGGGGGGTGGGCGTTTGCTAGATGGTGGGCTTATGCTAGGGATTTTACGGTACTACCACTGCTGCTGCTGCTGCTATCACCATGTACCAGTCACAGATTGAAACTGTAACATGGAGTTTTCCAACCTAACCTTAAGAGAGAGATATTTTTAATGTATTTATTTATTTCATTCTTTTATATCGAGGATAATGGAATAAGCTTTTATGTACATTTTTACATCCAGTCCCGTGTGTATGCGGTTTTGTAAATTCTGTCATCTGTTCCCATCGGCACACAATGGCCTACTCTTACGAAAAGCGGAACAGGATTTAACGTATGTGCAAGATTTTCTGCGTGCGTTCGCACATGGGGTCTCGATTTATAGTCTCATCCGAAGGACTTTTGGGGAGAGTGGAGTCTGCACTGATGTTAACTCTAGGGGAAAATATCCCCTTGAACGGGAATCGAACCGGGTCGTCAGATTGCGAGCGAGAGCGAGAGAGAGAGAGAGAGAGAACTGGAACTGGAACTGGAACTCGAAAGATTTATTCACAAAAAGGCCATTGGCCCATACATGAAGGGGGGAGGGGGGGATGGGGGTGTTTGCCAAACTGCTTAGTATTTTAGTGAGAAAAATAAGTAACACAAAAAAAACAAAAAGTTATTGCATACCCACAACCTCCACAATAAAAAACAGTTCCGGAGAGAGAGAGAGAGAGAGAATTGAGCAGAATACTGTTAGGATAAAATTAACAGAAAAGGTAAAGGTGTCCCATAACCTATAAGGTCGTAGGGGAGCGAGGCGTCAGAGACCTCACTTCTCTAGGGGCCAGCATATTGAGGGCGGCGCCCATCTCCTTTCCTCCTCTCCTTCTCCTTTTTACATACATAGCTGAAAAAAAGGGAGCCAGAATGCCATCACTGGGCATGTTGAGTGAGGGAAGCCACAAAGCCAACAAGCCGAACTGATTGAACTTAGCTACAGAGAGGGGGGACGAGATAGCCTAGTGGTTAGAACATTGCGCTCGCAATCTGACCACCCGGTTCGATTCCCATTCAAGGGGATATTTTCCTCTGGAGTTAACATCAGTTCAGACTCCACTTTCCCCAAAAGTCCTTCTGATGAGACTATAAACCGAGGCCCCGTGTGCGAACGCACGCAGAACATCTTCCGCACACGTTAAATCCTGTTCCGCTTTTCGTAAGAGTAGGCCATTGTGTGCCAGTGGGAACAGATGACAGAATTTACAAAATCGCATACACACGGGGACTGGGTGTAAAAAAAAAGCACGTAGGCGCTTATTCCATTATCTTCGATATAAAAGAAGAAAATATAAATAAAATAAAAGATTTTGCCGTTACAAAGCTGCTGTACTGATGGTCAGCAGGGCAATGGGATGAAGATCAAAAGTGTTTAGGTTTTATTGGAGATCAGATTTTCAGGTTTTCCATGGTGCAACTAGGAAGTGATGAGAGAAGATGGAAGTGTAATTAAGCCCAATTAGTCCGGGCATCTGCCTGACTTGACTGACACACTGTAGGAAGTATGCCTGCCTGGCCTGGCCTGGCCTGGCCTCGTTTGGCCACCTAGAGGTGTTACACTGTTGTCTGGGATCAGTCCAGTCATTGAGTCAAGGGGTAACATGAAACTGAACGTGACACCTCACTGTAGCACTTGTGTGCATTAGGCAGTCATAGATCTATGCACTGTGGTGGAGTTACACACACACACAGGCTTTTGCAACAGGAGTAGTGGGTGGGTGGTAGTGGTGGTTGCGATAGTGGTGAAGGTGGTAACCCCCCCCCCCCCCCCCCCCCCTCTGTTTATAGTGATGGGTTGAGGTAACAAGACAGACATGGTCACAACGGCATGACCCAAGATGGCGGAAGATGGATTTTGAATGCAGGTAGCGAACAATATAGGGAACAGCATCACATGGGAACCATAAGGCTGACTCACAACTTGGGTGGTTTCACCACCACCACCATCACCACCAGCATTGTCATCATCATCATCATCATCACCAACACCACCAGCATTGTCAGCATCATGATATTCTTTTGTTTGGTTTGTTGGTTAGTTGGATTTGGGTTTGTTGTTTCATGGTCCTAATTGTTCTTGTTCTTATTCGCATTACTACTACTACTACTACTACTACTACTACTACTACTACTACTACTACTACTACTGGTGGTGGTGGTGGTAGTTGGGTTTTGAGATTTTTTTTTGGGGGGGAGGGGGTGTATTTTCAGTACTAGTAATTGTTATAGTGTACACTTTGCTGCTGTCACTCTTAAATTCAACCCCCCCCCCCCCCCTCCCCTTTCCTTTGCAGACAGACATGTTTGACTAAGACTTCATAATTTAGACTTCATGATTTGCTGAGGTCAGTGCTCCAAAGAGGCATTACTAAGGTTCCTTGTAAGTCACTCTTCATTAGAGCTCTGGATCCACTGCTATTGCTTCTCCCTAAATTCAAGAGCTTGGGGAAGAGTTACTGTGGTTTTTTTAAACAAACAACTTCTCCTCTGTTTGTATATTTGTAGTTGTGGTTTGGAATTGCTTTTAATCCACTAGAGGCTTTCTCTCAAGAAAGCAGATGAGGTCTGTGTATTGTCCTGCTCTCCTCTCTTCTCAGGTGTCTAACTTATCACTGTGGGCTTGGAGAGACTTGGCAACTCAGTGGGATGGTGAAGCCAAGTGTTATCACAGGAAGGCCTATAGGGCCACCAGGGCTGGTGGCTCAGCCTTGTGTCCGAACAGTCCCTTTATCAGCTACAGTGGTGTACTCTCTCTCTATTCACGGCCAGGGGGATTGTTGTAGAGTGTCCAGTGGAGTACCCTTGCCCACTTTGGAAGATGATGTGATAAACACTTTACAGCTGGTCTTATGCAACAGGCTTATGGGGCCTCTTACTTGGTGAATTGCACCCCCCCCCCCCCCCCACTTCCCCTCTCTAGTAACAGCCCCCCCCCCCCCCCCCCCCCCTTCCCTCTCTGTAGTGAATCAGCAGATTTTGGTGTGTAGTCAGATTATTGGCTGAGTTCTGTTGCTGAATTAATGTGTTTGTCAGCTGATTCTGATGTGTGGTCAGGACTGATCCCTCTGTTTCCAAACAGGTTCATTGGTCATTAGGAATCAAGAGCTCTGCAACACCTGCAGACCAGGGTGTGCATGGCGTGTCTGGGACGTTAATCTAATCACAACAACAACAAGTGTCAAAGTCATTCTCTTGCTTGCCCTCTGGTAGACATTATTCATCAAGTTAGAGGGGCTGTTGTGTGATGAAACTTGAAGGATGACAGCCTAGACTGGAAAACAGCAGCAGTTTTTGTTCTCCTGCTTGAGCTGTAAGTGAACATTTCTCTTTTTGATCTATAGCAGTTGTTGGTTATAGAGATTTATTAAGGTAAAAGCTAATTTGATTTAGAGTTTATGACTAATCTGTGAGTGAGTCAATGAGTTAATTTCATTGGGTGTATTAAGTGGATTTAATAATTATTGATCCATTAGGCCTATGTGGACCGGTTTAGCGAAAGTGTGTGTACTTGCTTTACCTACATAAAAGTTATCAGTTTATAAAGAAAATCTTTGAAAAGAAGACATGTCTGTATAATATACGAATGCATTCAATATGATTGATGATAATATCAACCTAGTTTTATATATAATACCTGTTTCATGACTACATCAAATCTAGTGCTGAATGAATGTATGAGGAAACAGCTTCATACGAATGATAGATTTTCAGAAGATAACTGGTTTGATGCTGAATGTATGCGCAGGAAACGTGTAAAAAACCCTGTTGAGAACTTATAGGAAAACATGGAATGAACATAAACATGCCTACTGCATCACTAGGAGGAAACATAAACACTTACTTGAAAGAGAAAAGAAAATCTATAATAACAGCTTACTCATATAATTATAATTATGATGTCTTCAGTCAACTCTGGTGCAGTTCTGGAAATGTGGTAAAAAGGTTTCATTTAGAAAGTATCAACCACCAAACAATATCTCTGTTGACACAGGGTTCCAACGCTTTAAGAGATACTTTACAAAAACCAACAGTTACAGCAGAGTGTAAACTGTAATGAAGAACTTGATGATCATTTTAATCGTCCTATTTATAAAGAAGAAATCTTATTTGCACTTGGGAAACTGAAAAATGATAAAGCTGCATGTCCTGGTCAAACCATTTGAGAATTACTTTAAAATGGCGGTAATAACAATGTGCCAGCAGCAGTAGAAGCAGCAGCAGCGGCAGCAGCAGCAGTAGTAGTGGCAGTAGTAGTCATAGTCTTCTTCGTCATGGAAGGCTCAGACAGCAGCCATTGTTGTCTGTCATATGAGCGAAAATGCGTTCGCTGCCATTGAGCACCTGACCAGTCAGGTCCAGGGCATCATTCATTGGTATGGGCGAGAATTGTTATCTTTTAAATCTTTCTGGGATAAAAAAAAAAAAAGGCAAGAGAATGGACCAAGAAGGCAGAAACTAGACAAGAAGGACGTTACAGGAAGAAAAGGAACGAGGCAGAAACAAAGAGAGGGACAGAAAAGAGGGAATTCCTATAACAACATTTTCAGGAGGGAGGGGGGGGAGGGGCTATTTCAACTTACAGGCCCCTGGTATCCCCAAGGGTGTGTGTGTGTTGGGGGGGGGGGGGGGGGGGGGGGGGGGGGGGGGGGAGGGGAGTGGAGTGGGGGGGGGGGATTCATAGTCTTAAACCTGTCCAATTTTCAGTTTAAAACCAAACGGTCCCAAAGCTCTAGCACAAAAGTTCACAGAGTAGGCATTAGAAGATTCAGTGGCCACAATATTGATGGCAGGAAACTTATTCTGAGCCAATGGTAAACTATGAATTATCTAGTGGCAATTAAAGTAAAAGCACTTTTTCCTTGGAAAAAGCAAAGTTAACCAAGCCATTCACTGAGGTCAATGGTCTTCTTGTTTTCTATTCTCTCTCTCTCTCTCTCTCTCTCTCTCTCTCTCTCTCTCTCTCTCTCTCTCTCTCTCTCTCTCTCTCTCTCTCTCTCTCTCTCTCTCCTCCTCTCTCTCTCTTGTGTGTGTGTGTTGTGTGTGTGTGTGTGTGTGTGTGTGTGTGTGTGTGTGTGTGTGACTCTTTTGTGTGTGCGCGTGCGTGTGTGTCACTGTGTGTGTGTCACTGTGTGTGTGTTCTTTCTTTAATTTAATGTCTTTACACTTGAAGAGATACCAGACAAAATACGTAAATGTGTGCGTGCGTTTGTGTGTACGTGCCTGTGTATGTGTGTGCACCCGTGCGTGCGCGCGCGCGTGTGTGCGTGTACGTGCACGCGCACATGCCCTCGTGCCCATGCGTGCTCCTTCTTTAGATTCAAATGAAGAGTTAATCTGGAATCAGTTCCAGAATCAGAAATCACCGCTGTGCAATGTACACACTATAACATTTGAATCACACCACCACCCACCCCCTTTACCTCTACGCACCCCCCCCCCCCTCCCTCCCCATCCCTTCTAGAAAGAATGGATTCAACTTGGGTAGACTTCCCCGTGGGGTGCCGGGGGTGGGGGGTGGGGGGCAGTATAAATAGCATCCCCACCTTTAGGAAATTCTGTGCTAGGAATTCCCTCTTTTCTATCACCCTCTTTGTTTCTGCCTTGTACTTTTTCTTCTTCACACCACCTTCTCGTCTATTTTCTGCCTTCTTGGTCCATTCTTCTGCCTTTTTTCTCCCCAGACAGTCTTAAACGATAACAGTTTTCTTCCTTGCCGAAGTCGGATGTGCTGGGCCTGACTTGTCAGGCGCTTAACGGCAGTGCAACGCATTTTCGCTCTTGTGGCAGACAACAGTAGATGCTGTCTGAGCATTTGATGAAGAAGAAGAAGAAAGAATGTATTTAATTGGGTAGACTTTCTGGTTTGTAGTAGTCATTGGGTCTGACAGTGACAGTCAAGGTTTCTTAGGGAATCTATTGTGGTTCTGAATTAATCACAATATCTATCTATCTATCTCTCTCTCTCTCTCTCTCTCTCTCTCTCTCTCTCTCTCTCTCTCTCTCTCTCTCTCTCTCTCTCTCTCTCTCTCTCTCTTCTCTTCTCTATATATATATATATATATATATATATATATAATCGTCCGAGAGAGAGAGAGAGAGATTCACAGCATGGGGAGAGTGTTACTGTGTGCTGTTTAAACTTCTTGGCTGTTTGTGTACTCTGTGGTTGTGGTTTGGAATTTTCTTTTTAATCCACTTGAGCCTTTCTCTAAAGAAAGCAGCTGAGGTCTGTATTGTCCTGCTGCTATCCTCTTCTTAATTAAGTGTCTTAAATCATCACTGTGGGAGTACAGAATTGTGCAGTCAGTGATATGGTGTGGCTAAGTGTATCACAGTGATATAGTGTGGCTAAGTGTATCACAGTGATGTGGTGTGGATAAGTGTATCACAGTAATATGGTGTGGCTAAGTGTATCACAGTGATATGGTGTATCACAGTGATATAGGGTGGCTAAGTGTATCACAGTGATGTGGTGTATCACAGTGATATAGTGTAGCTAAGTGTATCACAGTGATGTGGTGTACCACAGTGATATAGTGTAGCTAAGTGTATCACAGTGATATAGTGTGGCTAAGTGTATCACCGTGATATGGTATGGCTAAGTGTATCACAGTGATATGGTGTAGTTAAGTGTATCACAGTGATATAGTGTGGCTAAGTGTATCACAGTGATATGGTATGGCTACGTGTATCACAGTGATATAGTGTATCACAGTGATATGGTGTGGCTAAGTGTATCACAGTGATATGGTGTAGCTAAGTGTATCACAGTGATATAGTGTGGCTAAGTGTATCACAGTGATATGGTATGGCTACGTGTATCACAGTGATATAGTGTATCACAGTGATATAGTGTGGCTACGTGTATCACAGTGATGTGGTGTGGCTAAGTGTATCACAGTGATGTGGTGTGGCTAAGTGTATCACAGTGATATAGTGTGGCTAAGTGTATCACAGTGATATAGTGTGGCTAAGTGTATCACAGTGATATAATGTGGCTAAGTGTATCACAGTGGTATGGTGTGGCTAAGTGTATCACAGTGATATGGTATGGCTAAGTGTATCACAGTGATATGGTGAATCACAGTGATATAGCGTGGCTAAGTGTATCACAGTGATATAGCGTGGCTAAATGTATCACAGTGATATAGCGTGGCTAAGTGTATCACAGTGATATGGTGTGGCTAAGTGTATCACAGTGATATGGTGTGGCTAAGTGTATCACAGTGATATAGCGTGGCTAAGTGTATCACAGTGATGTGGGGTGGCTAAGTGTATCACAGTGATATAGTGTGGCTAAGTGTATCACAGTGATATAGTGTGGCTAAGTGTATCACAGTGATATAATGTGGCTAAGTGTATCACAGTGATATGGTGTGGCTAAGTGTATCACAGTGATATGGTGTATCACAGTGATATGGTGTGGCTAAGTGTATCACAGGGATATAGTGTGGCTAAGTGTATCACAGTGATATGGTGTGGCTAAGTGTATCACAGTGATGTGGTGTGGCTAAGTGTATCACAGTGATATAGTGTATCACAGTGATATAGTGTGGCTAAGTGTATCACAGTGATATAATGTGGCTAAGTGTATCACAGTGATATGGTGTGGCTAAGTGTATCACAGTGATATGGTGTGGCTAAGTGTATCACAGTGATATAGTGTGGCTAAGTGTATCACAGTGATATAGTGTGGCTAAGTGTATCACAGTGATATGGTATGGCTAAGTGTATCACAGTGATATGGTGTATCACAGTGATATGGTGTGGCTAAGTGTATCACAGTGATGTGGTGTGGCTAAGTGTATCACAGTGATATGGTGTGGCTAAGTGTATCACAGTGATATAGCGTGGCTAAGTGTATCACAGTGATATGGTGTGGCTAAGTGTATCACAGTGATATGGTGTGGCTAAGTGTATCACAGTGATATAGTGTGGCTAAGTGTATCACAGTGATATGGTGTGGCTAAGTGTATCACAGTGATATGGTGTGGCTAAGTGTATCACAGTGATATAGTGTGGCTAAGTGTATCACAGTGATATGGTGTGGCGAAGTATCAAAGTGATGTGGTGTGGCCAAGTGTATCACAGTGATCTGGTGTGGCTAAGTGTATCACAGTGATATAGTGTGGCTAAGTGTATCACAGTGATATGGTGTGGCTAAGTGTATCACAGTGATATGGTGTGGCGAAGTATCAAAGTGATGTGGTGTGGCCAAGTGTATCACAGTGATCTGGTGTGGCTAAGTGTATCACAGTGATCTGGTGTGGCTAAGTGTATCACAGTGATATGGTGTGGCTAAGTGTATCACAGTGATATGGTGTGGCTAAGTGTATCACAGTGATATAGTGTGGCTAAGTGTATCACAGTGATATGTCTGTATGTCTATCTCTGTCTGTATGTCTATCTCTGTCTATCTCTGTCTGTCTATCTCTGTCTGTCTATCTCTGACTGTCGATCTCTGTCTGTCTATCTATCTTTGTCTATCCCTGTCTGTCTGTCTCTGTCTGTCTATCTCTGTCTGTGTATCTCTGTCTGTCTATCTCTGTCTTTCTGTCTGTCTCTGTCTGTCTATCTCTATCTGTCTGTCTTTCTCCGTCTATGTCTGTCTGTCTATCTCTGTCTGTCTCTCTCGCTCTCTCCTATGCTACAGTATCCAAAGGGTATGATAGGGGCCAATGTTGTGAAAGAGATCTTAGAATAGACTAAGTTCTGTTTTAAAACATTATTAGGATAATGCCAATGGAGAGTACTGTCAAAAGCGTTTTCTCAGTTAATTGTAGTCTAGTGTTTGGTTGTTTGATTTACAGTTGTATACTCTCTATTGGTTTGGTTCATGTGTGTGTGGTGTGGGTGGGGGGGGGGGGGGGGGGGGGGGTAGGTGTGTGTGTTCCTACATTTTATTTAATGCATTTTTCCACGTGTTTTTGCCAGAAGGTCAACAATATGTGATTCCACACTTTTTGTCTTTCATTTTTTAATAATTGTTGAAGTGTGTGTGTGTGTGTGTGTGTATGTGTAATGTGTGTGTGTGTGTGTGTGTGGTGTGTGTGTGTGTTGGAGAGAGAGAGAGAGAGAGAGAGAGAGAGAGAGAGAGAGAGAGAGAGAGAGAGAGAGAGAGAGAGGAGAGAGAGAGAAATTCCAATCCAGTCCTGTTGTTTACAGCCCCGCCAACCACAGAGGCCATATCAGGGCTGTTGCCTCGTAAACTTTTAAACCTCAGATTAAAACTGTGCAACTATATAAGATTAAAACAGGGGTATAAAACTAACTCTGTCTTCCTTGTATCAACGCCCTGGCCAACCATAAGGGTCAATCAACCCAGGACGGGCACCTCGTTGTGGGAATCCCATGAGATATTAATTCATCCAAACAAAACAAAAAAGCCCAGAAACAAAAAACAAACAACAAAACCAACACAAAAACAAAGCCCTGGGTGTTCATGAAAATTAACATTATACAAATAACCGAAGTGAGCAAGTGTAAACACTCATAGATATAAATCTCGGCTTTTTTGGTGTTGTTGTTTTGCTGTTGAAAACTCATTACCCAGTGGATTTAGAACTCAAACATGGCAACAAGACGTGCTAGCAGGCCGCCTAACAGCTGCCTTTTCAAGAAAGCCTATAGGCGCTAAACTGATGAACAACAACAGTTGCATAACTCCTAATGAAGTTAGGACTGTCAGGACATCATTTACAAAAACTATTAAAAAAACCTGACAAGATTGTCACTCGCCTAGGCCTAGCGCCACCACCTCTCCCCGCCAATCATTCCCACTCAAGCAGAAATGAAAGTCAGCGGAAGTGGAAAGAAGGGAGGGAAGGAGGGAGGGGGGTGACAGGAAATTCCTGATGGGGCCTCAAGGGGGGTGCCCAGCGGGGCAGATCAGTCACAAACTCAAGTTTCGCTTCACTGAACCCTGTGGACTTTTTGCGCCGCTTTGGTCTAGAAACCATGTGCAACCTTTGTCGGTCGGTGTGTGCTGCTGTATGTGTGTGTGTGTGTGAAACCTAATCCCGACCAAAGCGCAGAACAACAGTTTGTGCGTAAGGCTTGACGCAACGATCAGTTGGAAGAGTAAAGGAGACAGATGAGCATGATAACCCGCCGACAGAAGGAATCTACGCCGCCGGCGCCCGCTGGAGTTCCGGCGCTCTCCTCCCCTTTCGCCTGCCGTGCGCACTGCTGATAAATTCCGCGCCGCGTGATTGACGTTTCACGGCACAGTGGCCTTTGCGAAACAGACAAGAGGAAAGCCGCGGGCAGATCAAGTTCAGCGGTAAGTGGAGCTTCCTTGTTAATATCTCGCCCTCCAAACCCCCCCTCAGGTCTACGAGCTACAGGAGAGCACAAGGAGGACGATTGCCTTTGCGGATCAACTTATTGCCAACGACTACCACCCTCAGCGATCGCTTGATAACACTTGGCGTAAAATGGCTGTGGGGTGATTGTCTCGATGTCTAAATCGCCATTGACGGAAAGCACGCAGTGTTAACAGGGTCTCCTCAGGGGGAGCGAGGCGGCGGAACAGGGCGCTAGGCTATCATCACACGCCTGTTGCTCGGCTTGCTGCGCCCGTCGACAACGGTCTTCGCGAGTCGGCTAAATGCCAGCGGGAGGTAACGTTTTTCTCCACTTTTTTCTTCTTCTTTCTTTCGTGCGCTAGTTAGTTTGAGGCCTGGCAGGCTTGTAGAGATCAAGGTTAATCTCTGGAAGTGGGGAGAGATTGTGTAGACCTCTTGTCACGTTGGTCTCAAGCCCCTTTTTGGGATTGATTGAGGAGGGACGGGAGGGGGCAGGGGTGGAATTGGCGAAACGACACGGGTTGTTTCACTCGTTCTACCAGTCAAGCTGTTTTTGCAGGATTTGGGCCATGGAGGGGGGTGGATGAAGGGGAGGGGGAGGGGGGGGGGGGGGACGTGGCGCAGCGCTGTGGGGGAATGTAGCAGCATAGGCTCTCTCTCTCTCTCTCTCTCCTCTCTCTCTCTGATCTGTGGTGTACAGGGCTCATGTGTGTGTTGGGTTTGTGTGTGTGTGTGTGTGTGTTGTGTTCTAAGGCAGGAACAGTTCAGGATAATGGTTTTGACAAACAGCCTGTGTTTGAAGTCCAAAATAATGATCCTGCAAGACTGCTCTTGCACACAGCATGCTTTTTAGCTTGTGGCATTGTCTCATTTTCCAGATAGACTGCATTTTTTAAAAATTAGAATTTATTGCCTGCTGCAATGCTTTTACAAGTCTGATTTGCACTTCACACCATTTTGTTTTTGTCCTTTGGTTTTCAATTGGCAGTGACCAATGGAGACTTTTCTGAGACATTGTTCCATATATACAATTTTAGAAAGTATCATACTTTGAATATTTTTTTTTCCTGAAACATACTGCCATGTTGCAAATACAGGTAGTGAAATAGGCAAACTTTATTATTTTAGAAATGTGAGAAATTCATGTTACATGTAAAACACTGGTCTGTTATTTGTATTTTTTTTTTTTAATAAAAAAAACATTGTAGATTAAGTCTGTATTATGGTTATTGCTGTTAAATCAAAATGTGGAAAACTGAAAACTCTTTGTAGTTAAGTTGATTCTTGCATTTTGTAATCTGACATCATATTTCCTTAACCTTTTCATCATAAGGCCACATGGTATAAAAGAGGCTTTCAGAATATTCATAATTAAAATAACTTATCTGATGTGAAAACAGTACAGACACCTCAGTTTCCGATAGATCTGCGAGTTCTCAGTCAGAACTGGAAAAGTTAGTGTAACTTGTCTTTTGTCGCCACCATGATGTATACATTATTATTATCATTTTATGGCTTCTGCATGAGGTATCAATTATTATTTAATATTAATCCCTATGAATTTTTTCCCCTCATCTCATTCGATTGACTGCTTTGACTCAAGAGTTGTTCTTCATTTAGACCACTCCCCCTTTCCCTTCCCTCCACACCCCCCTCCCCTCTCCAAAAAAACAAGCAAAAAAACTTGCTCCTCCTTTCTCCCTCTGACCATCTCCTTCATCTCTTGTGTCTTTCTACTACTCTTTGGAAGCTTTCCTCTATCTTTGACTATTCTTGTTGCTGATTGTGTGTGTGTGTGTGTGTGTGTGTGTGTGTGTGTGTGTGTGTGTGTGTGTGTGTGTGGTGAGTGTTAATAATGTCTGGCATGTCTACAGTGTTTAATCCCATATTTTACTGGACTGCTACCAGTCAAAGTAAACATAGGCTGATAATAAATATGTTTGTAATGCAGATGGCAGAAGAGCATCACTATCCTTCAGTCAGTCAGTCAGTCAGTTCATGAGTCAGTCAGTCAGCCAGTCAAGTCAGTCAGTCAATCAGTCAGCCAGGCAAGTCAGTCAGTCAGTCAGTCAGTCATTATGCTCGGTTGAGTGACACAGTGAGTAACCAGGATGAGTGACACAGTGAGTAACCATGGTGACTATCCATCTTATAAGGGTAGGTAGCCATGTTGAATTTTTTTTTTAATCCAGAAAGACCAGGAGAAAGGGAGGGAGATGTGGGAGTGGGAAGGCAATGGCTTAATTAAAGATGGAGTTGAACACCTTTGTCAGTTTGTGCTCTGGTATGAAAAGTGGAAGTGTTTTACCTGGTGGCCACATCCCTTGGCGTGGGTATAGCATAGTAGTAGTAGTAGTAGTAGTAATACTAATAGTATGCAGAGTTCCAAGCTACCCTACAGACTTTATGTACGTGGAATACAGATATTATATGTGTGTGTGTGTGTGTCACAGTATGCACTTGCACACTGGGTATCCATACTCAGACTTGGTGATACTCATGAATACAGTCTCTCTCTCTGTCTCTCTCACTCACGTCTCTCTCTCACACACTTACACACACACACACACACACACACACATGCACGCACCTGCTTTCTCTCTCTTAATTTTTAGTCTCTGAAATTATCCTTTTTTGTACACTGTTCACTGTTTAGCCTTGGGGCAGGATGGCATAGTGGGTAGAGCGAGAAACTCATAATCTGGTGGAAACTGAAAACTTGGGTTTGAATCTCCACTGAGGTGTCCACTCAAAGGATTTTTTTTTCTCTGGAGCTAGCATACCTGCAGACTGACTTCTCTCCCCTGAGAAGTCCTTCAGATGCAAAGTCTGGATAAACTGAGGTCCTACATGGGATATCTCAGTGGTCAGAGAACTTGCTTTCCCCCAGCTAAAGGTAAGCAACATCGAGCGTGGTTACCACTTGGATGGGTGACTGTTTGCATGCCTTGGCTTCAGTACAGTCCCCCAGTTCATCCAGCTGTAAATGGGTACCTGCCTCTTCAGGGTCAGGGAAGGTAAAGCAGCTAGGGAGAGGAGATGGGCGCCGCCCTTAATATGCTGGCCCTAGAGAAGTGAGGTCTCTGATGCCTCGCTTCCCTATGACCACATAGGTTATGGGACACCCTTTACCTTTGCCTTTTACATGTGAAAGCATAGTGTAAGTAGAAAATTGTGTGCAAATGTCAAAACTAGTTTTCGTAGAAGAGTTTATGTATTGTCTACCACTGAAAGTCATGGCAGATTTCTCTGCATAAATTTTGGGCTGCTCTGTCCAGGGAGAGCCTGTTGTCACAAGAGCAGCGCTACCCACCTTTTTTCCCTTCGTTTTCTGTCTGCATACATACTGTATTATAGCTGTTTTCCTATTAGTGTATTATGGAGGCTTTTTTCTACAGAATTTTGCCAGGGACAGCTCTCTTGTTGCTGTGGGTTCTTTTACGTGCACTAAATGTGTGGTTGCATATGGGACCTCGGTTTATCGTTTCATCTGAAAGGTTAGCATCCAGACCACCAGTCATGCTCTAGTGGATGGGGGAAAAGTTTCGGGCGCAAATGGGGATTGAACCACCACATACTTCAAACCCAGACTGAACCCAGACTTTTCGTTTTCTAGGCAGGTGCATTACCTGTAGACCATTGATCCACCTTTGTATGCCGACAATGGCTAGTGGCATGGATGATGAATACGAGGGAGGGTCTCCTCCAGATTTGAGCTGATGCATCTCCCCCATGTAATAGGGATGCCGGGGACCTGCCGGTATAAACAGCATCCCCACCTTCTGGAAAGTCTGTGCTAGCAATTCCCTCTTTTCTATCCCGCTGTTTGTTCCTGCCTTGTTCCTTTTCTTCCTGTGAACTCCTTGTCTATTTTCTGCCTTCTTGGTCCATTCTTCTCTGCCCCCCCCCCCCCCCCCTCCCCTCGACAGATTTTAGAAGTAGCAGTTCTCTCCCATGCTTAAGTTGGATGCGCTGGGCTTGACTTGCTAGGCACTTAAATGCGATGCATTTTCGCTCATATGACGGACATCAGTTAGTTGCTGCAGTGTTTTCAGAGTGTTCCACGAAGAAGAATTGGTTTATGATGGACATACTACCTGAACACTTTGGTGCAGCACTCCAAAGACTTCCAGAGAAGTGTTTCTGTTAGGGAGAAGTTGGTCATTTAGTAGAGTGGTGCATGTGTTATGATTTTATAATATCGGCTGATTAAAGTTGAATTTTAAACTGTGTTGGGGAGGGGGGGGGGGGGGAGAGGGAGAGGGGGGGTCACACTAGGTCAACTCAGGAAATAAATGATAATTAAGTTTACATTGCATTTGTATTCAGGTGTGTGTGTGTGTGTGTGGCATGCATGTAGAGATGTATACACACACACATACACGTTCACACAACACACCACACTACACGCACGCACGCACACACACACACACAACACAACACACACACACACAACACACAAACACACACACTACACACGTACACACTATGAAACAAAATCAGTGCATAGAGCTCTCTAGCTAAGACTTGAAAGCTTACCTTTCTGTTAAAAAATTCTGATACATACAATCATGTATACATGTGTAGTGCCACTACCTTTCCAGCCTTCTGCAGATATCATAGCTGAATCTATCACAGTTTATTTTTACATTCAGTCAAAAGAGTAACAGAAAAGGAGAGAAAAAAATATTAGGGGTGGGAAGGTGGATGGAGGGGTGTGGGGTAGGGGTGGTGGTTTGGGGGGGCCAACACATTTAGCTAGTAGAACTGCTTTTGGATTTTCATATCAGCCAGCTGGCTCTTATCAGGCCTAGGTCTGCTCCTGTCTTCTTTGTGAAAAGTTTGTGTGTATGTCACTATGTGTATAGTGTGTCTTTGTGAAAACTTTGTGTGTATGTGTATAGTGTGTGTGTGTATTTGTGTGTGTATGTATGTGTGTATTTGTGTATGTAATGTTATTGTGTGTAGTATAGTGTGTGTGTGTAGTTTGTGTGTGTAGTGGGAGGGGTGTGTGTGGAGAGGGTTAGTGTGTGTGTGTGTGTAGTGGGATTGTGTGTGTGTGGGGGGGGGGGGGGGTGTAGTGTGTGTTGTGTGGGAGGGTGTGTGTGTAGTTTGTGTGTAGTGTGTGTGCATTTAGGGGTGTGTGTGTAGGGGGGGGGTATGTGTGTGTGTTTATTATTTTTTTAATTTTATATAGAGGATACTGGAATAAGCACTCATGTGCTTTTTTACATCCAGTCCCCATGTGTATGCGAGAGAGAGAGTGGAGGGGGTATTAATTATTGTATGCATGCTTGTATGCATGCATGTGTGTGAGAGAGAAGAGAATTGAATGAATGAAAGCTCTGCTTAATTATTCAAGTTCTTCGGATGAGACTATAAACCGAGGCCACGTGTTCGAACGCATGCAGAACATCTAGCGCACATGTTAAATCCTGTTCCACTTTTTGGAAGAGTAGCCCATTGTGTGCCGGTGGTAACAGATGACAAAATTTACAAAACTGCATACACACAGGGACTGGATCAGTGGATGTAAAAAAGCTCATGAGTGCTTATTCCATTATCCTCGATATAAAAGAATAAATAAATAAAAGTTGATAACGTTATTTCAATATTCAGCGAATTAACAAACAAATAACCAGACAGACCCTACTGACTGAAGAGTTTGCCATTTATATGAAGACCTCACAAATCGACACAAGTACTCCCCAGGATAGATGGAAATACAGATTCTCTCTGCACAGCTCAGTAGCCTAGTAGATCATGTTGTTAGTGGGTTTTTTTTCTGGTCTTCTTCTTCTTATGTTAGTGGTTTGTACTAAGCAAATAAACAGGAACGGATCTGACCTAAGGCCTACAGAATGTGAGTTACAAATGTTGACCAACAACAACAACAAATGAACAAACGAATAATACCTAGACGTATTGTCACAAAAGTGTAACACAGGAGTACCAGTGTTATACCTGCCTAGTATAGTAGTGGTAGTAAGCGCGCAAAGCAAAGTGAGTGAGCGGGATTATACTCCAGTACAATGCAAGTATCCTATTACCCAAAAGGTATGTATTATACATATAATATATGACAATGCTTGATACAGCAATGTCTTGTGACAAAAGAAAGTTGATACAGAGTGTCGCGTTTCGTTTTACAGGTGTGTTTTGTATGTCTACTATATGGTTATGATTGATATATATATATATAAATGAAATATATATATATAGTTGACTATAAGCATATATATATATATATATAAAATATATATATAATATATATTTATATTTTATATATGTCACTTGTATGTCATATACTTTTTAGTGGCTTTGTTGTGTTCCTGTTTTTTTGTAGGTTTTGTTGTTGTTGCTGGTGGTTGATTGGTTGTTGTTGGTGTGTTGTGTTGTTGTTTTTTTGGGGGGAGCAGGAGGGGTTCTTTTTTCTTTTTTTCTTTCTTTTTTCGGACTGTTCAGTTAGCGATCCCGTTAAGAGGTTGAGGGGGGGGGGGGGGTGGTTTAGGGTGGGAAATGGGGGGGTGAAGATTGGTGGGGTGGTAGGAAAAGGGGGGGGGGGGTAGTCGAGAGAAGGAGGATGTATATGGCATTACCACGGCCAGTTTCCTGTCGTCACATAATTACATACATACAGTAGTGACACACACTGACCAGGAACAGACGTGTTCCCCCCCACCCCCCACCCCCCCCCTTTCCCCCTCTCTCTCTCACTCTCTTTACTCCGTCGGCGCTCTCTTTCTCGATTTCCTTTTATCTCTCCAATCTCTGGGACACACACACACACACACACACACACACATCTGTCTGTGTCTGTCATTTTCTCTGTGTGTGTGTGTATGTGTGTGTGAGTCTCTCCGTCTCTGTCTCTCGTGTTTGCTCAGTTCCATTCATTAATTTTTACACACACTGACACGCGCGTGCGCGTATGCGCGCGCAAGGACTGTAAGCACACGCTCCGTACACATAGCCTACAAACACGTACGCATGCTGCGGCAGGCGCGCGCGCGCACACACAAATAACACTACACTACCACTACACTACACTACACTACACTACACTACACTTACGCTAGCACGCTACATACTCAAACACCAACACACACACTCAAAACCCCCAACAACAACAACAACAAAAACCAACAACAAACAACCCCCCAAACGAAAGCAAAAACGAACAAAACAAAAACGAACAAAAACAAAACAAAAAACCCCCCCAAAAAACAACAACACAACCCAACAACTAAACAAAACAAAAACACCACCACCACATTGACTCAGAGAGGTTTAAAAAAAGAAAGAAAAAAAAAGAAAAGATATTCACAGTTTCTTGGTACCATATAAACTGCTACTATAATTTCCCCGGGACAAGAAGCCACCACCACCAACCAACAAAACCCTTCTTCATCTACAACGAACAGAGAGAGAAAGAGAAAGAGCGAGCTAGGCCTAGTAGGCCTATAGAAGAGCCTGCCCACTATATTCCCTTTTCACTTTGCTTCTTCTGCTTCAACAAGAAAGCAAAAAGCAAGGTTTTCATTTTAACAACGCAGCGAACGCATCCCCACCCCCACCACCACCACCCTACCCGTCCCTTCTCTCTCTCTCTTCTCTCTCTCTCTCTGTGCGCGCTCTCTCTCTCTCTGTGCTGTCATGATAAATACGATGAATATCATTATTTCCACTTGTTTGCAAGACTGCAGGCAAGCAGGCAGGCAGACCAGCCTGGGCCTAGCCTAGGCCTAGGCAGGCAGGCAGGCAGGCAGGTTGGCTTGGTAAAGACAGTCCACTTGTCAAAGCCTTTGCCCTGTGTGTGTGTGTGTGTAAGATAGGTAGTAGTGTGTGTGTGTTAGATAGGTAGTAGTAGTAGTGGCCCGACTCCTGTATCTTTGCTATGACAAATGTGTATACCCTTACTCTCCCTCCCTCCCTCCTTCCTCCCCCCCCCCTCCCTTCTTCCTTCCTCCTCTCCTATACCTCCCCCCCCCCTCCCCTTACCTCTGCTCCCACCTCCTTCTACTCTCCCTTACTACTAAATAGGCCTAGTAGTACTATACCTTCTCCCTGTGTTTTTTTTTTCTCTCTCTCTCTCTCTTCTCTTCCCTTCCATGCTTTTGCTACTAGGCCTACTACTACCACTCCCCTCTTCCTGCCTTCTCGCTCCCCCCCCCCCCCCCCCCCAACATCCCTTCACCTCTCTCTCTTCATCTCTCTCCTCTTTTACCATTCAGTCTTACTATACTACTCTGTGTTGGGGTGTGTGTGTTCTTTTAGTATAGCATAGAGAGCGTCGGCCTTGTTGTACTGACATTGCTGACTTAGTCATCGGTCGCCATGGGAACGGCTGACACCGCTCTGGCCGATTGAATCAGATGGGTGGGGGGAGGGGTGGGGGGGGGGGGGGGGGGGGGGGGGGGGGGGGGTGGGGGGGGGGGGGGGGGAAGGGAGAGTTGGCATAGTCCATAGGCGCCTGCTGGGTGGATTAATAATGATAATCATAATCATAACGATGATGAGGAAGATGATGATCTTTAAATTTAATGATGATGATGATGTTGACAATTGAGGATGGTAGTGGTGTTGGTAGATGTGATGGTGGTGATGAGAATAGTGTTGACAGTGACGATGACAGTGATGTAGATAGTAGTAAGTAGTGGTGATGTGAGGATACTGTGATGACAGTGACTGACGGTGATGGTGTTTGTGACTGACAGTGTCGATGATGACGATGTTTGTGACGATGATGATGATGATTGTGACTGACAGTGATGACAATGATGAGGATATTTGTGATGATAAGGATGATGATATTTGTGACGACAGTGATGATGATGGTAATTGTGACTGACAGTGACGACAATGATGATGATAATATTGTGACTGACAGTGTCGACGACGATGATGATAATTGTGACTGACAGTGTCGACGACGATGATGATAATTGTGACTGACAGTGTCGACGACGATGATGATAATTGTGACTGACAGTGTCGACGACGATGATGATAATTGTGACTGACAGTGTCGACGATGATGATGACAATTGTGACTGACAGTGTCGACGATGATGATGATAATTGTGACTTTGTCGACGATGATGATGATAATTGTGACTGACAGTGTCGATGATGGTATATTTGTGAGGACAATGATGATGATAATTGTGACAGACAGTGACGACAGTGATGATGATAATTGTAACTGACACTCAGTGACAGTGACGACAATGATGATGATGATAATTGTGACTGACAGTGATGACGATGATGGTGACCAAGTTATTTGCAGCTGACAGTGACGACAATGACGATGATGATGATGATGATGATGATTTTTTTGTGTCTGGCAGTGGTGATAATGATGATTGTAGTGATGGGGATAAAGATTTAAAACAAAAAAGTTTTGTCAGTAAGCATTTTTAGCTTGGGTTATGAAGCATACACACCGGCATGCCTGTGCACATGCACACACACACACACACAACACACACACACACACACACACACACACACACACAACACACACCCACACGCACGCACACACACGCTGCACAAAATGTTCACAAGAGACAAAAAGCACATATGATTCAAGTTTGTTGTAATGTGCCAGGGTGAAATACGACCAGCGTCCTTTGATATAATTCAATATTATCTGTCGTGTGACATTATACATAGCGATTCAACCACCAGGCTTTCTGTTCTGTATCGACGTCAGTTGGATGGACAGACTGCATTTGCATTTTGCTGTTATCAGCTTTATAAATATAACTAGAACTACACACATATTAAATATAACTAGGTCTACACACGTATTAAATATAACTAGAACTACACACATATTAAATATAACTAGAACTACACACATATTAAATATAACTAGAACTACACACATATTAAATATAACTAGAACTACACACATATTAAATACAACTAGAACTACACACATATTAAATATAACTAGAACTACACACATATTAAATATAACTAGAACTACACACATATTAAATATAACTAGAACGACACACGTATTAAATATAACTAGAACTACACACATATTAAATATAAGTAGAACTACACACACATTAAATATAACTAGAACTACACACATATTAAATATCACTAGAACTACACACATATTAAATATAACTAGAACTACACACATATTAAATACAACTAGAACTACACATAACTAGAACTACATACATATTCACACAGTCATGCACGGTTTACGTGTTTGGCTGGCGCTGTTTGCTTTTCTTGTGTGGAATATTAATGAATGTGAAATTCAACTCCTCAGCTATTGCAAACTGGTACGAAGGAATCCATAACATAGCCGAGTGGTTAAGACTGTTTGACTTCAATCCCACGGGTCCATTAAGTCCTGGATTCAAATCTGGGCAGCGTCTGGTGAATTAAGGGTGGGGATTTCTATACTCTCTTAGGTGAACTTCAAGTGCAGTCCTGCCAGTGCCTAAGTTTTCTTTGTGTGTTATAATACGCATGCAGAAGATCAACTATGCATGTCAAAGATCTCGTCATTCATTTCAGCTTTTGATGGGTTATGGAAGCACAAACATAGCCAGTATACAACCCTGAAGTCGGAATGTGGCCACCTCTATGACAGGCACAAACAGTCATGCAGGCAAAAATCTCGCAGTTGGTAAAAAACCTCAGAGCTGTAGCCAAGGAATGAAAATGAATAAATGAATAAATAAATAAATAAATAAATAAACAGGTAGTATGTTTTATGACACAGCACAGCCTGTCTTTTCTTCTTCGCATTATTGTTGTTTATTTTGCTATGTCATGTGGGAAAAATTAATGATACAAAGGAATAACAGAAAAGAAAAGTTAAATCAGAGTGATTACAGTTTTTAAAAAAATTTTTTTTTTTAGAAGCCAGTTTAAGTTTTTGGGTGTGAATATTAAATAAAACAAGGAAATGACCCAAACACACACACACACACACACACACACACACACACACACACAACACACCACACACACACCACACACACACACACAAAACCCCAACAACACCCCCTAAAAAAAAAACCCAACAACCCAACAACAACCCCAAAACAACCCCCCACACCCCACCCCCCACCCAAACCCAGAAAGAAATGTTAAATCATTTTTGTTTAAATTGAAGAAAACGCACAGCAATAATAATGATAATAATAATAATGCTGATAAAAATAAAACCATTGTGAAACTACTTCACTTTTTCCTCTCAGATTTCTTTCATCAGGTTGTCCCTGTCTTTCATAAAGTCGCAAAAGAGATTTTTGATAAGAAAGAACGTGCAGAAAGTCTGCTGTTATCTGTAAAACAAAAGGAAAAAAACAAAGAGAACAAAGCCATACTACACAAAACAAACACCAAAAAAACCAAAAACCCAACTACACACACAAGCCAAGAAAACCTACGAGTTTTATCATAATGCTTTCATAGAAAGAAAGAAAGCTTTTCCCAAGGAAAAAAACAACAAAAACAAACAAAACTAAAAATAATCCCCAAACAAACAAACAAAGAAACAAGATGTGTCATCATCTGAAATCAAGAACGCTGTGGAAAAACAACAACACAAAAACAACAACAAACATATTCAGGTTTTTCAAAAGAAAAGAAAAAGAAACAACCGTAGATTATTTCTTTCAACACAGATATCTAGATGGGGTTTTATTCAGTTTCACCAGAAGCTTCCTGGAATAGATGAATAAATAAAAAAACAAAAAGAAACAAACAAAAAAATAAATCAAAAAAGGGGAACAAAACGCCCAAGAAGGATTGTGTTGTGTTTTGTGTGTGTGTGTGTGTGTGTGTGTGTGAGTGGAGAGTGAGAGAGAGAGAGAGAGAGAGAGAGAAGAGAGAGAGAGAGAGAGAGAGAGTCAAAGTCAAACTTTTATTTCAGATGGTACATTGAATAAGCAGTGCATTTGTTCTCTGGTGTGTGTGGTGTGTGTGTGTGTGTGTGTTGTGTGAGTGTGTGTGTATGTGTGTGTGTGGAGAGAGAGAGAGAGAGGTCAAAGTCAAACTTTTATTTCAGATGGTACATTGAATAAGCAGTGCATTTGTTCTGTGTGTGTGTGTGTGTGTGTGTGTGTGTGTGTGAGAGAGAGAGAGAGAGAGAGAGAGAGAAGAGAGAGAGAGAGGAGAGAATGGCGGATTGGAAGTAGCCTGGAGCCCAGTGAACAGGTAAAGCGATGCTTTAAAGCCAACAAAGCCGTAACTGAACAATGGAAGTGTCCGTTTGTGTGTCATAATAATGCAGAGCCGGTTGGCCGAGTCAATATTGATCGGGGTGCGGAAGGGGAGAGAGAGAGAGAGAGAGAGGAAGGGGAGGGTGGGGGGGAGGGGGGGGGGGGGGGGGGGGGGGGGGGGGGGGGGGGGGGGAGGAGACAAGCGGAGAGGGGGTGGGGGTGGTTAGGAGATGGAAACACTCTCTGGAACAATGATGGATCCATCAGTGACTGGCCGCGGAGTTATAATGCAGATGGTTTGAGGATTCACTCACATGGCTCGCTCTGTCTTTCCGGCGCTCTGTCTCTCTCTGTCTCTGTCTCTCTCTCTCTGTCTCTCTGTCTGTGTCTCGCTCTCTCTCTGAGGGATGACAAAATTGACAAAACTGCATACACACGGGGACAGGATGGGGAAAAAAGCACACGAGTACTTATTCCATTGTCCTCGAAATAAAAGAATAAATAAATAAATTAATTAAAAAATCTCTCTCTGTGTCTCTCTCTCTGTCTCTAAAAGAATAAATAAACATAAAAAAATCTCTGTCTCCTCTCTCTCTCTCTCTCTCTCTCTCTCTCTGTGCCATGTCACTCGGTTCTGTTCCTTCCTCTCCCATCCTCACTCCTCCTCCTCCTCCTCTCTTCCTCTCTCTCTTTCTCTCTGTGCCTCCTCATCTGCAGCTATAGTTTTATGTTATGATACTTTTCAGCTCCTTTCTGGAAAAGATTCAGGATACATGGCCCCTCACTCCACTGAACTGTTCTCTGTGTGTGTGTGTGTCGTGTCTGTGTCTGTAGTGTGTAGGGATAGGAAAGAATTTTAGAGAGAGATAGAGAGAGAGAGAGAGAGAGAGGAGAGAAGAGAGAAGAAGAGAGAGAGAGCATTAGTTTACAATGCATAAATATCAAGGTACAACATAATTTTAGATGGGGAAAAAACATACTGCACAATTCCTTTGTTTCCTATTAATTATAAATTTGATGATACTAAGTAGCCCAGCATACAACTAAGAAAAACCAGCAAACACTACACCACACACACACACACACACAACACACACACACACACACACACACACACACACACACACACACAATAGTGAAGTACACTCAATACCAGGGTGCTTACTCAAATGCTTATTCATTATCCTTGAAATAAAGAAAGAATGTGCTTGCACATTGTTAGTTTGCGAGGGAATCCATCCATTTGACATTTTCTCAATACAGTTTGGTTTTTGTTGTTGTTTTTTTCTTTCTTTCTTTTTCCCCTTGCTTTTTGTGTGTTTTTTTGGGTTGAAAGACGATTTAGGATATTTATGTTGTTGCTTCTTCTGGTTGTGTGCATGAGCACTTGGTGTTGTGTAAGTGTGTGTATGAGTGTATGTAAGAGAGAGGAATATAATCATGAAATTCAGGCTACCCCCCCAGAACAGCACCATCTTTTTCTCTCTCCCTCCCCCCCCCCCCCCCCGCCCCCCCCCCCACCTCTCGTTATGTGCCTGTCTGTTTACAATCATGTATAACTGTTTTCCCTATGAGAGTAGGTTTGTTTGTTTTTTTCTACAGGAATTTGCCAGGGACAACTGACATAGTTGCCATGCGATTGTGCAGCGCTGCATGTGAGTCCTCAGCATACTGTCTCATCCAAAAGACTAGGACCCAGACCACTTCTCCAAGTCTAAGTGGAAGGAGGAAAAGTTGGAGATGGGGATGGGACCCGTGGGGACTTCTGGCTGGGGGGAGGGGTGGGGGGGGGGGGGGTGCCTTACCTTTAGACCACCACTCCAGGACCACTCCTGAGGCTGGGTGCACCCTCCTTGTGTGAGTGTGTGTGTGTGTGTGTGTGTGTGGACTGTGTGTGTGTCCCTGTGTGTGTGTGTTGTGTGTGTGAGTGACTGTGTGTGTGTGTGTGTGTGTGTGTGACTGTGGGTGTCCCTGTGTGTGTGTGTGTGTGTGTGTGTGGTGACTGTGTGTGTGTCCCTAGTGTGTGTGTCCCTGTGGTGTGTGATGACTGTGTGTGTGTGTGACTGTGTGTGTGTGTGTGTGTGTGAGAGTGTGTGTGTGTGTGTGAGTGTGAGTGTGTGGTGGTGTGAGTGTGTGTGTTAGTGTTGTGTGTGTGTGTGTGTGTGTGTGGTGTGTGAGTGTGTGTGTGGTGTGAGTGTGTGTGTGTGTGTGAGGTGTGTGTGTGTGTGTGTGTGTGTGTGAGAGTGTGTGTGTGTGTGTGACTGTGTGTGTGGTGTGTGTGTGTGTGTGAGAGTGTGTGTGTGTGTGTGTGTGTGTGTGTGGTGTGTGTGTGTGTGTGTGGTGTGTGTGTGTGTGTGTGTGGTGTGTGTGTGGGATGTGTGAGTAGTGTGTGTGTGTGTGTGTGTGAGTGTGTGGTGTGTTTGAGTGTGACTGTGTGTGTGTGTGAGTGATGTGTGGTGTGACTCTGTGTGTGTGTGTGTGTGAAAGTCTTTTTATATTTTCAGATGATACATTGAACAAGCATTTTGCTTTTTTCATCATTTCATCATGTGGTGTGTGTGTGTATGTGTGACTGAGTGTGTGTGAGTGTGTGTATGTGTGTGTGTGTTGTGTGTGTGCTGTGAGTGTGTGTGATGTGTGTGTGACTGTGAGTGTGTGTGACTGTGTGTGTGTGACTGTGTGTATGTGTGTGTGTGAGTGTTTGTGTGTGTGAATGTGTGTGTGTGACTGTGTGTGTGTGTGAGTGTGTGTGTGCTGTGTGTGTGGTGTGTGTGTGTGTGTGACTGTGTGTGTGTGTTGACTGTGTGTGTGTGTGGAGTGTGTGTGATGTGTGTGTGTGACTGTGTGTGAGTGTGTGTGTGCCTGTGTTGTGTGTGTGACTGTGTGTGTGTGTGAGAGACTGTGTGTGTGTGTGAGACTCTGTGTGTGTGTGACTGTGTGTGTGACTGTGTGTGTGTGACTCTGTGTGTGTGTGTGTGACTGTGTGTGTGGTGTGACTGTGTGTGGTGACTGTGTGTGTGTGTGTGTGACTGTGTGTGTGTGGACTGTGTGTGTGTGCCTGTGTTGGTGACTGTGTGTGTGAGTGTGTGTGAGACTCTGTGTGTGTGTGTGTGTGCCTGTGTGTGTGTGACTGTGTGTGATGTGTGTGTGTGACTCTGTGTGTGTTTGTGTGTGTGTGTGACTGTGTGTGTGTTGTGTGTGTGTGTGACTGGTGTGTGACTCCTGCCCTTTGTGTGTGTGTGTGCACTTGCAGAAGATTGAATATGCATGTATCTTTAACTGTAATTCGTGTCAGCTGTTTGGTGGGTTAACAGAAGCACAGACATACCTAGCATGCATCCTTTAACCCCCCCCCCCCCCCCCCCCCGCCAAAAAAAAAAAAAAGAGCTGCTCTGAAATAAAAATGGTGTCATCTTGCCAGACCTTCTGCAGAGTTAGAAGCACAGGAGAAGACCAGGCACTGAGCATTCCACCCTCAAAGATTTGTTGCTTTACAAGATTCAGCGCTATATAAATACCATACATTATTATTATTATTAAAGAGGAGAGAGGGGGGGAAAGAAACACCATGGAACACGTCACCTGCATCAGGGCAGAGCCTCATTTGGTGGGTGGCCTCACGGAGTCCCTATAATCAATAATAGTTTTGTGGACTTTTTGGCACTGAGAATGTGGCAGGTGTGGCCTGTGGTATGGATGATGCATGCATGTGAAAGAGGCGGAGCACAGTTTGAGGTTGGGCATTCCCCAGCTTAACACCCTGGGGGTGATCCAGAACCGTCACCCTGTCTCCAGAACCGTCACCCTGTCTCCAGAACCGTCACCCTGTCTCCAGAACCGTCACCCTGTCTCCAGAACCGTCACCCTGTCTCCAGAACCGTCACCCTGTCTCCAGAACCGTCACCCTGTCTCCAGAACCGTCACCCTGTCTCCAGAACTGTCACCCTGTACCGGGCAATCACTGTGAGATTGTAAACACACGCTGAATGACAAGTTGGCCTGTACAGCGGTTTTCAGTTGTCTTGCCATGTATATATATATATATATATATTTACTTACTTACTTAGGCCCATCACTCCCCCGGAGCATAGGCCGCCAACAACAGTCCGCCAGAGTCCTCTGTCCTGGGCTATTCTCTCCAGCTGTCTCCAGGTATATCCCATCTTCTTGGTTTCTGCCTCAAGGTCACGTCGCCAGGTGTTTCTTGGCCTTCCTCTTTTTCGTTTTCCCTGGGGGTTCCATGATAGTGCCTGCCTTGTGAT
>CM054158.1:5676549-5701549 GCA_028751875.1 Rapana venosa
CATTCTCAGGATAATTGATTTAATAATGAATGAATCTATTTCTCACCACTCTCCTTCCCCCCCCCCCCCCCCCCCCCCCCCCCCCCCCAGTGCCCTAATTCTCCCCCTCCCGCTCAATCCCCCATGCCAGAAAGTTTTACCTTCTCTGAAAACGACACTTACAGACCACACAGGATAATTTCCCATAACATGCCGCTTTGTTGGCTGTGCTTTTATCTATGATTTTTTTTTAAAAGTTCTGAACGAAAATGAATGATGTAAAATATGTGATTATCATATATATATGTGCATTTTGACTGGTCGGCGTTTGCCAAGAAGCTCGTTTGCTGTTTCAGTCACCGCTGTATTGAAACTATTCGTCAGTGTATCTATGTCTGAGTCTATCACAGTGAGTGCTGCAAACTTTCCACCTATCCTTGCTTGAAAAATTTCTAATACCTCTGGGTCCTTCAGCTTCTCAAGGTCAAATTTGATCCTGATGTTGTTCTGCTTGTGGATTTTCTTTAGACGTAGTCGGAAAGTCATCATCACAAGATCATGATCACTCCCTATGTCTGCTCCTGGAAAACTTCGTGTCTGTGCGATGTTAACGCTAGACTGAAACCGTCTTTTCACCATGATGTAATCTATTTGGTTGTGGTGTTCTCCATTTGGGCTATGCCATGTCCATTTTCTGGATTTCTTGTGTGGGCCAAGTGTATTCACTAGCTGGAGGTGGTTGTTACTGGCAAACTCCAGGAGTCTCAAGCCTCTTTCATTTGATTGGTTATTACAATGTAGCCCACAAACGCCCTCCCAGTCTTTCCATGCATCTTCTCCTACCTTGGCGTTCCAGTCAAAAAACTATGGGTCACACCTAACATCCTACAACTATGCGACAAGCGTAGAGAGTTGAAGAAAAAGAAAAATGAAACAAAGAAAGAGCAGAACAATATAGGGCAGTCAACAAAAGAATCAGGAAGTCCATGACGGAGGCAAAAGAGAAATGGATCGGTGAACAGTGCCAAGACATTGAAGAGAACATCAAGAAAAACAATAGCAAGAAAGCATATCAGCTGGTGAAAGACCTGACTAGCACAAAACAGGGAAAAGGTTTAACAATCCAAGACAAAAATGGGAAGTGTCTCACTGACGACCAGGATATTCTGAACAGATGGACAGAATACTGCTCCGACCTGTATAACTATAGAACCGCAGGAGATCCAGAAGTCCTTAATGTACCCGAAAGCAAAGACACAGACAGTCACCCTATCCTCCGAGAAGAAGTGGAAACAGCAGTCAGATCGCTGAAAAAGGGAAGTCAGCAGGGCTGACAACATTCCAGCTGATTGGTCCAACTTGAGGGAAGCATGATCAGCGCCCTAACTAAGAATCTGCAACAAGATCTGGCAGACAGGAAAATGGCCAACACCATGGACGCAGTCACTCATCATCACCCTCCCAAGAAAGGAAATCTACAACAATGCCATAATTACCGCACAATCAGCCTCATATGTCACCCAAGCAAGGTCATGCTGCAGATAATATTGAATAGACTGAAGCCACAAGCAGAGACCATCATTGCTGAGAACAAGCAGGTTTCAGAGCAGGCGCAGCACAACAGAACAGATATTCAACCTCAGAATACTATGTGAGCGTACCTTCAACATCAACAAGACCTTTACCACGTATTTTATCGATTTTAAGAAGGCATTTGACAGGTGTTGGCATGCAGCTTTGTGGGCAACCATGAATTTGTACAGCATCAATGCAAACCTGATCAAGTCACAAACAGCTGTACAAGCGAGGCCACCAGTGCAGTGTACTACAACAACAACATTGGAGAATGGTTTCGAACAACAGTTGGAGTAAGGCAGGGCTGTCTACTCTCACCCACTTTTCACAACATCTTCCTTGAGAGAATCATGGCTGATGCACTGGAACATCATGAAGGATCAGTCAGCATTGGTGGCAGAACATCACAATACCTCCGCTTCGCAGATGACATTGATGGAATAGCAGGATCAGAAAAAGAGCTTGCCAGCCTAACAGAACACTTGGATAAGGCCTCCAAAACATACGGCATGGAAATCAGTGCAGAGAAGACCAAACTGATGACTAATAACACCAACGGCATTAGCACTGATATCAGGGTTAATGACCAGAAGCTGGAAACAGTTCAAAGCTTCAAGTACCTGGGAGCCATTGTATCAGACCAGGGATCCAAACCAGAAGTAGTATGCAGGACTGCACAGACAATAACAGCACTGTCAAAACTAAACACCATCTGGAGAGATAAGAATATCTCACTTATCTCCAAGATCAACTAATGCGCTCCCTTGTCATATCCATATTTCTGTATGCCTGTGAATCATGGACCCTGACTGCAGATTTTGAGAGAAGAGTACAGCAGTGGAATGAGATGCTTTCGGAGACTCCTTGGCATCTCCTACAAAGACCACATAAGCAACGAAAGCGTGCATAACAGAATCCAGCAAACCATTGGACCCTATGAGAACCTTCTAACGATCGTGAAAAAGCGTAAACTTAAATGGTAATGGGCATGTCACAAGATCCCAAGGAATTACAAAGACAGTTTTGCAAGCACTGTCCAAGGAGGAAGAAGAAGAGGCAGACCAAGGAAGAGCTGGGAGGATAACATCAGCGAATGGACAGGCCTAGAACTCAACAAAACCCTGAGAAAGGCAGAACAGAGAGAGGAATGGAGGGAACTGGTTGTTGAGTCTTTGAGGGTGCCCCCACGGTCGTCAGACTACGGGACAGATAGATAGATAGATAGATGTGCATTTGCTTTATTGTAGTTTTTAGTTTAAATTCAGTTTTTATTTTAACACACATATTTGTGTGCATGCATACACACACACACACACACACACACACACACACACATATATATATATATATATATATCTATCTATCTATCTATCTATATCTTTATAAAGTATATCTGGTTTAATATCACTTTGAGTGAACAGACGTAAAATCCAAAGGAACTACATATATTTATCTATCTATCTGTCTATCTGTCTGACTGTCTGCTGTCTGTCTTTTCTCTCTCTCTCCCCTCTCTCTCTACTCTCTCCTTCTTTTCTCTCTCACTCTCTCTCCCCTCCTCTCTCTCTCTCTCTCTCTCTATAATATATATATATATATATATATCATATTAATATAATATATATAAGAGAGAGAGAGAGAGAGAGAGAGAGATTTTATATTGATGCCTGTATGTATTATAATACAGATTTTTTGTTGTCAAAGATGATATTATTACCATACGTTTCATCTCCAACTCTGACTACACCCCCATGTTCAGCCCATAAATGACATGAGCCAGGAACCTGAATTGAAATTTTAAAAAAAAGAAAGAAAGAAAAGACGAAGAACAGAAAAGAACAGAAAAAGGAGAAAGAAAGGGGCTGGCATTCAGCCTATGTGTACACTTACCCCTGTTTGTTCTCTGCATTCATTCCTTCACAAGTGTGTGTACTTACACTTGAAAGACTTTCATAACCTGCACTCCCCCAGTAGGACAGAGGGGGTAAAGGGTGGGGGTGGGGGGGGGGGGGGGGTGCGAGGAGGGGGGAGGAGGAGGAAAATTGCAAACAGGTTATTATTATGATAGCAGCCAGGGTTGGACCCCACCCTACACCTGGACCCTGGCTGATGTGTGGGTATTACATTGTGGGTATTGACACCTCCCCGACATACACCTGCACACCTACAGGTAAAGTGTATTAAAGACTACAGCCAGGGAGAGGTTGGGGGGGGGGGTGGGGGGGGGGGGGGTTTGGTTGGGTCCCCCCCCACCCCACCCACCCCCAGCAAGGGAGTTTGGGACTAGTTTCTTTTCTTTGGGTTTTGCTGGGGTGGGGGTTGGAGGTGAGGGGAGGATAAATTTTGTAGTTGTTGTTTATTGGCCCGTTGTTAGGCTTTTTTTTTGTTTGTTCATTTGATTTCTGCATTTTCTTGTTTTCTTTTTCTTCTTTTCTTTTTTTTCCTTTTTTCCTGTAAAAAAAAAGTTCTATTAAAATTTTTTTTTCAAACAAAACAAAAAGGTAAAGTCATCTTTCAGTTTGTTTTTGTTTTTTCCGTGTGTGTCATCAATTTAACAAAAAAAAATTCTATCATGTCTTTGTTTCTTCATTGTTTCATGGTTGGTTTTTGTTTTCATTTTGGGTTGTTTTTTGTTTGTTTGGTGTTGGTTTTGTGGTTTTTTTTTTTTTTTTTTTTTTTTTTTTTTGGGGGGGGGGGGGGGGGGGGGGGGGGTTGTATTTTTGTGGAAAAAAACCCTCTTGAAAAAGAACAAAAGAGGAAAAAACACAAAACTTTTTTTTTTTTTTTAAAGGTAGATGGGGGTGGAAAGCAGGAACAGGGCAAACAGCCTTTTGCTTTTCTGTCTGATCTTTTTTTTTGTTTTGTTTTTTTGTTGTCTTGTTTGTTCTTGCCTGTTTGTAGTTTTCTTCTTTTTTTCTTCTTTTTTCCTTTTTGTCTTTTTCTGTTCCATGTTATTCAGTGTGTTTTCATCTTTCGCCTGTTTGTTTTGAACGTTTGTGTTTTTTAAAGTGCTTTTTGGGTGGTTGTTTTTTTTTTTTAATTTTCCTTGTTTGTTCGCTGTGTACCTCCTTTTCTCTCTGTCTCTGTCTCCCTCTCTCTGTCTCTCTCTCTGTCTCTCCCTTTCTCCTCCCTCCCTCTTTCTCTGTCCTTCTCTCTCTCTGTCTGCTCCTCCCTCCCTCTCTTTCTCTCTCATTATAATTTTGAATATCTCTGTCTGTCTGTCTGTCTCTTTATAACTTTGTATTCTCTCTCTCTATCTTGTCTGCTCTCTCTCTCTCTCTCCTCTCTCTCCTCATCACCCCTCTCTCTCTCTCTCTCTCTCTCTCTCTCTCTCTCTCTCTCACTCTCTCTCTCTCTCTTCTCTCTCTCTCTCTCTCTCCTCTCTCTCTCTCCCTCCCTCTCTCTCTCTCTCACTATGACCTTATAGATTTGGCTGGTTGTTGTTTTGTTTTTCTTTTTCTTTCCTTCTTTTCTTCCTTGTTTTTATTGTGTGAGAGTATGGGTATTGAGGTTTTTAAAAATTTATTTAATTATTATTATTATTATTTTTTATATATTATTATTTTTTATCATAACATATTTTTTGTATAAATAATCAAAATAAGTGTCGAAGGTGATCGTGTACTGTTTTGAGAATTATATATTTAGTACCATCTCTGAAACACACACACACACACACACACACGCACACACTCTCTCTCTCTCTCTCTCTTCTCTCTCTCTCCATCTCTCTCTCTCTCTCTCTCCTCACTCCTCTCTCTTCTCTCTCCTCTCCCCTCTCTCTCTCTCTGTATTGTGGCCTAAGACCGATATGCAATTAATTCATTCTCTCTCTCTCTCTCTCTCTCTCTCCTTCTCTCTCTCTCTCTCTCCTCTCTCTCTCTCTCTCTCCTTCTATTGTTATTGTGTATTCTAATAAAGGCATATTCATACTTTCGATTTCAATATTATTTTGGACTTGTTGACTGTACTTGAGCTCCATGAATCTCCTATTTAAATATCTTATTACCACGTGTAACAACTATGTGTACTATTCTACAATATGAAGGGTGTTCAATTTTATGATCTATAAGTTTGGCTTCCTCTCTCCCCTCTCTCTCTCTCTCTCTCTCTCTCTCATTCTCTTTCTTTTCTCTCTCTCTCTCTCTCTCTCTCTGTCTCTCTCTCTCTCTGTTGTTATTGCTGTAGTTGTTACTTTGTTCTGTTGGTAATTTGGGTTTGGTTTTTCGCTTGTTTTTTTGTTTTGGTGTGTGTGTGTGTGTGTGTGTGTGTGTGTGTGTGTGTGTGAAGGGGGAACGGTGCTATTTTTTTTTAAATTGTTTTTTTGTTTGTTTGTTTTTTGGGGGTTTTTTATGGGTTTTTTTTTCATTTGTTTGTTTTGTTGTTGTTTTTTTTCTTGTTTTTTGTTTTTTATTTGGAAAGGTGTTTTTGTCTGCTTTTTTGTTGTTGTTGTTGTCTTTTTTTCTTTTTTTGTTTGCTTTTTTTTTCTTCTTTTTTTTGGTGGGGGGGGGGGGGGGGGGTTTCTAAGGTATGTTTGTCTTTTGCTCGTCTGGGGTTGTTTGTTTGTTTGTATGTTTGTTGTTTTTTCTTCTTCTCTCTCTTTTCTTTAAAAAAAAGTTTTCTTTTCCTTTGCTTCTTCTGCTTGAAAGTATGAGTACTGAGTGCATTTTTAAATGTGACCCCATGGGCGGGGACTGGATGTAAAAAAGCACATGAATACTTATTCATTATCCTGGAAAAAAAAAATTTTGTTTCTATTACTTACAATGTGTAGATGTTCTTTTTATGACTTTATTGGCTTTTCCCCCTCTTTATTATGTGAGTGTATGGGTATTGCACTTATTTTATTACCATGACATTCAATTTGCATGAGCATAATTAAAAAGTGTTTGTGTTGATCGTGTGCTATGTGAGTATTATATATTTAGTATTATCCCTGAAACACCACCCCCCCACCCCCCCCCCACCCCCAAAACACACACGCTCAAACAAACACAAACACACTCACACACACACACACACACACTCACATCACTCACTCACTCACCCCACTCATATTCTCTCCCTCAACGACTGTATAGTTTTAAATTTCTTCTTGGTTTTTTTCTTGTTTTATTGTGTAGATGTATGGGTATTAAATTTATTTCATTATCATGACATATAATTTGAAACGAGTATAATCTAAAATGAGTGTTGATGGGATCGCATACTGTTTTGGGAATTATATATTGGATATTATCTCTGAAATCCACACACACACTCTCTGTCTCTCTGTCTCTGTCCTCTCTCTCTCACCTTTTTTATCGTCCTGCTTATAGTCATAGTATATCCTGATGAAGGATTCATATTTTTATATTTTCAATACTTTATTGGGCTTGCCTCTGTACTAAGTTTTAATGAGTGCCCTATTTCAATATCTTATAATATGTGTAACAAGTATGTGTACCATTTGACAATGTGTAGATGTTTATCTTTATGACTTATTAAGTTTGGTTGTGTTATTTTTCTTGCCTTGTTGTTTGTTCTTGTTCTTGTTCTTGTTGTTTGTCTGTTTTTCTCTTTTTATCATCTTTTGTTGGTTTGGTTTTTTCTTCACTTTTGTTTGTTTGTTTGTTTTGGTTAGGGTTTTTGGGGGGTGGGGTAGGGGTGGGGTATTTTTAGGATTTTCTTTTAATTGCTGCTTTGGGAGGGGGGGGGGGGGGGGGGGGGGGGGGGGAGGGTTGTTGGGGGGGGGGAGCTGTTTTGAAAAGGGTTATTTCCCCTTGTTTTTATTGTGAGACTGTATAAGTATTGGGTTATTATTATAAGATGTATCCCTAACGGGGGGGACTGGATGTAAAAAAGCACATGTGTGCTTATTAATTATCCTCGAAATAAAAGAATTTGTCATTGTCATTGTCTCTCTCTCTCTCTCTCTCTCTCTCTCTCTCTGTTCTCTCTGTCTCTCCCGTCTGTCTTTATAATTTTGTATTATCTCTTTCTGTCTCTGTCAGTCTGTCTGTCTGCTCTCTCCCCCCCCCCCCCCCCCCCCCCCCTCTCTCTCCCCCTCCTCTATAATTTTGTATTTTCTCCCTCCTTTGTTGTTTTTTGAAGGTATGTTTGTTGTTTTTTTGTTGTTGTTGTTGGTGTGGTCATTGACCTGTCTTCTATCAGGCTTTGCTGTTAGTGTTAGTGAACGTGTCCTTCTTTCCTGTTGCCTTTTTCATTCTTGTTATCTGCAGTCTTTGTATCATTCTCCCCTGAGTTTCTTTCTTTCTTTCTTTCTTTCTGTCTGTCTCTCGTTCTTTCTTTCTGTTTTTTCTTTTTATCTGTCTGTCTTTTCTTACTACGACCTTTTTTTTTAATCTGTAGGTTTTTTTTCTCTTTTTTCTTCTTTCTTTCTGTCTTTCTGTCTTTCTGTCTCTCTTTCTGTCTCTCTTTCTTTTCTTTTAGTCTCTCTTTCTTTCTTCTATTACTTTGTTTTTATCTGCAGTCTTTTTTTTGGGGGGTTTAAAAAAAATCTTTCTCATCTTTCTTCCAGTCTTTCTTTTTCCTTTCTTTCCCCTTTCCTTTTTTTTCTTTTGTCTGCTGCCTTCTCTGTCTCCTCGTCCCGTCTGTCTGTCTTTCTTCTTTCTTTTTTCTTGCTTTCTTTCTTTCCCCGCTTTCTTTCTTTTTGTCGTCTTTTTTTTTCTTCTTGCTTTTCCCCTTTACCTAAATTTTTTTTCAGGGATGAGGAAAAGATACAAACAACATTTTTAACAACAACAACAACAACAAACACAAACAAAAAATGTCAAAAAAAGGTGACTTGACTTGTCATGAAATGATAGCTGGTAAGAGGAGACAGATAGCGTCGGGTGAAAAGTTTTTAAAATGCATGTGTATGAAAAAGTATGGGGGTTTTTTGGTGTGTGTGTGTATGTGTGTGTGTGGGTGTATTTTGTCATGACAGTGGGTTTCTGCAAATGTGGATTGTATGACTGTATGGTGGTACATGCATGTATACACAGTGTGCAGTTGTCATGCAATGGGGTTTCCCCTGTTTCCGCATCTGTTGGGGAGGGGGGGGGGGGGGGGGGGGGGGGGGGGGGGGTGGAATTTTTACAAACTCCCAGGCAACTCAGGGGGCCACCCAATGCCTTTTTTCCCCTCATGTGTACAAAACTGCAGAAGATCAAAATGGCACGTTTTAAAAACCCGTAATTTATTCGCGTTTTGGTGGGTTTTCGGAAACATAACGCACCCAACATACATCCCTGAGTCGGAATGCGGCTACATTCACGGTGATCAAAAACCGTCGCGTACGCAAAATCTCACTATGGGTGAACCTCGGAGCTCTAGCCAAAGAACAAAAATCCCCCCCCCCTCCCCCCCCCCCCCCCCCCACCAAACAACAACCCCCCTCCCCCTTCCCAATCAGTATGTCTCTTGTCTCATAGCAAAATGAATACTTCACGTGCAAGTAATTAGGTTTGTTTGTGCAGGGTGTGTTTTGTGGTGTGTGTGTGTGTGTTTTTGTTGCTGTTCGTTGTGCCGTTGTTTTTTCATGTGTGTGCGTGCATGTGTGTATGTGCATGCACACTCTGTGTGTGCATGCGCATGTGTGCATGTTTGTGTTGTGTGCATGTTCTCATGCATGCGTGTGATTGTGTGTGTGGAAGCATGCATGCATGTGGTGTGTTTTTTGTGTCGGTGATTATTTTTCTCTCCCTTTTACTACTCTCTTTCCTTTACTTTTTTTCTTTCTCTTCTTCTTCTCTTTGCTTTCGATTGTTCTTACCTTCCCCCCCCTCCCCTCCCCATTCTTTGTCATTAAAGAAGCCTTTGTTCTAGGTTGCATTCATGAAGATATTATGGGGTCGCAGACCTGAAGTGTGGTTTTTATCTTTTGACACTGTTATTTTTTTGAATCACAAGAAGAGAAAATGGGATACTCCGCAAGCAACCTCTGAAAAGCATTGTGACGAATGAAGCCTGTGGTGCTGTGGTTAAAGAAGAGGAAAGAACAACGGACGCTATGGCCAAGTGGTTAAGACTGTTCATCTTTGATCCCATGGTTTCCTGAAGTCATGAGTTCGGATCTGGGCGGTGTCTGGTGAAGTAAGGTTGGGGATTTTTACCATCTTTAGTTTTGGGTCAATTTCAAGTGCAGACCTGCCAGTGCCTTAATTCGCTTCATGTATTTTTTTTCTCCCCCCTTCGTGTATTATGTGTACACATGCAGAAGATCAGATATGCGTGTTAAAGATCCGTCAGTGTTCAGTGGGTTACTGAAACATGACCACGCCCAGCCTGCATCCCTGAAGTTAGAATGCAGCTGCCTTCATGGTAGGCTGAAGTAAAGGTAAAGGAGTCCCATAACCTATAAGGTCGTAGGGGAGCGAGGCATCAGAGACCTCAACTTCTCTAGGGGCCAGCATATTGAGGGCGGCGCCCATCTCCTCTCCCTCGCTGCTTTACCTTCCCTGACCCTAAAGAGGGCAGGTACCCATTTACAGCTGGGTGAACTGGGGAACTGTACTGAAGTGGTCGCCTATGTTCAAAATCTCCGCGTTGGTGAATCTCAGAGCTCTGGCTGAGGAACTGGAGGGAGGAAAGAACAGAACAGAAATTACAGCAACCAAGCAAGTCTACCACATTCCTAAAGTAAAAAATAACAATCCAAACTACCACCCACCCTTTTAACATTTAGCCCAAACCCAACAAAAATCCTTTTGATTTGTAAAAAAAAACAACAAACCCCTCCCAGCCCTATACCCCCTTCCCCGTTTTTACTTTGACGCAATATCAGTTTTCATGTCCTGTACGTATGCAAGAACTTTCTTTGTACCAATAATGATAGTCCGCTTACAAAGACATGAATAGTGTACATTTCAATGAACAAAAAAATGTGTCTACTCACACACACACACACACACTCACAATAAATGTGTAGGGATCTGCATAATTAATACCGTCTTGAGCTTCTAACTTATGAAACACATAGCCCCCTCTCAGAGCACGGCTCATGAATTATGCATGATATGAGTGAGCTTTCAGCCAATGAAGAGGGGAGAACAATAACTGTCATGTTGAAGGCTGTGGATTTATTTGCATAATGATTCATACACTTACATCACAGAGATGGGGGGGGGGGGGGGGGGGGGGGCGGTGGGTGGGGGTTTGTGAATGATTTCTTTTTTAAAGAAAAGTGATAGGTTGTGCTGTTTGGGTTGAATTGGTTGTTTTTTTTTATTGATTGTTATTTTTGTTTTTGATTTATGATATTTTATTTTGTTAATTTTTAATGAATACAAGCTTTTTCCTTACATTGTTTTTCTGTCATTTTTTTTTTCTTTTTCATTTTTGGTCTGCCTTTTTAAAAAAAAAAATCTTTGTTTTGGGGAAAATGAACTGACATTAAAAAAAAAATTGTTTAAATCCCCCACCGGAAAAGCTGTGCCGTTGAAAACAAAATCTGTGATAACAAAAAAACAACAACAAAAACCCCCAACCAAACAAAACCTCTTCAAATATATCATTTTCTTAGATGAGGAACGGGCATAGCCATCAGATCATGAGTGTGAAAGTGAAACAGGGAAACAGTTATTCGTACAAACAGGGGGATGGGGTTGGGGGGGGGGGGGGGTGGATACTAATGGGTGGCACTGCTCTTGTGGTGGGGGACTCTATACTCTCTCTGGGGGGAGCAGCCTGAATCTTACACAGAGACACAGGGGGTGGGATAGCCCTATGGTTAGAGCACTGAGCCTGCGGTTTTGAGGACCTGGGTTTGAACCCCCACAGAGACAGACACCTGTCTAGGGATTGTCCCCCAAGACGTATCGTCATTATTGACTCTACTCCACTGAAAGTCCTTTCCATCTTCTTCTTCTTCTTCTTCATCTGAAAGTCCTTTCCATCTTCTTCTTCTTCTTCTTCTTCTTCTTCTTCTTCATCTGAAAGTCCTTTCCATCTTCTTTCTTCTTCTTCTTCTTCATCTGAAAGTCCTTTCCATCTTCTTCTTCTTCTTCTTCATCTGAAAGTCCTTTCCATCTTCTTCTTCTTCTTCTCTCTTCATCTGAAAGTCCTTTCCATCTTCTTCTTCTTCTTCTTCATCTGAAAGTCCTTTCCATCTTCTTCTTCTTCTTCATCGACTGTTCAGACAACAACTATTGTTTGTTATATGAGCCAAAATGTGTCATGCTGCCATTAAGTGCCTAACAAGTCAGGCCCAGCGCATCCAATTTCAGCGTAGTCCTTTAGATGAGACTGTAAACTGAGGCCCCGCGTGAGAATATGTGCAGAACATCTTGCGCGCATGTTTCAAAACCCTGTTTTATCTTTCAGAAGAGTAGGCCATTCGTGCTGGTAAGGACAGATGTCAAAAATAAAGAAAATTTCAACAACAAAAGTGACCTGCGTGCACCACATCTGTCATGTTAATAATAATAATAATAATGTATGGAATTTATATAGCGCTGAATCTTGTAAAGCAGCAAATCAAAGCGCTCGTTTGTTTGATGTTTAGACATCATCCCCGAAACCGGATTGTGGTTACCTGAATGGCGGGCGACACCAGTTGCAGCAGGTACACCAGTGGTGAGTTTTGGAGCTTTTAGCAGAGGAATTAAAAAAATGCAAAGCATAATCTGCAGTGACTGAAAGTGGTATACAGTATATATAATGATATAATTCTGTCAGTGCCAGGCGTAGTGTAAAGTAGACCTATGTTCATGAAAGTGCTGGAAGAGGGTTTGGAGATAATCGTTTAAGCCCCCCTTCCCCCTCCCCCCCACCTCCATATCCCCTTGAATTGTAGACCTTTCTCCCTCCCCCCCCCCAGCTGTTAAATGTTAATACTTATTGTCGACAGGCAAAAACAATTGCATCAGATGAGTTTTTGAACCATACAAAGGAAAAAATTACCCTCTTGTAAAAAGTTAGCACTTATATACCACATAGGTTATAGGTCACCTTTGTGTGTGTGTGTGGATATATATATATATATATATATATATATATACAAAGGATATATATATACACAAAGGTGACCTATAACCTATGTGGTCATAGGGTAGTGAGGTATCAGAGACCTTAACTTCTCAATGGGCCAGCATATTGAGGGTGGCACCCATCTCCTCTCCCTCGCTGTTTTACCTCTCCTGATTCTTAAGATGGCAGGTATCCATTTACAGCTGGGTGAACAGGGGGACTGTACTGAAGCCAAGGCATGCAAACGGTCACCCATCCAAGTGGTAGCCACGCTCGATGCTGCTTAACCTTGGCTGGGGAAAAGCGAGGGTTCTGACCACTGAACTATCCCGTCCCATATATATATATATATATATACATATATATGTATATATGTATACATATGTGTATATGTATTGAATGCTACATTGCATGTGCCATTGTTTTGAGTTTGCCTATCTATGAACTCAGAAGAAGAAGAAAACCCCATGCATAATTATGAAGCTTAACACAGAACAAGGGAAAAAAAACCCAAACCTTATTGCAGTGAACATGTACATTATTATATTGTGTTTTCAGGCAGTGGAGAGCGACAGAGGGGAGAGCAGTAGTGAAAAAAATGCAATAAAGATTAAAGAGCAGAGCGCACATCTGTATTGTGATATTGTAGAAGCAGGTTTTTATTATTGCGTGATGATTCACAACTTTGCTTTAACATGGGGAGGGCTGGAAAGGGAGTGAAGTGGAGGTAAAAGGATGTCTGAAAACTTTGTGTGTGTGTGTGAGAGAGAGAGAGACAGAGAAAGCTTTTTTGCTTTTTTTTGGTGGTGGTTGTTAGGTGGTAGGTTTTTTTGTGTGTGTGCTTTATATTTTCTCTCTTGCTGGGTATCCATGTTTCCTCTTCCTGTTTCTGTTCGCCGTTGTTTTAACTTCTTTTTCCCCTTTCTTCTTAATCTTTACCTTCCCCTGTGGTTTGTCAAGGGCCTTTCAGTATAAATAGTATCCCCACTTTCTGAAAATTCTGTGCTAGAAATTCCCTCTTTTCTTCTTCTTTATTAATTGCTCAGACAGCAGCTATTGTTGTCTGTCTTATGAACAAAAATTTGTTGCGCTTTTCCGTCCCTCTCTTTTTGTTTCTGCCTTGTTCCTTTTCTTCCTGCCACCTCTTTCTTGTCTATTTTCTGCCTTCTTGGTCCATTCTCCTGCCTTTTTTTCACCCCCAGAAAGACTTCAAAGATAACAATTCTCTCTCACACCAAAGTAGGATTGACTGGACCTGACTTGTCAGGCATGTAACGGCAGCGCAACACTGTCAGGCATGTAACGGCAGTGCAACACTGTCAGGCATGTAATGGCAGTGCAACACTGTCAGGCATGTAACGGCAGTGCAACACTGTCAGGCATGTAACGGCAGTGCAACACTGTCAGGCATGTACGCACGCAAGCACTGTCAGGCATGTATACGCAGCGCAACACTGTCAGGCATTTAATCCGGCCAGCGCGAACACTTTTCGTCTCCATAGACAGGCACAACAGTTGCTGTCTGAGTGTTCCGACATAAGAAGAAGAGGCAGTTAGAGGGACTTGTAGTTGTCACCACTGCAGGTGGGACGTCGTTGTAGTTGTCACCACAACCAGGTGGGCTCGTTGTAGTGTCAACACACCAGGTGGGCGTCGTTGTAGTTGTCACCACTGGCAGGTGGGCGTCGTTTAGTTGTCACCACACCAGGTGGGCGTCGTTGTAGTTGTCGCCACACAGGTGGGCATCGTTGTAAGTTGTCACCACACCAGGTGGGCATCGTGTAGTTGTCACCACACCAGGTGGCGGTCGTTGTAGTTGTCGCCACACCAGGTGGGCGTCGTTGTAGTTGTCAACCACACCAGGTGGGCGTCGTTGTAGTTGTCACCACACCAGGTGGGCGTCGTTGTAGTTGTCACCACACCAGGTGGGCGTCGTTGTAGTTGTCGCCACACCAGGTGGGCGTCGTTGTAGTTGTCGCCACACCAGGTGGGCGTCGTTGTAGTTGTCACCACACCAGGTGGGCGTCGTTGTAGTTGTCACCACACCAGGTGGGCGTCGTTGTAGTTGTCACCACTGCAGGTGGGCGTCGTTGTAGTTGTCACCACACCAGGTGGGCGTCGTTGTAGTTGTCACCACACCAGGTGGGCGTCGTTGTAGTTGTCACCACACCAGGTGGGCGTCGTTGTAGTTGTCACCACACCAGGTGGGCATCGTTGTAGTTGTCACCACACCAGGTGGGCATCGTTGTAGTTGTCACCACACCAGGTGGGCGTCGTTGTAGTTGTCGCCACACCAGGTGGGCGTCGTTGTAGTTGTCGCCACACCAGGTGGGCGTCGTTGTAGTTGTCGCCACACCAGGTGGGCGTCGTTGTAGTTGTCGCCACACCAGGTGGGCGTCGTTGTAGTTGTCACCACTGCAGGTGGGCGTCGTTGTAGTTGTCGCCACACCAGGTGGGCGTCGTTGTAGTTGTCGCCACACCAGGTGGGCGTCGTTGTAGTTGTCGCCACACCAGGTGGGCGTCGTTGTAGTTGTCGCCACACCAGGTGGGCGTCGTTGTAGTTGTCACCACACCAGGTGGGCGTCGTTGTAGTTGTCACCACACCAGGTGGGCATCATTGTAGTTGTCACCACACCAGGTGGGCGTCGTTGTAGTTGTCACCACACCAGGTGGGCGTCGTTGTAGTTATCACCACACCAGGTGGGCGTCGTTGTAGTTGTCACCACACCAGGTGGGCGTCGTTGTAGTTGTCACCACACCAGGTGGGCGTCGTTGTAGTTGTCACCACACCAGGTGGGCGTCGTTGTAGTTGTCACCACACCAGGTGGGCATCGTTGTAGTTGTCACCACACCAGGTGGGCATCATTGTAGTTGTCACCACACCAGGTGGGCATCAATCATATTTACCACCACACCAGGTGGGCGTCGTTGTAGTTGTCACCACACCAGGTGGGCGTCGTTGTAGTTATCACCACACCAGGTGGGCATCGTTGTAGTTGTCACCACACCAGGTGGGCGTCGTTGTAGTTGTCACCACACCAGGTGGGCGTCGTTGTAGTTGTCACCACACCAGGTGGGCGTCGTTGTAGTTGTCACCACTGCAGGTGGGCATCATTGTAGTTGTCACCACACCAGGTGGGCATCAATCATATTTATCACCACACCAGGTGGGCATCATTGTAGTTGTCACCACTGCAGGTGGGCATCATTCTAGTTGTCACCACACCAGGTGGGCATCATTGTGGTTGTCACCACACCAGGTGGGCATCGTTCTCATTCAGCGTGGCTCTGTGACTGTGCTGTTTTGGCAGTCAGCAGAGGTGGTATCCAGCCCTGCATGTGTGGAATCAGACAGGTCACCACTGAACGCCACAGCAGTGACCCAGCATGCAGCTAGCTGTGCAGGGCCCGTCTGGCTGGTGGCCTCATGGTGGTGGGCTAACGTTGATGAAAAGCTCTCTGTGTTGGCTCAGGGGCTATGTTTGATAGGACGCAGCGAGCCTGTGAATATGACTGGAGGGTCATGTCATGTCAAGTCAAGCCAAGTCAGAAACACTTTAATCATCCCATGAAGGGCAGTTACAAGGCAGGGGGGTGTGTGGGGGAACTGAGGGAGCAGCAGGACAAATTACATCACAGAAGGTAAGCCATGAAAAAAAAGTTTTATTCCTAGTTATAGCTAGAAATATGGCAGTACCCAGAATGAAGATGTCCCATGCATATCAATCTATCTATATCTATCTATCTATCTATCTATCTATCTCTCTCTCTCTCTCTCTCTCTCTCTCTCTCTCATATATATAATATATATATATACACACACACACACACACACACACCACACACACACACACACACACACACAAATGGCAGAACTTGGTTGTAACTTGATTTATGAGTTTGGTCAATGCAACAAACAAACAAAAAACAACGACAAAAGACACAATAAATTCAGTAACATGTTAAAACAAGATAGCAGTTGCTTCCTTCCCCTTATCGTGTACTTGTAAAAGAAGGAGAGCTTTGTCCCTCTTCACTCTCACATGCCTGGAGGTGTCGCTTGTTATTGCACCTGAGTCATGCCGGCAGAATAAACTGTCTTGGAGCTGGGTTTTTGGTGTGTTTTTTTTTTTTTTAAATGTCAAGTTTCAGACAATTCATTCACACTTTTCGTGCGTTTCTCTTTTATTTAAACAGAAAATGGTCTTGAATGACAGGTGTGCAGTTCACATCTTTAATTGTCTTTTTTTTTTTCAAAACCCCCTTTCCCTTTTTTTTTCTTTTTGGGTGGGTTGGGGGGGGGGGGGTGGTGGGGTGGGGGCTACGGCTTGTATATCTTCACACAATAAACCATTTAGAATAGCAGGGTGTTACTGTCACATATAATGACAGGGGACACTGCCGAATTTTATAGAGGATCCCTCATTTGTCTCTCTCCTCCCTTTTGGGGGGGGTTGGGTTTTTTTTATTTTTTGTTGGGTTGTTTTCTGGGGGTGGGGAGCATAGTGCCTTCTTCTCCTGTGCTGGTGAAATGCTCTCGGGGGGTCAGGACTCAGCCAACATTTTACTCTTGTTTTTTTTCTTTTTCGCTCGTCGTCGTTAACGCTTGACGCAACTAGTGTGCGTCATACAATGAAATGCATATTGCGCCGTAAGCGCCTGACGTCGGGCCCACATATCCAACTTCAGTGTGGGAAGAATTGTTATTTTTGAATTTTTTTCTCCAAAAAAAAAAAAGCAAAAAAAGGCAAAAGTGAAAAAAAGGGGGGGAGGGGAAAAAAGGGAAAGGGAGAAAAAACAAAAGGGGGAAAGAAGGGGGAATTCCTAGCACAGAATTTCCAAAGGGTGGGGGTGCTTTTTAAATGACGACACCCCCCCCCCCCTATCAAGGGGCTAACTCAAGACACCCCACAACTTAAAAAAACTTTATACACACACCACAACGCAAAACAACACCACACACACAAAAAGTGCAAAACCACAAGCCAAAGGGGAAAGTTTCAAAAGAGCCACGTATTAAAAACATTTTTTTTTGACAGCATGTTTATGAAAAATGTCGTATAATCTAATCGACTTAAAGCAAACCTTTTCTTTTCATGAGACTTTCATGACTGGGGCCTAAAGCCTCCTTTTCCCAAAGTAGTTTTGGGAAGACAGGCGGAAATACAGATACCTCCGGTTTTTTGGTGTAAAGGGAGGGGAGGTACAGACACCGCATGTTTGTGGGGTAAAGGGAGGAAGGGAAAGACACCTGCATGCCGTGTTTGTGTTAAAGGCAGGAAAATACAACACCCATGCCGTGTTTTTGGTGTAAAGGGAGGAGAGGACAGACACCTGCATGTTTTTTGGGGTAAAGGAGGGGAGATACAGACACCTGCATCAGTTTTGTGGGTAAAGGCAGGGGAGATACAACACCGCATGTTTGTGGGGTAAAAGGGAGGGATAACAGACACCTGCAGTGTTTTTGGGTAAAGGGGAGAAGGACAAAACCTCAGTGTTTTTTGGGGTAAAGGCAGAGAGATACAGGGGACCGCGTGTTTGTGGTGTAAAGGCAGGAGAGATACAGACACCCATGCAGTGTTTTGTGGGGTAAAAGGGAGGGGAAAAATATTTCAAACCGCATTTTGGGTGTAAGGAGGGGAGATACAGACACCCATGTTTGTGGGGTAAAGCAAGAGTACAGACACCCCCGGTTTTGGGGTAAAGGCAGGAGATACAGCACCTGCAGTTTTGTGGGGAAAGGGAGGGGAAAATACAACACCTGCAGTGTTTTTTGGTGTAAAGGCAGGGAGATACAGACACCTGCATTTTGTGGTTAGAAGGCAGGAGATACAGACACCCCGCAGGTTTTGTGGGGTAAAGGCAGGAAGATAAAAACACCGCCCTGTTTGTGGTGTAAAGGCAGGGGAGGGACAGACACCTGCATGTTTGGGTTTTTAAAGGCAAGAGGTACAGACCCTCATGTTTTGTGTAAAGGGAGAGGTACAACAACTGCAGTTTTGTGGGTAAAGGGAGAAAAACAACACCTCAGCGTTTGTGGTGAAAGCAGGAGAGATTCAGACACCTGCAGCGTTTGTGTGTAAAGGCTGGGGAGATCAGACACCGCAGTGTTTGTGTGTAAAGTCAGGAGGATACAAACACCTGCGTGTTTGTGGGGTAAAGCGGGGAGATATGGGACAGACACCCCTCCCCCCCCCCCCCCCCCCCCCCCCCCCCCACGGGCCCAGAGGGGAATTCTGGTTTCAGAGCAACCTGCTTATTTATTTATTTTATTATTTCCAGGATGCACGCTGGCTATGTTCCTGTTTCCATAACCCACCAGCTGCTGATTTAGGACCTGTGATGTGCACATTTGATCTTCTGCATGTGTATGCTGCACACAAAGGAAATTAAGGCACTGGCAAGTCTGCGATTAAAGTTATCCCGGGAGATGGTCAAAATCCCTACCCTTAAGATCCACCAGATGAGGCTGAAGAGAATTGAACCTAGGACTTTATGGATCTGCAGGATTGAAGTCAGAAGGTCTTAACCACTCGGCTATAGTGTTTGTCATGCCATAGTTTATTTATTTTATTTATTTATACCCCTTTAAGTCACGGCAGATTTCTCTGCGTGAAATTCGGGCTGCTCTCCCCGGGGAGAGCGCGTCACCACAAGAGCAGCACCACCCTTTTTTGTTCTCTTTCCTGTCTGCAGCTGTATTTGTTTCCCTATCAGAGTGGCTTTTTTTTCTACAGAATTTTGCCAGGGATAACTCTCTTGTTGCCGTGGGTTCTTTTACGTGCGCTAAATAATAATTAACACACGGGACCTCAGTTTATCGTCTCATCCGAAAGACTAACGCCCAGACCACCACTCATGATCTAATGGATGGGGGGAAAGGTTCGGATCCAAATGGGATTCGAACCACCGCACACTTCCGACCCGGACTTTTCGCTTTCTAGACAGAGGCGTTACCTCTAGACCTCCGATCCACCACGTTTGATAGGGACCCTTTGTGCAGGCTTCTTCTGTCCTTACAATGCCTTTACTTGATTTTGTGGATTAGATGAAAATAAAGTAAGGAAAAAACAAGTGCAGGTAACTAATTACAACTATTCCCATCATAAACATGATTTTTGTCCAAGATTTGAAAAAGAAAAAAGAAAAGAAGGAAAATGTTCACTACAAGATAAAACTTTGAAGGCAGCATTTGGGGAATAATTGAGTAAGGACCATCCATGCCTTTGGCCTGACCTCACTCAGTTTCGGTGTGTGATGTGTATGTGTGTGTATGTGAGGCAAAAATTATAAGGTTATAAGTAATATAAAGCACCGCAAAGCAGCACAACACACCACACCACAATACAATACAACACCATGCCACAATACAATACAACACCATGCCACAATACAATACAACACCACAATACGGTGCTAACTCAAGACAGCACCACAACTTAAAAAAAAAACATTATAACACATCACCACAACGCAAAACAACACCACACACACAAAAATTACAAAACCACAATGGCGCTAGGGAAAAATTCAAAGAGCCACGTATTTGAAACATTTCTTTTTGACAGCATGATTAATGAAAATTGTCGTAATAATCATAATCGACTTAAAGGAGAACCAGTTTCTGTTCATGAGACTTCACGACTGGGCCCGTATGCCTCCTTTCACAATGTAGCCTGATGCAAGCCAGGCTGCAGAGATACAGACACCTGCCGTGTTTGTGGTGTAAAGGCAGGAGAGATACAGACACCTGCAGTGTTTGTGGTGTAAAGGCAGGAGAGATACAGACACCTGCAGTGTTTGTGGTGTAAAGGCAGGAGAGATACAGACACCTGCAGTGTTTGTGGTGTAAAGGCAGGAGAGGTACAGACACCTGCCATGTTTGTGGTGTAAAGGCAGGAGAGATAGACACCTGCAGTGTTTGATGTGTAAGGTAATTTGAACCACACCGTCAGCCTGACATCTGTAATTGTGTAAAGCCGGCGATGTTCATGTGCATTGTCTGAGATGTCCCTCCCACTGAGCCGTTGGGAGACGATGCAGGAATGATGAGCTGGCTGGCATGCGCATGTGTGTGTACATGCATGTGTGTGCACATACACACACAGATGCACACATGTACACAAACATTCAGACTCACATACATGCATATACACAAACGTGCACACACACTTAATGCACATATGTACACAAACATGCAAACACTCACATGCATCCACACATGCACAGAAGCATGCACACACACTCACATGTATGCATAAGCATTCACCACACACACACACACAACACTCACAAACACACAAGATGAACACCCCCCCCCCCCCCCCCCCCATCCTCTCAGAGATTATATTACATGACACTCAACTATCCTAACCACAACACAACAGTGAACACAATGTTCAGTTATTGATTATTCCAACCTCCACTACTCCCCCCCCCACCCCCCCCCCCCCCCCTCCTTTTTCCCCATCTCAATTGAAGATCCTTATGTGGACAACATTCCATTTTGCAAATCACAGTGTGTACACTGCTCTGTCTTTATTGCATTCTGTTCTTTTCCAGGCTCAAGTCACTAGCAGATTTCTGTGTTAGATTTAGGCTGCTCTCCCCTGGGAGATGACATTGCCACAAGAGCAGAGCCCCCCCCTCCCCTCCCATTTCCCCTTTAATTTAAAAATATTTTAAAAATCCCACCAGCATGCATATGCAATTATTTGTTTTCCATGGATTTCACTGATGACCGATAATCACACAAATAAACTGCTCAGGGAATCAGAGAAGTGGGGATTAGAATTTGGTGCAGTCTGGGGTGGTTGGGTGGCAGACTTCACTATGAATACTGCTGAATAAAGCACAAATGACTGGGTCATACTTGCACACACACGCACACGCGCACACACACACACACACACACACACATGCATGCACACACACACACACATGCACACACACACGCACTGATTTTTTAAAATATTTTATTGCTTCAACACACAGAAAACCAAACCTCTGGTGAAAGGAAAAGGGGCTGAAGTGAAATTATTCTTGCAGGTCGAGCTTTAGACAGACAGACAGATGAATATAAAATGCAGGAGAGGGGAGGAGAGAGGGAGGGGCCATTTGAGGGAAGGGGGGAGCATGTGCAGAAGAGGGGGGGGGGGGGGGGAGGTGGCTGTGGGAAGGAAAACATGAAACAAGGTTTTGCATTTGTCGTTGTCGTTGTATATATGCACTGGTGGCAAGAGCCGATCAAGTTTCAAGAAGCTCAGCAGCAACGTATGCAAGATCTGATATGGTATAATATAATATTCATGCGCAGGAAAGAAGATCATGAATTGTATCTTGCGTTCTTGACTTGGTGATCTAAAAAAAAGAAAGGAATTATTTGTGGAAGTTTCTATTGGATCTGTATGCTGACAGAAGTTTGTGAAGCATATCTTGCGTTGTTTGACTGTTAGGAAAGAAGCGGTTATTCGTGAAGTGAGAAATGTAGCCTGCAGAAGAATCTTGATACGATCACTGTCGCTGTGTGGTTACCCATTATCTTTCAAGTCTTCAGCACTGGAATGTACAGATTCAGTAGTGTTGCAAGCCAGTTAACTCAGACATCTTTTTCTGGAATTTGTATTTTACTATATTTTCCCTTGTTAATGTTTTTCTTTTTTTCTCTGTCTCTGTCTGTATTTTACTATATTTTCCCTTGTTAATGTTTTTTCTCTCTGTCTGTCTGTCTGTCTCTTTTTCTGTATGTACATATATATTTAAAATGACAGTAGATATAAGCATTCTTCAGTCTCTGGAGACTATGGAGCTAAAATGACAGAAGTATTGAATTAAGTGTGTGTGTGTATTTGTATGTGTTTTTTGTGAGTATTTTGTGGCTTTTTTTTTTTTTTGCCTTTCCAGAAGAAAAAATATTATAACTAAGTGATGTGTGTACACTAAAAAAACAACCCCACACTTTTTTAATCTGTAAGTTTTGTTGTCCAAGTTTGTGTGTCTCTCTCTATCTCTCTTATCTCTCTCTCTCTATATATATATATATATATATATATATATATATATATATATATATCATATATAATATATATATATATATAACAATAACTTATATATATATATAAATAAAAAATAACTTGATAACAGTTTGTGATTTCAGATCTAAATATGGTTTCCATAATTTCATTTCAAAGCTCGCTCTCAAAAATAATCTAACTGAAAACACAAAACATACCAAATAAGATAAAACCGAATGACAACCCCCCCCCCCCCCCCCCCCTCCAAACAAAAAAAAATCCCCCCCCCCCCCCATTAAACAACAGAATCAACACACACTAAGCACAGTACAACAAAAGCCAGTAAGTATATTAAATAAGATGTTGCAGGGGGAAAAAATACCCCCCTGCTGCACCAAAGTGCTGGTGAGGAGGCATGATGGTAGCGTTAAGAAGCTATGTTTATTCATGGTGACGCGAAACACCAGCTGTGTACAGGGCTCCTGAATGAAAATGTTAATATAGACTTGTTACTGTCCGGGGGGCGCAGCTTAAGGTGTTCCCTGCGAGAATTATAGGCCCATGTTTACCCACTAGTTCAGATCAGTGGGGCAGAGAGAGAGGCCTTGTGAATGCAAGCCAACTTGTACCAGAACTTGTCAGGTTTTTTTTTCTATAACTGAACCCACCCCACCCCCTTCTCCTCTCCTCCCTCCCCCCCCTAGCCCTTCCTCTTTACCCACCCTTTTAATTTTTTTTTAGAAAAAAGTGTGCGCATGAAGTGGAAGAGAATTTATACAGAAAAGTAGAAACACTCCCCTCTTTCCTGCATTATTCAGCTTTATCCTTTTTGATGTATTCAACACAGAACGGTCGCACCATATTGGGGAAGGGTGATTTTGACTTGTCGTCTGTCCGTCAGGCATGTCATCTGCTGCTGAGGTCTGTGGAAAGAAAGGTTTGAGGTTAATGGGATCCCAAAAGTAGGTCAAGTCTGGGGGGTTTAAGCGTTGTGTCACTCAGGTTTGCTGGGGTGATAGTAATCAGATATGAATTATTGGTTAGATTGCGTTTAAGAGATAGTCTTTTTACTCAAATTGGTTACTGAGTGGAGGGCTCTTTCCAGTAACACTTATTTACTTCCCTCCCCTTACTTTTTACAACTACCACCACCTGGAGAATTATTACCCCCCCCCCCCCACCCCCTCCCACCTTCCCTTGCATGACACACACACACACACACACAATTCTTTTGCTTCTTGTGTTGTTTTTTTCTTATTTGAGTATCATGAATTAAATAACGGAAAGATTGACATTCTCAAGGATGCTTAGTTGCGAAGAAGGAATGGAAAGTGTGATACTGCTTGATTTAAAAAAACCCAACAAAACCCAAACAATTTCCATGAATCTCATTCAGCAGAAAAGAAGAGGAGAAGAAGTGTTATGACAAAGGAACAAAAACGTGCAAGGGCGTCTGGTCTGTTAGGTTTGGTTTGTTGGTTTTTTTGTTCCTGTGCTAGAGCTGTGAGTGAGGTTTACCGATGGTGGGAGTTTTGCATATGTGGCCGTTTTTCGCCCACCATTCAGGTAGCTGCATTTCGACTTCAGGGATGAATGTTAGTGTGAACCTGTGCACTTGGATTGGCAATGGAAGACACATGATAGTAAATATTGCTCTTTTTAATTAATAAATAATAATAATAATGTATGGAATTTATATAGCGCTGAATCTTGTAAAGCAACAAATCAAAGCGCTCAGATTTCATTTCATACCACTTTAAGTCACGGTAGATTTCTCGCCGTGAAATTCGGGCTGCTCTCCCTCCCCGGGGAGAGCGCGTCGCCACAAGAGCAGCGCCACCTTTTTTTTTTTCTTTTTCCTGTCTGCAACTGTATTTTGTTTCCCTATCAGAGTGGCTTTTTTTCTACAGAATTTTGCCAGGGACAACTCTCTTGTTGCCGTGGGTTCATGAATCTTATATAAGAGAGAAGAGAAGGAGGAATGACAAGGGAACAACTCTGTATTAGTGTGTCTTTTTAAAAAATTTTTTTTAGGGTGTGCATTTGCATATCATATTTCACACACATATTCATGGGCATCAAGTCTTGCGCATTTACATACCCACGTGGGGGGAAGGGGAGATAGGGTAGTGGTGAGAGCATTGCGCTTGCAATCTGAGGGCCTGGGATTGAATCTAGTTGGGGAATGGAAAAAAATACTCGCCCATGTGTGCATGCATGTGGACAAATAAGTACTTGTCCACATAACTTCTCACACACACATGCATGCACACACACACCCCCCTGAGGATATCTTTTATCTCCTGTGTATCACAATCATCCTTCCCTTTTCAATAATAAAAAGGAGGAAGGGAGGGGGTTGGGGGGTGGGGGGGGGGGGGGGGAGAGGATTATGTTTCAACAGCCTGCTAAAGCTTTTCAGGCCTGCACCTATTTACTTTTTTCCTTTGCTCTCTCTCTCTCTCCTCTCTCTCTCTCTC
>CM054158.1:5704049-5716549 GCA_028751875.1 Rapana venosa
AGTCTTTAGTGATCGACTATGACTCTCTGACTAGGAGGCTTGACTCTCACAGTCCTTATGTGCTGCAGCCCTGGGGGCTGGTTGGCCTTTGGAGAACATCTCCAACGCTGACTGTCCTTATGCCCACTTGGCCGAGAGAGTGGGGATGTACTGTGGGCAATGTTCCATATATCAATTTCGGCCAATTTCCGAAAGCCGAGCTTCTCCTCTGTGTTTTGGAGGTCATCGTCTGACACCTGGACAAACATATACCTCGCTTCCCCTGCCTTCCATTTCTGGAGGGAATAGCAAAAGTGCCTGGCTGGGCCTTCCCCCTTCTGTGCTTGTCGTCACTCGAGCCCGGTTGCCTCCTGACCTCCACCCCAACAATTCTGACATTCGAGAAGCAGCTCTGTTTGTTTGTTGTAGAGGAAAGCAAAAGCCCAGGTTATCTTCATGTTTCTGAGACCCACCGAAACAGACTTGATTGATGGGATCTTCAACTTGCATACTTACATAGGGGTCTGGGATAACCTAGTAGTCAGAGCGATGTGCGCTTGTGATCTGACGGCCCGGGTCCCAAGCAGCCACCAAGACACCCGTCTAGTGGAGTTTCCCCCTGGAGTTCACATCAGTACTGCTGACTCCACTCCCCCGAAAGTCTTTCAGATGAGACAATAAACTGAGGTCCCATCATGTACAAATACATGCAGAACATCTTGTGCACATGTTGAAACCTGTTCTGCCTTTTGGAAGAGTAGGTTATTGCATGCCAGTAAGGACAGATGACAACAAATTTTTTTTATTTTATTCATGCACACTGGTGTCATGTTTACTGTTTAGACATCCTCTCCAAAGTCAGAATGCAGCTACCTTCATGGTGGGTGAAAGCGGTCACATGCAAAAATCTCACCATTGGTGAACCTCAGAACTCTAGCTGAGGAACACAATACCCTCACAAACGTGCAAATTTGATCTTCTGCATGTGTAATATACACAAAGGGAATTAAGGCACTGGCAGGTCTGCTCTTTGAATTGACCTTGGAGACTTAAAAAAAAATCCCCACCTTCAATTCACCAGATGCTGCTAACAAGATTTGATCCCACAACCTCATGGACCACCAGGAATAAAGTCAGTCTTAACCACTTGGCTGTAGCATCCATCTCTCACTGGTCTAAAATTCAATGCCAGTGTAAAGTTAGACGATCCCTGACAGGTGGAATCGCTTGTCATATGTTTTATGAATGCATGCACAGCGGCACTAAAGCAGCAATAAACCCAGATATGTGCGGATGTTCTTGATGCAGTTATAGGCGCTTGCAGCAACTGATGAGGTAGTTACTGAGCATTGCAGATGCTTCGTAAGAATACACAAGATCATGTATACACATTCTTATGCACATACACACACAAGTCTACACACACACACACACACGACATACACACACACACACATGCTCACACACACACAGAGGACTCCTTAAAGCTGCTTGATATAATTTTATCTTTGTCAATCAGATTAAAGACATTGAGCAATGAAATGAACAAGGATGGAATGTAATTGGTAACCATTGAGAGCACTTTGTCAATTAATTTCTTTCTTTAAAAAAAAAAAAAACTTTTATTTTGTTGCTTGGCTAGAGCTCCAAGTTTACCAATGGTGAGATTTTGCGTATGTGCAAGATGTTCTGAGGGCGTTCACACATGGAACCTCGGTTTATAATCTCACCCAAAGAACTTTTTTTTGGGGGGGGGGGGGGGGGGAGTGATGAACTCAAGGGCAAAAACCACCTTTGAAAGGTTGCCTCGGAGGGGTGGTGGTTTGAACTCAGGCTGTCAGATTACGAGTGTAATGCTCTGACCACTAGGATATCCTGCACCCCTCCCCCTTCCCCCCCAAATTCAGTTTAAAGATGCTCCAAAGTGCTGGGTCTGATGCTTGATCTAGTCCATGAACTTAGGTTTTCATTGTTGTGTTGTGTTTCATCCCACCTTGACTCTTCTGTTAGAGAATACACAATCCAGACTGATCATCACAGCATTGCTTTGTTCTGATCAACATTCCCTAAGCAGGAATGGGAGATTTAGAACTTTTTTGCATCTAGGTAAGACGCCATAATGACGTCATATGCTAATATTAACAATTCTGGCCTATTTCTGTTTCAAAAACAGCCAGTCCCAAGAGGTTTTGCTTGTCTGTCTGTGTGTGTGTGTGAGTTGTAAAAGATATTATTAGTACACTTTACACATCTCCACAAGCTGAACTGTGACCGTCCACACCAAAATGAGTCGCCTTGCACCAGACCCACTTTTCTGCTGGCAGCCATTTTAAGGCAGGTGGGGGTCAGGTTGCTTTTGATAGATTATGAAACTATACAAAGCTTTCTCCTGCCTTGCACTGAAGTATCAAGGTGTGATAGTCCTTCCTTTTGCTTTAAAAGCGTGTTTAAAAACGCCTAACTCTGCATCCTGACCTCCTGTCCTGATGCACAGTTTGTCAATCTATCCTTTCGTCATCACTTCATGGAGTCTAGCGTTTCCATTTGTAAAAATATACCCGAATTCAGACAGCAGCTACCTTCATGATGGGCAAAAAGGTCGCATACGCAAAATCTCACCATTTGTGAACCTCGGAGCGCTAATCAATGAATGGGGTTAAAAAAACAGTAATATCTCATTTTTCAATGTTTATTTGTATTGAAAAGCGTTTTAGTATTATTATTATTATTATTGCTGATTAGCTCATTCCCTACGATTCACTCAGATTGCAGTGGTCTCGTGCACATTACTTGCCTAGGAACCACTGCGATCGCAGAAGTTGACCTTTCAAGGTTTTTTTGTTTTTTTTGTTTTCTGTTTTGTTTTTAAAGCTCAATGACATCAACTTTTGTACAAAAAACCAGCAGAAGGCTTCTGACTTTGACCTTCCACCTACATGTCAACAAGAAGCCCTGGAAATTCCATGTACTTCTGTTGAATATCTTTTTAGTTATGATTTAAAAAAAAATTTTTTTTTAAACTTATCAACACAAACGAGCAGTATACAGAGATAGGCAGAGTAAAAATCAGCCAGCAGGGAGTGAGGGAACAACAACTAAACATGGGCCTCCAGTGCAGTCACAACAACTAAACATGGGCCTCCAGTGCGGTCTTGGGAGGCACCGTGGTCGAGTGGTTTAGGCGGTCAACTCGTGATCCAGAGGTCGCGGGTTCGATCCCTGCTCGGCTCGGTGTTGTGTCCTTGGGAAAGACACTTTACTCCTATTTTCCTCACTCCACCCAGGTGTACAAGTGGGTACCAGCTCTGCTGGGGAAGTATCTGGCGACAGACTAGCGTCCTGTCACAGGGGTGGTGAAAAACCATCAGTTCGCTTAACGCTACAGAAACCGGGATAAGCTCCGGCTCTATGGGCCTTCTGGCTCGAAAGAACATACTTTCCAGTGCGGTCACAACAACTAAACATGGGCCTCCAGTGCAGTGTGACTCATTGTGTGGTGGAAGGTCACACCTCTGAAGGAAAGAAACTGGATACTTTGACACCACTTAACTCAGTGTCTTAACAACTTGTTTTTAAAGTTGCAGTAACAATCTCCTGGTAATAATAATTTTTTTTTTAAAAACCCAGACCCAAGGTTACAAATGGGTAGGATGGGGTGGAAAGCAAGGGGGGGGGGGGGGGGGGAGGAGACTTGCTGGGCTCTGGAGGTAATGGGAGGTAATTGTGGAGCTGCAGTCTTTGATGCAACAGATAGTATGTTGTAGAACAGCAGAAACAGAAGTTGTAGGTTTTAATAACCTCTCAGAGGCTAGAGTCATGGCTTGGGTTTTTGTTTTTGTTTTGTTTTTCTTTGTTGTTGTTGTGGGGTTGTTTTTTTTGGGGGGTCCTCATCAAAACAAAATGATAATCTTTCCCTTATATATATATCATCTCTGCCGTCTCTCTCTGCACGGCATAGGTGATATATACACACACACGCCTGCAAACCAAAACAATCAAAGCATCCAAGTATGTTCTCGTCTTCCACTTTTGCAGTCAAGATCTTATACCAAAATCTGTTTTTCAAAGCGTTGTTATTTAGACCATGATGTATTTTATTTCTGTTTTATTCTTTTATATGGAGGATAATGGAATAAGCACTTCTGTGCTTTTTTTACATCCAGTCCCCATGTGTACGCGGTTTTATTGACTGGTCCAGGCCAAAAGCTTTGTCATTTATCGATCATAGTATTATAAGCAAGGTACCATTGCCTGCCTCTATAGTAACGCTATACAAATTCTGTTATTATTATTATTATTATTAAAGTGTTGTTATTCTTTGAAATGTAATGTGGAGATTGTCTTCATCTTCGACAAGCTCTGAGCTTAGCAACCTGTAATCTCCACCCATGGAGGAAAAAATCCTCTGAAGGTGGAGTATGGCTGCCTCTGTGACAAGGTAATGTCTGGTTGGTTGTGGTGGTGTGCTGGTGGTCTGCTCAGTGATTCCCAACAACTGACATCATCAACAAGCTGTAGCAGTCATCTCTGGCTGAATTGATCATCCTCATTGTAGCAATCATCTCTGGCTGAATGATCATCCTCATTGTAGCAATCATCTCTGGCTGAATTGATCATCCTCATTGTAGCAATCATCTCTGGCTGAATTGATCATTGTAGCAATATCTCTGGCTGAATTGATCATTGTAGCAATCATCTCTGGCTGAAGTGATCATTGTAGCAATCATCTCTGGCTGAAGTGATCATCCTCATTGTAGAAATCATCTCTGGCTGAATTGATCATCCTCATTGTAGCAATCATCTCTGGCTGAATTGATTATCCTCATTGTAGCAATCATCTCTGGCTGAATTGATCGTCCTCATTGTAGCAATCATCTCTGGCTGAATTGATCGTCCTCATTGTAGCAATCATCTATGGCTGAATTGATCATTGTAGCAATCATCTCTGGCTGAATTGATCGTTGTAGCAATCATCTATGGCTGAATTGGTCATTGTAGTAATCATCTCTGGCTGAATTGATCATCCTCATTGTAGTAATCATCTCTGGCTGAATTGATCATTGTAGCAATCATCTCTGGCTGAATTGATCACCCTCATTGTAGCAATCATCTCTGGCTGAATTGATCATCCTCATTGTAGCAATCATCTCTGGCTGAATTGATCATCCTCATTGTAGCAATCATCTCTGGCTAAATTGATCGTCTTCATTGTAGCAATCATCTCTGGCTGAATTGATCACTGTAGCAATCATTTCTGGCTGAATTGATCATTGTAGCAATCATCTCTGGCTGAATTGATCATTGTAGCAATCATCTCTGGCTGAATTGATCATTGTAGCAATCATCTCTGGCTGAATTGATCATTGTAGCAATCATCTCTGGCTGAATTGATCATTGTAGCAATCATTTCTGGCTGAATTGATCATTGTAGCAATCATCTCTGGCTGAATTGATCATTGTAGCAATCATCTCTGGCTGAATTGATCATCCTCGTTGTAGCAATCATTCTCTCAGCTGTAGTCATCATTCTCACTGTAGTAATCAGTCTCTCAGCTGTAGTCATCATTCTCATTGTAGTCATCATTCTCATTGTAGTAATCAGTGTCTCAGCTGTAATCATCATTCTCATTGTAGTCATCATTCTCATTGTAGTAATCATTCTCTCAGCTGTAGTCATCATTCTCTCATCTGTAGTCATCATTCTCATAGAAGTTATCATTCTCTCAGCTGTAGTCATCATTCTCATTGTAGTCATCATTCTCATTGTAGTAATCAGTCTCTCATCTGTAGTCATCATTCTCTCAGCTGTAGTCATCATTCTCATTGTAGTAATCAGTGTCTCATCTGTAGTCATCATTCTCATATGTAGTCATCATTCTCATCTGTAGTAGTATTGCGTAATCATGCTCAGCTGTCACCGTCATTCTTGGCTGTTGTGTTTCAGATGTGAGGGGACAGACAGACAGACACGCGGACAGACCGAGGCGGTGCAGCCCCACAGCCTGGCTGAAGTAGATGGCACACTACAGCCTGCCCTATCATGCCCACATGCCGGAGCAACAGTACCTCATGGCCAGCCATTACCACGACCACCGGATGACGGCCGTGCCGGAGATGGGGGGGTGGATGGAGCAGACGGAGGGGGGGGGCAAGTTCCAGCTGAAGCGGCGGCGGCGGTGCGGGCAGTGCGGGCCCTGCCAGGTGAAGGACAACTGCAACACCTGCCAGTACTGCCTGCGCAAGGACGTCCTCAAGCAGGCCTGCGTCCTCAGGAAGTGCGTCTACCTCCGCAAGCCCCAGGCCCACTCGCGCCCCGAGGTCACCAACGGGGCCAGCAAACCCAACGGGGGTGGGGGTGTTGAGGGGGAGAGGGGGAAGGATGGGGGTGGCAGTAGTAGTAGTAGTAGTGGTGGAGGAGGGGGGGAGGGGGAGGGGGGGGGCGAAGCAGCAGTTGCAGCAGCAGTACCAACCAAGACTCCCCGCACAAACCCTCCTCCTCCTCCTCCTCCTCCACCCCCTCGGCGATGCCCACCCCCGTTCCCACCCCCAAGAGCGTGGGCGCGGTCAATCCCTCGGTGGCGGTGGCGGCGGCGGTGGCGGCGGTGGTGCATTCGGCGGAGCTGACTTCCTGCCAGGTGGCCAAGTTCCCCGCGCCCTCCGGCAGCAAGCTGGGCGGCGAGGCTGTCCGACCCGGCAACAACAACAACAACAACAACAACAGCGGCGGCAGTGGTGGTGGCGTGGACCCCCTCAGACCCAGCGGAGGACCCGTGAACGAGGCCACGGGCGCAGCAGCAGCAGCAGGAAACGCCGCCGTGAGACCCGGCAGTTTCGCGCCCGGCAAAGGAATGCCCGACCCTCTGCAGGCCAGCGGCAAAGGAGGGGTGGTGGAGGCGGGGAGGTTGAACGGGTTTGCAGAACAAAGCTGTCGCTGCAGCCATGGAGTCCTCCTGCAGAATGGCCGCCTACATGTCTGACGCACGCAGCGGCATGGACTCGGTCCGAGGCCCCACGCAGGTGCTGGGGAACAACAGCAACAACACCAACATCAATGGAGCAGCCGCGACCTTTGGCAGCGCCCTTCCCGCTGCCTCCTCCCCGGCCTGCGCCCTGGCCAAAGACTTCCCCAGGGAGCCGCAGTTCCACGCGCCGGCCGAGCAGTGGGCCTCTGTGCCCTACCCCGGGTATTCCCACCCCAGCCCCTGGGGCCCGGCCCCCGTGTCCTACGGGATACATTCTGGCGGCTACTACCCGGGTTCTCTGGGCACCCCCACCACCGCTGCCACCACCCAGCTAGGGATGCCCGCCCCCGCCAACCACTTCGCCGCCCAGCCCCAGCCGTCTTTCCACCACCACCACCACCACCGCCCCGTGCCTTTCCCCCACCACCCCACCCCCACCACGACTTTTCCCCCACGCCAACTACCACGCCTCTGCCTCCGCCGTGCCCTCGACCATGACGCCTCCCTTCTACCCCCCGCCCCCGCCCCCCCCTCCATGCAGCTGCCCTCCACCCTGCCCAACTTCCCCTCCTTCACCCAGCTCCCCCCCTCCAGCGCCGGCCCCCACAGCTCCTACTCCGCTGCCCCCGTCTATCCAGGCAGCTTTTATTCCTCGTTCCGCCCCTCGTACGAGCCTCAGATCTACCGTGTGCAGGTGTCCACCCCTCTCTGCCCCATGACCCGACCTCACCGGCCGTTGTCGGGCTGTTCATCGTCGTCGTCGTCGTCGTCTTCGTCGTCGTCACTCTGTTGTGACCGTGTGTGTGCCGGCAGTGGAGTAGTAGAAGAAGAAGCGGATGTGCATCGGTCGGGTGTTGGGTCTGGTGAGCACAGTGACTGCAAAAGCGTACCTCGCCAAGAGGTCGTGGTGAGAGAAGGTGACAGTGTGAAAAGCCCGTTGCCTGTGTTCAGTGGTGCTTGCTCCGGGAATAACCTGTGTTCTTATCGCGGCGTCAACGACTCCGCTGTTGACAGGTGTGCGGGAAAACCAACAGGGGAGCTCACCCATGTGGCGGCCTCGACATCCGTGACGAAAAGAGACTGTGGTAAAGAACGCGATGCTCCGCAGGACACAAACAGCGTCGTGGGGGACGATCTTTCGCTAATGTTGAAACGGCTTAGAAGACAAAGTGATTCTGTGAACTGTGATGATTTGAACACGCCCACCTCCCTGCGCTGCGATGAATGCTATGACCTCGATCAAACGGACAAAAAAAGTTCCAGCGATAGGGGTTTGACCAAAGTGAAAAAGAGTTCAGACGTGGTAGATGCCGGGGAGTACGCTGCCCTTTGTCGGCCCAGAGAGCGACACTTCAGCCGTGAAGAGACAGGCCCCAGCAGCAAAGCAGCGTGCCGGACAGCCAGCTCTCCGCTTCACTGCTCACAGTCTCCAGAAACATGACGGGGGGCACCTGACCGCTCGCACAGTCTTGGCCGGGAGATTTACGGGCTGACCGTGGCCGTCATGTGGCCGGAGTCAGTCTTGCGTTCAGCAGCCTGATCAGGGCAGTGTGGGGTGGGGCTGGTGCGCAGAGGACATGGGGAGTGGGAACAGATCCCGGAACACGCATCAGGATCCCCTGGAGGATATGCGGCATTGTCACACATCGTGGGACATGTCACACGCCTGCATCTCAAAGGACAGTTCACCACACGGAGGTGGACTGACAGACGTCACACGCCAAGACACGTCCAAAGACATTTCATGTAACAACACACTTTATGGCACACTTGGGGAAGACGTGTGACACGTTAGGAAGACGTGTGACACGTTAGGGAAGACGTATGACACATTAGGGAAGACGTGTGACACGTTAGGGAAGACGTGTGACACATTAGGGAAGACGTGTGACACATTAGGGTACATATCACAGAACACAGAGGACAGATCAGGGTACAGGACAAGTGAGGAGACACTGAGAGACTTTTCTCTCCAGAACGCTTTACAAGACTTTTCACACAAAGAAAGACTGCAAGCGATGAACGCGGGTTTCACAGACCATTCAACCAAACCATCGGTCACGGGGAACGATCCTGCGATGCCTTTGAAAAACGTAGCTGTGTTTTCACCCACAGAACAGAAAGACTGTGAACTGCCCGCATGTTGCAGAGAGAAAACAGACGGATCGGGCGATACTGATCGTGTTCCAACTGAGCAGAGTGGAGATGAAAGACATGACATCACATCTCCGCTTAGATCACAAAAAGTTTTTCACAGTGAGACGGACTCAGAGTCGGACACAGAAAATACGTCTTGACACAAGTGAGCCGTTGCAGACCTGTACTCATCTTAACGTCCCACAGCAGCAAGTGTCTTAAAAAACTTCCCGCAAAACCATGTCCAGAACTAACTCCATGATGCGACCTGTTGTGTCATGAGGGGTAAGGGAAGTAACTGTATAGATCTGAAAATACCGGCCCAAATGATAGAATGGGGTACAATTTGCGATATTCACGGACTAGATCACAGTGTGGTTGTTTTTTTTTGTGTGTGCTTCTTTTTTGTTTTCAGATTTATACCGTTCATTGTTTTATGTGTGTGTGTTTTTTGCATGTACTCGATTAAGCTAAGTGTATGGTGGCTTTTGTTTTGTTTAGTTTTGTTTTGTTTTATTAATCGATCACAAGATGGAATGATGGTATTGGTTTGAACGCTTTCTGTCATGATCACTATCTGTGGTTGTTGTGCTTTTGTTTCAGGGGATCTCAGTGTGTTTTGAACGGCTTGTTGGTGTCATGGTGTTTACATCTTTTGAGATGATGGATCACAACAGTGGATAATTAATTTAGAACGAAAGATACATTTTATTTCAACGGAAACCAAAGGATTTGTGAGATTACTTTAATCTGTTTTGAGCAAGCTGTAAAGGGAACCCAGTGCATAAAGGGAAGCGAGCTGGTGTGACACTGAATGACTTCAGTGCATGATGGTTTGTTCCGTAGCTGTTATGCTTTTTAAAAAAAATGCATGGTCTAGACAGCAGATCTCACAGAAAAGAAGAGGGGGGGGGGGGGGGGGTACATTTGTTTTACCTCTACAACATCCTGCTACTGCTTCTGATGTTGCCATGGTGATGTCTGTTCTGATCCACAGCAGCAAGGTGGATGCATTGTTTATTCTTCTATTCAGGTCTTTGTTAGAGATGGTATTTTTTGGGGCAGTTTTTAGTGTAGTTGATACTTTAAATTATTTTTTCTTTCTTTTAATTATTGCTTTTAAAAAAAAAGTTGTTTTGTAATCAGAGTATCAGGATGAAAACAAAGTGTCTGACGTATTGGCAACGTCAGCACAGACAGTTTCATGTTATTGGTGTTCTGCAGTGTCATAAACTGTCAACCTGTTGGTGTATGGCTTGATAGTGCATTTAGTGTTAACATATTATGGTATAAACACACTGTATGCAGTGTGATAGTGGTTATTTATTGGTTATCTTTAGACATTGGCTGGGTTATATAAAAAAGGAGCAAATATGCAAAAAACATGAGAAGAAATGAAATAGAAGAAGAAAGTTGTAGAATACATGAAGATATTTGATTTCCCTTCTCTGAAATAACTCTGGAGCTTGATAAAAACATAATATTTTTAAAAATGAAGCTAAAAACGCAGAGATTGTGCTATTGAGTAAAAAGCCTAAATTCAGAGATTGTGACCTTGAGTGAAGAAGCTAAATTCATCAAGTCACCTTGAAGATGAAGTCTTGTCACCTCACGTTCATGCAGTCTAGAAATCCATAGGTATAGACCATCCAGTGCAACCTCAGAAGGCCCCCAGACAGTTTTGGAATGGGTGTTTGTTGTGTGACAAGATGTGCAGTTCACGTTTCTGAAGGCATGTCAGGGGGGACAAGCAGCTGACACATTGCTCCCGTGAAGATGAGTCTGTTTCAGCTTCATGGGAGCAGTGTACTGATGGGAGACGTGGGAATGACCACCTAAGAAAGGGAGCCTTGCACCAGTCACTGACGTCCTGTCCCTGAACAGAAACAGCAACACACACACGGGCGTTCCTGTTTGTCCAACAAGGGAGGCAATTAGATCCCTTTCATCACAGGATACAACTGTTATTGTCCGTTCAACTTTGTAATGTCTCTCAACTGCACTACATGATGCAAAACTGACACTGTCATTCAAAATCACATGCAACTCCCCAAAGATGTTGACACATTTCCAAACACCGTCCCTCCCTCCGCCCAGCATCTCTTCTATCACAATTCATTCCAGTTGATTCATACATGAACACACTCATCCACCCGCCAATAGTTCAAATTGTTCTTCCTCATAAAAGTAAAGAAGAAGGCTGACTGACCGTTTTTTTAATATTATATATACATAGATGATGCTGGAGCTGTGATCACCACATGTTAACCTGCTGGTTGTGTCAAGAGGATTTTTCCTCTAGGGTTAACATCAGTGCCAACTCTGCTCTCCCCTAAAGCCCTTCGGATGAGACTGTAAACCGAGGTCCCGTGTGCAAATGCATGCAGAACATCTTGTACACACATTAAAGTCCGTTCCACTTTTCGGAAGAGTAGTCCATTGCTAGTGGGAACTGATGACAAAATTGACAAAACTGTATACACACGGGGACTGGATGAAAAAAACCACATGAGTGCTTATTCCATTATCCTCAAAATAAAAGAATAAAATAAATAAATAAAAACAAATAAACATCCTACTTGCCCGTGGTCAGCATAATTATGACAGTCCTGCTCATAGCGCCATTTGTGATGAATTGATGACACTGAGAAAGCAGGTGTAGACAAGATACATGGAAAAGATATGGAGCAGCAATCAGTGAACAGAGGGTTCAGGTGAAAGATAGGGGAAATACGGAGCAGTAACCAGGTAACAGGGGATTCAGGGGGGAGACAGTAGCTTACAGTGGTCCAGGGCTTTTTTAAAATCTCCCTTTTGTCTGTCAGGGCATGCAAGGGAGTCATGGACAATGTCGCTGACCACTGTCCACTCTCACACATGTATACCCATCGTATGTAGTGTACTGTGGCATTTCTTGGTTTTATTTATTCTTTTATTTTTTTTCCGTTCCTCTGCTCAAACTCCGGGGTTGACCAGTGGTGAGATAGCCCCTCCACCATGTAGGTAGCCGCATTCTGACTTCAGGGATACATTTATTCTATGTGTGCTTTTATTTGTTCTGTTATTGGGAGGATTATGGAATGAGCACTCATTTGCTTTTTTTACTTTCAGTCCCCATGTGCATGCTGTTTCGTTAATGTTGTCATCTGTTCCACCGGCTCAGATGGTCTACTCTTGCAAAAGGTGAAACAGCTTGACACATTTTGATGGAATTTAGCTTACAGAAACTGCTGGGGAATCGTGTCTGTAAGGCATGATCTAAACCACGTCAGAGCTGCACCATTATTGCATTAATATCGATTTTTGTTTTGTTTTAGTTGGTAGAGAAGATTCGAGTAATGTATAGGACAAACTGTTAAAAATGATAAAAGGAGTTAAGCAGTTAAACTAAGGCTACTTCCAGAGTAGATTTTTCAGACAATT
>CM054158.1:5724049-5849049 GCA_028751875.1 Rapana venosa
AGGCATTCGGGTCATTCATGTTTCTTCAGTTGACTGACATCTCTGTAGGGCTTGTATGGTTTGAGAGGGCAAAGGTCAGAGGCTGTAGGATAATATGTGCACTATCACTTGTAATGTTCTTCTTTTCAGACAAACACATACACAGAGAGGTCATATGCTGAAATACACACACACACACACACACACATATACTCTCTCTCTCTCTCTCTCTCTTGCTCACACACACACACACAGGTCTCTCTCACACGCACACAACACATTACACACACTGACCCACACCCACCCCCACCCCCCTCCCCTTTCGCACCCTCCTCATATTCAAACAGCTAGTTCATTTTTTACATCACAGTTCTAGGCAAACATGAGAATACTGTCATACACTTTCGTTGACATTGAGGGGGAGAGGAAGGACATAAAAGTCTGTGAAAACGTCTCACAAGAGAGAGAGAGAGAGAGAGAGAGAGAGAGAGAGAGAGAGAGAGATGGTTATGGTAACTAGTGAAACTGTTGAAACGCGATACAGGGGGAAATGGGATGGCATTTTGAAAGTCCTGGGGGTTGATGGTTCATCTCTTTGTTTGGAGATGATATCTTGTATTGGGAATGTTCTCTTTAAAAAGATAATGGGGTTATTTTAAGTACTGCCTTTATTCTTTTATTTATTCTTTGATATGTCAGGCTCCTTTGTTTATTTAATTAAGAAAAAAAGATTTTGAGCATCATCTTGAAAGTATACATGCTACTTTATTAACTTTTTAAAAAGGAAAGAGGCTGATTATATATATATATATATATATATATATACTCAACACACAGTGTTAACTTTACAAGAATATATAATATATTCTTGTAAAGTTAACACTGTGTGTCGAGTTTGTGTGTGTGTTTCTCTCTCTCTGTCTATTGTTTCTGTCTCTGTCTCTCTGTATATATATAGATATATAAAAGATTATCAGCTTTATAATTATTTTTTTTTAAAGATGAAAGGCGGCATTAATATTCACATTCGTCGTAATAAGTATTCAGTACGGGCTGTGATTCACTCTGCGTGAAGGAGTGTTTGTTGCAGTGTAGAAAGTAGAACTTCAGCTTTGTGTTTTCTTTTGATACGCGCAGCAAAGAACGTTGTGAAACATTTGGCAACTCAGGAAGGAAGGAAGGAAGGGAGCTTTGTCTAATTAGCGCTTGCACATGTCTGTATACACACATCACACGGTGAATTCCATCTGTGTTTCTGTCTGCCTTGTGTCTTGCTGAAGCTCTGGTTTGAATCATGGGATTGCCTATTTCAGAACGATGTTGTTTCCGCTTGCTGTTAATTAACATGTTTTGCGTTGTTTTGGAGTTAGGTTGCTAAGTGTTGTTATGCTTCTTTGAAAAGCATTTTTTTGGGTGTAGAACTGGTTAAGTTCATGTGTGGAGATGATGTTTGAAGGTGTCAGGGTTTTTTGGTTTTGTTTGAATATTTAGACATCATAGACTTGTGGAAGATAGATCTGGAGTGAAACTGCAGAGAGAGGTTTGGTTGCTTGTTGTGATGCTTAAAACATAATATGAAAATAGCTCTGTGTGTGTGTGTGTGTGAGAGAGACACGGAGAGAGCAAGTGCATGTGCATGTGTATTTGCAAGTATGTGTACATGCATGTGTGTGTGTGTGTGTGTGTGTGTGGAGAGAGAGAGAGAGAAGAGAGAGAGAAGAGAGAGAGAGAGAGAGAGAGAGAGAGAGATCAAGTATTTCAACTAAATCATTGCTACAAGATCAAAAGACTGCTTTTTAGGATAATCACTTGAGTAAAGGGATGCCAGTCATACTGACCTGTTCTTCTTTTCTTCAACAATACGCTGTTTAATTAATGTTGATACGGATAGAAATTATTTTTTATTTGTATGTGTATTTTCACTGATGCTGATCCAAAACCCATCTACTACAACTGCCAAATTTTGTCTTTATTATTTTTTTGTTTTCCAAAAAAGAAATATTGTATTTATGATTTTTTGTGTGTTAAACGTCTGTTGCTTTAAAGGATGAAGGAGGGGGAAGAAAGGTTGTGTTGTTGTTGCCGATGGAGACTGCCAAATTCAGACAGAAAAATGACGTGAACTGTAGGTTGTCTTTTTGATAAAAATATACCCACTTCAGTTTTGTTCGATACACCATCAAAATCTGATTTTGGGTTAGTGTCTAATCATTCAACGGGCTAAATCTGCATATTTTTTTTCTGTTCAATACTTTCAACAAATTGTTGATCTATGTATTTCTGTACCATTTTGGTCGGTGGATTTTCCACTTGGTTTCTTTATTTTCTGGTAGGCACACTTGTTTAATTTCCCGTATGCATTGTAATTCTGATTGGCACTCATCATTTCTTTCATTTAGTCATTCATATTTCTTTTTTTTATTTTTAATTGGGGATTGATACTTACAAATTTGTTAATCAGGATTGATTCTTATTGCTTCATTTATTTTGAGCGCCCCCCCCCCCCCCCCCCCTTCCCTTTTAAACATTTTTCTGATCCTCACTTAATTTTTTTTCTTTTTTGTTCCTTTGCTGCTTTGAGGCTTTTGTTTGTTTACGTTTTAATGTTTTTTTCTGTTGTTTTATAAGTCTTCTCTTTTGAGATTTTGTTCGTTCTAATTTTTTCCCCCTGTTGTTTTAGAAGTCCATTCTTGTTGAGTTGTTTGGTTATGTTTCATTTGGGGGGATGGGGTATTGTTACTTTAGAGGTCCATTTCCTTGTATTTCTGACACCTCCCACTCCCCTCCCTTTCTTTCTTTTGCCAACTGAACAGGGCTGGGGGGTGCTGGATAGAATTAAGCGTCGATTCTTCCCCCCCCCCTTCCAAAAATCCTGATGACTCATGTTGGGAGTTATGAAAGAGACCTGGCAGGTTCAGAGTGTGGGGTTTAAGGATTTTCCAGGTCAAGTTTGGTGCAGACCCTCCAGTGCCTTAGAGTCCATGTCATGTGTTTCCACAGGCAGAAGATCAAATACACGTGTTAAAGATGATGTAGGTTGTGGCAGTCAGTATTCAGGGGTGGGGGTGAGGGATGAAACCTGCTCATACCCAGCATGCATCTAAGGCTCCTCCAGCAGTTTGGGTTATATGTTCAGCTGGTTACAAAATCTACTTGGACAAATAGTTGGTGGGGAATTTTTCTTTTTAGTGGGTTTTTTTGTTGTTGGTGGTGGTGGTTGTTTCTTGGCTAGAGTCATGAGGTTTGCCTATGGTGTCGTGTTGGACTATTTTTTGCCCACCTTTAAGGAAGCTGCATTCCATCTTCGGGATGTTTTTGGTTTTGTTTCTTTTTTTAATTTTATTTTTAAAGCATATGCAGTGTAGCATCATAGGGAACATTTTGCATGTAGTGATACTTTTATTAGAAAATGGAGATTTTTGCCACCCACTGCTTTCTGGCTTGTCCCTGTCTTTTTTACTTTTTGACAGGGTTTGTCATTTTTTAACATTTTGTTGTTGTGTCTTTGTGCTTGCATACACCGGCACATGCATATATACACACAACACGCACACACATTCAGGCATGCATGTGCACACACAGTGTTCTCACTCTCGCTCATATATGTTAACTTCTGCACAAACTTTAGGACATATTGTAATATTCCCAGCAGTGGATAAATGCATGTACATGTGTACTTTTTAGTACATAGCTATTTTTCACGCTTGGAGAGAGGGAGAGAGAGAGAGAGAGAGATCCCAACATACCAGAGAACTCTGCAAAACTTGCAGGCAGTATACCTTATTTAATTTTTTTTTTTTTCATTTTTAACTCTCTTACGAAGGACTGACCTGTGATGTCAAAACATACATACCTTTGGTGTGTTCCCCCCTCCCCTTCAAAAGTGGTTAGGGTTGTTTTTTTGTTGGCTTTTATTTGGGGAGGGGTTGTTGCTTTAAAAAAAAAAAAAGCTTTGTCAATGGTCATAACTTTAGTGTTGTGGTGTTTTTGGTTTTTTAAAAACAAGTTTTGATGGCAACACCGTGTTTTGCTTTGTTTTATCCATTTTGGAAATATTAGTTTGATCCTTGTGAGCATTGAGAGAAGAAAGGAACAAACCAGCTTAAGTAGACAGACTGACATCAGACACATTCACCATTTTCTTTCTTTACTTTTATTTCTTAAATGTCCACTGCATGATTTCCTAACAGGGGAGGGAACAGACCGAGGCTCCATACTTAGTCTTACCCTACTGGGAAGACCGTTTCATGTTGCCATGGAAGACGGGTAACAAAATCAGCCCTTGTGTGATACTATTGTTAGGAAGAGGTTGCTTTTTTAAACTTTGATGTTCGGAAAAATACATTTTTTTCAATTTCTGATTTTTTCAGTTTGGAAATGAACATTTCTTTATTTGTTCATTCATTTTACTTATTTCTTTAGTTTTTGTTTTGTTTGTTGTTTTTTGTGTGGCGAGTACTGCCTGCAGGGGAAGAGCTGTTTTCGTGGTCAGTTTGTCAGATTTTTGTAAATTCATATAAAAAGATGTTCTTTCTGCCAGTTGAACCCGTTTGTTTAAAAATGTCTTTTTATGGTAAGATGCCAAGATTATGCTCAAGATCACAGTTATACACCAAATGATTGTTGTGAAGGCTTGCTGTTGATATATTCATTCAAAGTCTTGTTTTTGTGAAAGTGTGCCGTTTATTATGGTTGGGAATGTTGGCTGTCAAAGCACACTGTTGACATAATTCAGGATGTTTATTATCAATGCTTGTTATTGATATGACTCTGCCAGGTTCATATAGTTGTGACTATGTAGTGGGTTTTTTATTGTACAATTTTAGTTGTTTTTGTTGTCGGCGATGTTTGACGATTGCTGATGTTGCCTGTAAACTGTCCACACAGTTGTAGTGCTGTCTGTCGTCATTTGTGAGCAGACTTATCCTTTGTGTGTTCATTTCATGACATTTCTTTGTAGTGTTGTTGATTGTCGTTTTTATTCATATTTCTTGACAGAGTATATATATATATATATATATAAAGAAAATTATATCTCTTCTTTCCTTTTTCAATGGTCAGATATTCTATTGCATATGAATAAATGATAAGAATATTGCGCAGTATCTAAGTGTGCTTTTTTACCTTGTCATGCTGCATTCGAAAGTTGGATTGGAGAGAGATGTCCAGCGAGAGAGAGAGGGGGGGGGGGTTGTGCATGTGGGGCCCAGTGGTTAAAGCATGAACTAATGATGTGAGGAGGGTATGGGTTTGAGTCTCAGTGGCACTGTCGGTTAGAAGAGACTTTCTCCTGGAGGGAACACAGACTCTGACTCCAGTTATGATGTCAAGGTGAAGCTTCAATGATGCAGCATTACATCATCTTGTGCACATTTAAAAAAACAAAAAAACCAACCTATGAACGTTACATAGAAGAGTCCACTAGGCCAACTAAGGCCAGTGGTATGGATGACATACATACAATATCCTCCATACAGAGGGATGGGCTTCACCAGATTCAATCTGTATCACACACAGAGCCACAGATTGATGCATCGTCTGAAAGACTGATATGAAATCTAGAACTGTGGAACTTTGGTCAAATTTTTAACTCACTAATCAATCTTCACGATCAAAACTCATCTTTATTTCTGTTTTTTCTTCCCATTACCTGCGTTTGGCCACATGGGTTTTGCTATTCTCTCATTGGCAATGTCACTGAATCCTGTGGCATGAAAATCCATGACGTCAGCAGGGCCAGTGAAGACTGGAGCAAATGGAGAAGGAGGATCGTGTCAAGTCAAGTCCAAAACACTTTAATCATCCAATGAAGGGCAATTTCAGTTGTCGGCGTCACAACCCAATGTCGGTGTCATTGGGTGCGGCATATATCGCCACAACTCCGTGATGCCGACAGGTGAGGGGAGAGAGTGAGTAAAAACAGACTCCAAAGTGATGGTACGAATTCATTCATTTATTCATGAACCAAAGATCAGCCTGACAACATCAGAGGAATCATAGCCATACATATATACATGAACAAAGCATTATGCTTCAACAACAGCACACTGATATATCGTCAGTGAAACAGAACAATGTCAATGATGTACACACATGCACACACTCACAAACGTGCACACACACACACACACACACACGCACACTGCTGCTCCCTTGCTCGCAAACACACACGTCTGATTTATTTACACATACTAACATGTACATGCTGGAACATGCACAGTGAATACTAATGTACACACACGCACAAACACACAAACACGCACAAACACACGCATGCACACACTTCTCCTTCCCTCCTGCTCAAGGCAGACGTCTGTGATCGAACTTCTCCAGCACAACCAACCTGTTGCTTTGTCAAGGAAAGTACAGTAGAACACAGCACAAAATAAGGATAAAAACAACAGACCGGCAACAAGCTTTAATGTTGCCCTGAAACCATCTTCACATTAATAATGGGAACTGAAATATCCCAAACCTTACAGTACACACTTTCAAAACTAATCTGAAAACTTGTTCTGAGATGGCTGAAATGCTTATTTCTCACAGAGTGCACTGGAATATTTGTGTGTGTGTGTGGCAGTGTAAATACGCCTACAGGCCTATAACGCCCATGCCTGAATTTCTATAGACCTCTGGGCCTGATCTGGTTGCCACCTTGGAAAAAATATCTTTTTTTCCTTCAGTATTCTGGAATGGTCTTTTCTTTTAAATTCTGCACTCTAGAGTGATGTGGCTAAAGAAGGTGCATGATGTGTGTGTGCATGTGTGGCTGTATTATTGGGGTATCATGCTATACAAAGACAATGTATCATTTATTATTATTAACACAAGATGTGCATTAAAAAATTTTTTTAAAACCAGAATTATGAAACAAACACTCAAGCCTTATAAAATATTAACCCCTTTCATCTTGTGAGCATTCCCCACCAAGCCCCCAAAACTTTTGAGCATTTGACACAGAACCTAGCAACCATAACAAAGACTCAACATCAGTATTCCTGTCTGTTTCCCCAAAGTTATTACTTTCATTTTTTTTCTTTTAAAAAATATGAAGACACCAATCTGCTACTATTTTACTCACTATTTTTGTTTCAAACCACTTCTGTAATACTGCACAAGCCAGACGATGAAGCTGCAATAAAATCAAGATCCCACCCCCTCCCCCCAAAAAGCAAGCTGATTTTCACCACACACACAGAAAAAAGGATACGGTTTGAGTTGTTCGGCGAAGTTTTTCATGTCTTCACCAATGGAGTCCTGGCCTAGCGGGGCCACCACACTCAGCTCCACCAGGTGTGACTGGGATATGGGCTCCAGGGAGTCGGTTTTACCCGGCTGCTGCATCTGGGGAGCAAAAGGACACACAAACCACCAGCAGTGTACATGTGTGATGGGGGAGTGGAGTCAGTACCAATGTCACCTCATGGGGCAAAAATCCTCTTGAGCGGGTATCTCCGTAGTGGCTCAATCCTGGGCCACTAAATTACGAGCGCAACACTCTGACTACTTCGACACTAGGATGTCACACCCCCTCCCTTCCGTTACATATGAAAAAGAAAACTTTGTAATCATGGCTCTTGTCTTGAAAAGAAAATCAGTGCTATATGATTACCCTTCCCCACCCCCCTCCGATAAAAAAAAAAAAAATAAAAAAATTGAGTGTAGATCATTCCAAAAATGCTTTGAAGTTGAATGAGTAAGAAGTTTTGGATGTGCAGAATAAAATTTTTTTTTTAAACAGCACAGAGTTAATGTTTAACAGCTTACCCTCATTCAAGACAACAGTCTCCTGTTTATGCACACCCCCTCTGGTAAAAAAAACCCAAAAAAACCTAAGCAAACGGAAAAAAAAAGTAACAATAAAACAAACAACAAAAAAGTACCATCACCACCAAGAAACAAAAAAAATCCAGCAAAACAATAACAACAAAACCCACACTTTTATGCTCTAACAAGTAGACTATCCTGCTTTAACCTGGGACATACACAGGTCTACAAGTCTCTCCTGAAGAAATTGTTCAAGTGAATTTTCCCCCTTGGAGTTACCGTTCGTGCCAAATCCATTCTCCTTGGGTCTTTTCCCTGAGACTATAAAAACAGACTCTGTGCACAAACGGACAGACACAACATCTTGTACATATGTCAAAAACCCCATCCGCTTTTCAAGAAGAGTAGGTCAGATTTGGCCTGTGGTATGGTATGGTCAACATAAACCCTTGAAACCTCTCACACACACACACACTCTGCTACCTGGGGAGGGATGGGCAGAGCCACAATGACCCATGCCTTAAGGAGCTCAGGAAAACATCCTCAGTCACGTTCATTCTGAAGATGTTGGACACACCTGTCTTTGCATACAAGTCCCTCACGAAAAATATAACTCGGGGTCCAGTCAAACAGACAGACAAAGAGAAAACAAGAAAACACAGATTCACAGAAACAAAGTGAAAAAACACAAACCCCTGTCTTACCCTGTAGATTTTGGACACCATGGCCTTCATGCGTCCTTTATGGAAAACATAACCTCTGGCAACGTATTCATGATCCAGCCTGGATAGAGAGAAAGTAAAAAAATAAATAAAAGATCAAGCAATTTGTATGGAAAGACAATGAAAGAAGGGGACTGGGCTCAACTCAATATCTCTTTTTCCTGACAATGTCAATTAAAAGTTCTCTCTAGAATACTCAGAAGATCAGTTCATACACAAGACTATATTTCCCCCAGTATTTTGTGTATGCAGCTCTTTTGCCTACATTATTTAAGGTAGCCGCATTCCGACTTCAGGGTTGCTCGAGACTACAAACTGAGCTGAACAAACAAGTGAAAAACACCCAAACGGTGTGCATGAATAAAGAAAAACAACGAAACCTCCTTGTTCAGAACCAGCTTCTAAAACAATTATCACAACATTATTATCAGTACCCTGGCATAACATGAATATAAGCTTTATGTTTTTTGTTGTTTTTATTTTTAAAGCAGCACAATATCTTGCTTTAACAATAAAAACTTAATCACTGATCCTTTTCATTCTTGAAAAAAACCTTCTTTCTGAGGAAATATCTGAACATAAATGGCAAATATCACACAAATACTACTGAAATAGGAGGAGGAATCAAAGGACTATATGTGACACACACCCTTAAATTCAGACTAGTACCTAAATACTAGCTAGAGCCACGGAGTGACACTGCCACTTACTTGAACCCCAGCTCATGGAGGAATTCCCGCACGTTGTTGGAGCAGGCCACGTCATAGCAGGCCCTCACCAGTGTGTGACGGTTCTTGTCCCCCACCTCCGCCTGCCCCAGGTAACGAATGTAGCTGGGGAAAAAATTAGTGACATGTTAGCAGACTCTGAAAAAAAAATTAATTAAGTTTGCAATAATAAAACAAAACAATATAAATGAACAATTTGATTATTTCAGTTTACATCCAAACCCCACTGCACATGCATGCTATATACTGATCATTCATTAGCCAGTAATTTGAAATTAAGGCTGAAAACACTTAATTCGTGTAAGTAGTAAGTCTTCAATTTCAAAGTCTTTCCACTTTAAGTGATACCAGACGGCCCTTAAATAGGAGACTGAATAAAAGAGACGGACGGATGGATGGATGGATGGATGGATGGATGGATAGATAGACAGACAGACACTAGACAGAGACAGACAGACACTGAGACAGACAGACAGAGAGATCTACTCTGTGTGTTGCGTGTGTGCATGTGTGTATACATGTGTATGTGTTGTGACTGTGACAGTGTGAGTGAGAGAGAGAGAGAGAGAGAGAGAGAGAGTGTGTGTGTGGGAGGGGGGGGGGGTGTTGCATGCATGCGTGTGAGAAGAACTATAAATACAAAATCAGGAAGCTTTTGCTTGATTTTTTAATATTTCTTTAGCGATCACACTACGGCCCAGCCAACAACTGAAGCCATATATAGATATATATATATATATATATATATATATATATATATAACACTTTATCAGGGATGTCACCATGTTTTTTTTTTTTTAAATGTTACCAACCAACTGCATCAAATCACAAGCAACGACCAAACCTGCTCACCCTGCAAAAAAAACTCAATGTCTAAACCACTATGACTCTTAAACTAGTTAAACTTAAAGCAGTTATGCCCAGGATCTGAGGATGAGGACACCAGCTTTTCTCATTCATTTACTATTGCCATAGATATATAATAATATATATACATAAATTTTGTTCGTGACTTCTGACTTTCAATGAAATTGTTGAAAAGGTGATAGTCCAAACTTAGAAATAAGTTGTCCAAATAAACAACAGAACCTCCTACCACCCCCCCCCCCCCCCCCCCCAAAAAAAAAAAAGAACAGAAAGAAAGAAAGAAAAAGAAAAGAAGAACACTTCGAACAGTGTCAAACCAAATTTACACACATCCCCACCTAAAAAAAAAAAGAAGAAAAGAAAAGGTGATCTCTTTCACTTTAATTGTGTTTTTAAAAAATCAATTATTAACTGTCTCTAGTACAGCAATGGTTGTTTTTTTTTTTAAAGGATCAAAGGAGAGAAAGAAAAAAAAAGCAAACTGTCCAGTGTCCACAAAAGTTTTGTTTCTGAAAATATTATTTCAGAATAGCATATTAACTTATTAAGGCACATACTAACTTAGTTACTAAGACAAAGAAAAAAACCCCATAAACCCCCCCAAAACTTAGTTACTAACTAAGATGGTACTTATATACTAAAATAGTCATGTGAACACCAACACCATGATGATGAACATGTGTACACACAGTCACCCACCCACCCACATACACACCCGCACAAATATGAATACAAATTCAACTATTTAAAAAATAAAAAAAGAGAGACATACCAGGGTGCTTCAGGATTGTTCAGAGCTTCCCGAACTCTGAACAAAATGTACTGACTCTGCTGGGTAGACAGGTTGTTTTCTGGAACAAAAAAATTGAAATATTTCAGATTTTAAACAAAATATTGGTTTAGCTTCTCTATGTCTAAAGTATACCAAAAGAAAGTAAAATCATTTCTCACTATTAATTTTGTGTTATATAATTTGTAGAACTTAAGTAGAACTAGGACACTGGACAGACTATATATATATCTTGATAATTTAATTTTATGCAATAATAGGTAATTGATTATAATATATATAGTCATAACAGCAAAAAAGGAAGTCGGGTTTGGGGCTGAGACACCATGTTTTGACAAAGAGTTTTGTACAATACAGTATATATAACACATTACCGTTTATGTCACAGCAGATTTCTCTGTGTGAAACTGGGGCTGGTCTCCCACATCAACACAAGACTAGAGCAACACCACCCACTACTTTTTAATATCTTTTCCTCATTCCTGTCTGTATCAGTGGTGCATACATGTGTATTTGTTTCCCTTTAGTATCAGAATGGCTTTTTTCTACAGAATGTTGCCAGGAACAAGGTAACTTGTTGCCGTGGGTTCTTTTGCGTGCGCTATAGGAGTGTTGCACACGGGGCCTACATTTATCGTTTCATCCGAAAGACTAGCACCCAGACCACCACTAACAGTCTAATGAATGGATGTGGAAAAAGTTTCAGGCACATTGAAATGGGGATCGAACCAGGTGGGGATCGAAACCCCGGACTTTTTGCTTTCTACTTCTACTGTTTTACTTCTACTGTTCTAGGCACCTCTAGCTCACCGATGAAGACTGTCCATTTATTTAACACATCTTTTACTACCCACACGACCTACACATAAAGTACTCACTCAGCTGATACACCGCTTCGTAGTCATGAAACGGTTCTGGCTGCATGTCTGCATTATCACACAGGCCTCGAAGTCTGTGAAGAAACAATTCGCAGTGAGGATCCAAAATGCTCCCTTGAAGAAGGTACTCTTGGAAAGGTGCAGTGTTTCGAAATGCTGTGGTAAATGATGTTGCTGCGTTTTCCATGTTTCTGCTGTCTGATCTGTCGCTGCAGAAGTAACTTCTAATTTATTTCAGTTTTTTAAATAGTGACAGCTTCCAGTACACAACGCTTCATGTACAAAAGCACCCAGCGTTAGCCTATTTACGGAAGAACAGCCCGGAAGGAAGTAGGCCTACATGTATTTAGCTGCACACCAGTATTAAAAAATCACTCTTTTCCTTCTGTTTTTCTATGTAACTCTTATATTCATACCGCACGTACTAAGGCATCCACAGAAATAAAAACTACTTTTTGTGAAAAACTAGCCTCTGACTCAAAACTCATGTGCTTTTGAACAAATTTGGTCGGTTTGACATTTTTTAATTTTTCAGCAAACACCGTACCCCCTCAGTCCTTTGTAGTCTGCTAGCTTCCTTACCGAAATATGCATGCGCGGGGTCAACGCTGTAGGAATACAGGCAAACCTCATTTGATGGTTATATCCAACTTTCTCGTGACTACCTGGTATTGCTCTATGTCCTCAATCCAAAAAACAAGTGCACAGTCTATTTTTTCATGCTTAAAAAAATCTGTGAAAATCACCAACATTTTTTTCCACTCGCACTCTATGACCCCCAAATTAATACTGGTGTGCAGCCTTTGCAACATTTTAGTCTCTTTTCCTTATGAGTGTTTTAACTGGATCAGATCCCCATGACATCATCCCTCTTACATTATTAGGTCTCTCTCACTCTCTCTCTCTCTCGCGCGCCCGCGCGCTGCGTGCGTGCGTGTGTGTGTGTGTGTATAAGCATATAATATATATACATATATATTTTTTCATTTATACCACTTTAAGTTACAGCAGATTGCAGTGCCACCCATTAGGCCTATCCTTTTGTCTTTTTCCTGTCTGCAACTGTATTTGTTTCCCTATCAGAGTGGCTTTTTTCTACATAATTTTGCCAGGGACAACTCTCTTGTTGCCGTGGGTTCTTTTATATGCGCTAAATAATTATGTGTAACACACAGGACCTCAGTTTATCGTCTCATGCGAAAGACTATCACCCAGACCACCACTCAAGGTCTAAAGGGGAGGGGGGGGGGGGGGGAAGAAAGTTTCAGGCCCAAACGGGATTCGAATCACCGCACATTTCCGACCCAGGCTTATTGCTTTCTAGACAGGCGCTTTACCTCTAGACCACTGATCCACCATCTTCCCACAGCATGCAAATCCAGCATAACTCGGTCAAGGGTCCAGTGCTAAATTCAGCGCACCCCTTCCTTGTACGAGTGTGGTCAGTTTCTGCTATGTTTAGCACCAACTGTAAGTCCAGCTGAAAGTGGGGAAATGTAATTTGCAATTTTTAAAAAGAACTTTTTCCCCCCAGGATAATGGACATGTGCTTTTTTCTTTTACATCCAATCCCTGTGCAGTTATGTAAATTTTGTCATCAGTTCCCACACAATGGCCTACTCTGTTGAAAAGTGGTACAGGTTTTAATGTGCGCAAGATGTTCTCTTTGTGTTTGCACACAGGACCTTGGTTTATAGTCTCATCCGAAGGACTTGACTAAAAAGCTGGCAGCTAGCTGTGTGCCATCTTGCCCCATTCTTCTTATGTGTTTTTAGACAAGTCTTGATGTTTGTTTTTATTGTCATCCAGGTGAACTAGCGACACTGAGTGAACATCAGCAGGTGAACATTTTCATTTCCACTTCTATAAGGGCAGAATCAGGAAGCCATCAGCTTTCACTTATTTTCGTTCTACCTGAAATTTCTAACCTTCGTAGGGCATATTGTTGCTTTCAGTTGAACGGGCCATCTAATTAATAAGTAAGGTGTCTACCATACTTGCAGTGTGTGTGTGTGTGTGTGTGTGTGGTGTGTGTGTGTGTGTGGTGGGTTGGTGGGTGCATGAGAGAGAGAGAAGTATGTTATTGTTTTCCAATCTTTTTTTCTTTTTAAGAGATGAGCAACAGACAACAGGAAAATCTGGAATGTAATATTTATTGGAAAAAAGTTCAAAAACAAAAAAACATTCAAAGAAAGTGAAGATAAAGTAGCACAACCATATAAAAGTGCAGACAATAGTGCAATCATAAAGCCAAAAAGTACAAAATGACAATATTGTAACCTAGGCACAAATAACAACAACATTACATCAACCATATCCCTGACATGGAAACAGGTTTATCCCACATTTTCAATACGACACCAGGCTTTGTATTTGAATAATAATAATACTTGTTGGATCTTCAGCATCGTAGTCTTTGTTCAATCAGAAAACAAAACAACAGATGCACCAAGACTACTCTTTCCACAGCTTTTCCATTTTCAATATATTGAGAAGTTCATCTGCATGGACACGGCACTCCAGTTTATATAGTCTCATCTGAAGGACTTTTGGGGGCGTGGAGTTGGCAGCAATGTTAACTCCGGGGTAAAAATCCCCTTGAACTGGGGTCTCAAACCCAGGCCATCAGATCATGAGTGCAATGAGCAATGCTTAAACCACCAGGCTATCCCATCCCCTCTATCAGTAGGTTTGGGTCTTCCTTTAAGTGCATTATTTTTTATTGTTGTTTTGTCATATCTATTTGTGAGAGTATGCAAAATACATCCCTGATGCAATCTTTCTGCTAACATCTTGCATTCAGTCTCTCAGTGACTCACACTGTACACAAACAAAACATGACAGCTTTTTCATAAGCAAAGCATTTAGGGATCTACAGCAACTCACAATTTCATTCATTCATTTCCAGATGAGAAGTATAGAACAAAGTAAGTACTGAACTAAGTAAGAACAGAACTAAGTAAAAACAGAGCTAAGTAAGCATAGAACTAAGATGTCAGTCAAGCTTTGAAATGTTCACAACAGCCAAAACTGTTTTCATAGGACATACTTTAATACAAAACCTGTTATAAAATAAAAACAACCAGTCTCTCCAACATGGATGTGTATAACATTCAATCCAACAGCGTAAAAGACTAAGGTTCAACTTCCTCTTCTTTTTCTCTTTTCAAAGCATCTACAGTTTATCAAGCAAAAAAGCAGACTGGTTTTGGAAGCAACACAATGAAATACCATGGCAAAAAACAAACACTCACTCACTTGCTGCACTCACATCCTTTAAACAAGTGGCAAGAAATTTGAATAACACAATCTCTCCCTCTCTTTCAAACGCACACACACACTGAAATTTTCAAGGGAAAAAAAGCCAACTTAAACATGAAAGAAATAAAAAATAAGTATTTTGTGCCTACAATCTAAAAAGTTGGGGGACATGCAGGTAAAACAGTACTGAGCTGGCTGAAAGTCAGTGTGGCACAGCAGTAAGGTACACAACGAGTGACCAGTTGCATCGCATACACAACAAGTGACCAGTTGCATCACATACACAACAAGTGACCAGTTGCATCGCATACATAACAAGTTACATCGCATGCACAACAAGTGACCAGTTGCATCACATACACAACAAGTGACCAGTTGCATCGCATACACAAGTAACCAGTTGCATCGCATACATAACAAGTTACATCGCATGCACAACAAGTAACCAGTTGCATTGCATACATAACAAGTTACATCGCATGCACAACAAGTAACCAGTTGCATCGCATACATAACAAGTTACATCACATGCACAACAAGTAACCAGTTGCATCGCATACATAACAAGTTACATCGCATGCACAACAAGTAACCAGTTGCATCGCATACATAACAAGTTACATCGCATGCACAACAAGTAACCAGTTGCATCACATACACAACAAGTAACCAGTTGCATCGCATACATAACAAGTAACCAGTTGCATCACATACACAACAAGTAACCAGTTGCATTGTACACACAAGTAACCAGTTGCACTGCATACATAACAAGTAACCAGTTGCATCACATACACAAGTAACAAGTTACATCGCATGCACAACAAGTAACCAGTTGCATCGCATACACAGCAAGTCACAAGTTGCATCGCATAAACAAGTAACAAGCTACATCGCATACATAACAAGTAACCAGTTGCATCGCACACACAACAAATAACCAGTTGCATTGCATACACAAGTTACATCGCATGTACAACAAGTAACCAGTTGCACTGCATGCACAGCAAGTCACATCGCATGCTTCTGATAGCAGATCATCTGCAGACAAACACTTATCAAAGCTTAGTATTGGAATTAAGACTTTTTTTCCCTTCTTTAGGATGTAGTGGTATTACTCTCTGACTGATCAAAGTACTCCTATTCGGACAGGGGGAAACATTTGAGGCATAAAAGCACCATGCAGTGTAAGGTAGGAACATAAGCCTACCATGACTGTAGTCATGATTCTACGAAAAGGGCAATTTGCAAAACACGTCTGCCAAAAAATAATCTTTCGGTTAAGGAAATACACCCAAACCCTTCAAGCCATTATGATAATAGTGAGTTCCACTTTCTTTTTCTTTTTTTTTTTTTTTTTATATACAGAAAACAAAAATTCAGGGCCTTCAATTATATATGAATTAAAGAGACTCCATGTTTGGACGATCAAATCGACACTGAGGACTGAAAGAAGTGAGAACAGTGAGTAACATTGTAACTGTTGTGTAATCATGTTTGTAGCCTGAAGTGTTTCAGTTGTGTATGATAAGGTGTACCACAACACTGTCATATCAGCATCAGGTGTCAAAACTATCAATCTTAACATATTTCATTAACAACAGAGTCAAACCAGTCAACTCCTAATATGTAAAAAAACCACAAAAACCCACCCAACAACATGGCAATGGTATTCTGCTCCAGACCTCAACACTCAATCAAAAATACAGTTACAAATTCACTCATATAGAACATCTAATAATGAATTACATTTATCTTACAAATAAATAGAATGAGCAACCGTTGGCAATTTCAAGGTAAACAACTACAGACTCCGATCATCAGAATATCACACTATGTGTTTTGCATTTCAAACATTCACAAGAAAAAAACAAAAAATTTTTTTTTTAAATGAAAAGAATCTACAAAAAAAGAGTAACAACAACAACAAAAGAAAAGATTAAAAACATAAGAGAGGGGGAAAAAAAAGGAAATTCATTCCAAAAAAGAACATCTTAAACAACTCCCATCCAAAAACTAGTCCTAAAACTTTGCAAGAAAAATGATGTATTCAAGAAATCATGACAGCAATGCATACACATCTCAGGTAGACGGCTCTAAAGTAATAAGACGTTCATCTTAATGAAAAATAAAGCCAGAAAAAAAAGCTGATGACAAATCCTCTCTACTACAAACCAGAGCAAGAAAAATGACCCCCCTGCAGACTCTAGGGGGGGGTTTCTTAACAAAGTCGCACCTAGGCTGTGGGTCATTGGTTCAAATCTCAGTGGTGGGCAAAGGATGCAGCTGAAATTTAAAAAATTTCCCAGATACATTTAAGTGCAGACCTGCAAGCGATGTGTGTACACGAATGCACAAGTATGGAGGTTAAAGATCAGTCATGCATGGCGGGTTACGATAATACACTGGTCAATGCATGGCACACACAAGAGACTTGGTCAATGCACTGGGTTACACAGTCCATCCTGTAAGCCCTTAAAGAGTCGTTGGGGCACTGCACTGAATTTTTCACCCCCTGTTTCTTGGGCGAGTTCAACCTGGCGGAGCCCATCCCTCTCCAGGCACAGGGCGCATGCTGGGTATGTCTCTGTTTCCATAACCTACTGAACGCTGACATGAATTGCAGGATCTTTAATGTTCATATTTATCGTCTGCATGTGTATAAACATGAAACGAGTTAAGAGACTGACAGGTCTCCACTTGTTGTTGTTGTTGTTGTGCGTTCCCCAGCTTTTACACCCTGGGGATCACCCAGAACGTGCACTCTGACTCACTCATCCCACCTGGGAATCACTGTGAGATAGGAAGCACACCGGATGGAAGTTTGCGTGTATGACTATTTTCAAGTACCTCGCCAAATAGGCAGCCATACTCCGACTTCAGAGGATTTTTTTCTTCTTTAAAAGAAGAGTGCAGGTTGTTATGTTAAGAGCTTGTCATGGCTGAAGGCAATCTCAACACAACATTTTACAACATAACAACGTTTTAATGTAGGCCTTGGCAATTAGCTGACATCAATAACTGACACAGCTTTTGGCCTGGGCCAGCGGTCTGCACTTTAGGTTGACCTGGGAGACAGTAAAAATCCCACCTTCTCCCCACCCTTAAAATTCATCAGATGTTATCGCTGGGATCTGAACCTATGACTTAAAAAACCACAGGGAGGAAAGTGAATTGATCTGTCCACTCAACACTATCATTCATCAGTTATATAACACATGAAGCTTATGTTTGTCGATATGTGGATTTCTGAGCTGATGTAGTGTAGCACATTTGGAATGTTGAGCATGTTCGTCATCTTGACTTTTTTTGCACAACACAGCCATGTATGCAACATCAACCCAGCGACAAACAAATCCATCTAAAATCCTTCACAGTCACAAAACCTTTCTACATGTTACAAGATGATTCAAAGGTGCAATGTTTACAAAGAAAAAACACAACATAATCAAGTATCTTACAGTATTGCATACCATGATTTGCTTTCACAATCAACAGCAAAAATAGGAGTACATTATTTTACAAGACAGAGAGGGAGGATATCTGATTATGGCAACAACTCAAGATAACCTTCATGAATTATCTCTGACAAAACTCACACACACACACACATGCACGCACACACACGCACGTGCACATACATGCTTGCACACACTAACACACAAACATACTATATAACTTTCTCTCTGTACATATGTATATATGTATGTATGTATGTATATATATATATATATATATATATGTATATATATATATATATATATATATATATATATATATATATATATATATATATATATATATATAACTTTTCAATAAGTTTAATTTTCAACTGCACATGAAGGAAAAGCATACTCATGTACAAAATTGAAAAAACGTGAAGATATATAAAAATAATTTTATCTTTAAATACACAAACTTGACAACTATCATTTTAACTGTTAACATTTATTTTTTAAAAAATTGTTATCAATATTTCGATAATCTCGTGGGATGCATTTCCATTCAAAGAATATGAACACTGAGCAAAAGCAACACACACAACACACACACAACACCACACAACAACACACACAAACACACACACGCACATGCACAACACACTTATGCACACACAACAGACTCTTTCAACATGAAAAAAAAAATCATTAAAAAACCACACAAAAACTCCATACTTTCTGACAGCACCACAATGCACAAAAACCGACCAACAGAAATGTTACCCCCATAATCTATTTTGATTTCTACATGAAATAAGCATGAAACAAACAGCACTACTAATTCAAGCCTCTACAACAATTACTTCCACAGTGCTTGTAGTTTTAATCTAAAATATTACAACTAGCAGAAGTCTAAGATTATACAAACATCTAAGTCTCAATATTCAAACAACAAGCAGAAACCTGAGAGTTTATAAAAACATCTCAGTCTTCATATTGATAACAGATTGATAACATGAGTTTACAAACATCTCATGTCTTAATATTCATAACAGGCAGAAATCCACGATTTTACAAAAACATCTCATCCTCAATATTCACAAGAAGCAGAAAAGATCTGAGATGTTACCAACTAATGGCTGATAAGAGAAAAACACCACTTTCTGATATGTGTCGTTGCATCAGTGAAGAATTCTCATCTGTGGGTGTCCACTAACTTCAAGTTAAAGTTTTTTGCAGTTATCTCAAGCCTTGTCTTGAGCAGTATGATGAACACTGAACACAGCCATGTATGCATCGCGCGTGCACACACACACACTCTCTCTGATATTGCATCCAGCATTTGAAATGAGTTCCCAAGCATATATCCAACAAGTATGGGATCACACACACATGCGCTCACACACACACTCACACTACACACGCGCTCTCACACACACACACTACGCACACACACACACTACACACACATGCATGCACACACACACTACACAGACACACACAAACACACTCTCTCCCTCTCTCTCTGTGATATTGCATCCAGCATATGAAAAATGAGCTCCGAAGCATCCACCCAATAAGAATGGGATCGAAAGAAACAAAGGACACGGCGCCTATACAACCAGTGAGTGCAGGTCAGGGTGAACCAGAGTGCTGAGCAGAGGCCCTGTGGGAAGCCTGTGGGCTCCTATAACCCTATCAACGCATTGTCACTTGCCAGAAAAAACTTTCAACGACTTAACTGCTTTCACGAGATGAGCAGCAAGCAAGCCTCTCATTTCAGCCCAAAGTCAAATCAAATACTCATTAGATAAGTAGCGTTTTATCAGCTATGATAATTTATCACAACCCCACCCCCTCCCCCCCCCCCCCAAAAAAAAAATATCCCAAAAGGGGCAGAGAGACACGCATGTGCAAAAAGAACAAATAAAAACAGATTTGTGATATTCTTTTTTTTTCTTTATAACAATTGTACAGTTCAAAGTTGAAATTTTTTTAAAAAAAGCATTTAATTATGAAAGCCAAAAAGTCCATGTTGTACATTCCTTCTTTCTGGTTGTTTTCTCTTTTATTCTTTTATATCGAGGAAAATGGAATAAGCACTCATGTGCTTTTTTTTTTAAACATCCAGTCCCCATGTGTATGCAGTCTGTGTATACATTCACAACAAGAGAAACAGTACTTGCTGTGACCTGACCCCTTTGACCTCTCATAAAAATCCTGACCTTCACCGATCTGAAGTAAAATCATCAACAACAACAACAACAAACTCCTCAACTATCAGACTTCCATAACTTAGCACAATAAATATACATCTGAATAATAATAATAGTGTACCAAAAAGCCCTACTGCCTAAAAAAAAGACAAGCTTGACATTGCTCGATGCTCTGCAACTCGATACATTTAAAACAAAACAAGGAATCAACAACAAGAATTCCTCGAAACACAGAAGAGAAAGAAAAAAACCCAATGATGTAACTTCAATGAGCGCTTTGATTTGTTGCTTTACAAGATTCAGCGCTATATAAATTCCATACATTATTATTATTATTATTAATTCATCCCCAGAGATATAATAATTCATCCCCAGAGATATAATAATTCATCCCCAGTGATTTCATAATTCATCCCCAGTGATATAATAATATCCAGTGATAAAATAATTAATCCCCAGTGATTTCATTCATCCCCAGTGATATGATAATTCATCCCCAGTGATATAATAATTCATATCCAGTGATATGTAATTCATCCCCAGTGATTTCATTCATCCCCAGTGATATCATTCATCCCCAGTGATATAATAATTCATCCTCTCATCAGCTTCAGTGCTGAAGCAGTGGAATGGTTCCAGAGAAAGCTGCCAGGGAACAAGAATGGCAAGAGGCACTGGACACAGCTTCACACAAAGACAGACAGACAGACAGACAGACAGACAGACAGACAGACTTCTAAATTCTTCACACACTGCAATGTAATGCAGCAGGCAACAGCTTTTCGAAGATGTGTTCGGGACGGTTTTGCAGTTGGAACTGGATCAGTGATATGACTTATAGATAACGATTCAACAACATAAAATTTTTTTTCAACCATGCATGCATATGAGATGGCAGGTAGACATGCATGTATATTTGCACTCATATATATATATATATACATACATACAGTTGTTTGTATGTTTACATGTATATTGTATGTATGTATGGATATATAAATAAATGAATATATATATATATATATATATATATATATATATATGCTCTTTTTTCCCTTTTATTGCCTTCTAAATATATATCCATACAATATACATGTAAACATACAAACAACTGTACATCTACACAAAAGAAATTTCACATATGTATATATATATAGCAATATATATGAAATAGAATTTTTCTTACCCTGATTCAGCAATTGACACAGTTAAAGAAAACAACTAAAGAGAAATCTGTACCAATTAAAATACTTATGAATGTAAAGAAAAAGAGAGAGAGAGAAAACAGTACTAAAATCACAGGATTGCATATGCACATAACCAAGCCGAGTTTTCTGAGGCTGTGTGCTTACTGGCAAGACTTCAATCAGGAGAGAGCACACCCAAATGTTTCACCTCATAAGGATGACTATCCATCCATCTGTTAAGGACACCAGATTGAGAAACATAAAAATGAAAGTGTTTCAAAGACTAAGTAAAAAGGGTGAAGGTAAAGATGCTCCGAGTGAGATATCAGAGACCTCAGCTTCTCCAGGGGCCAGCGTATTGAAGGTGGTGCCCATCTCCTCTCCCTCGCTGCTTTACCTTGCCTGACCCCTAAAACACTTCAAACATGTTTCCTCAGCGACAAATGAAAGAACCATGCCCACATTTTTCACAGCTCACACCTGGCAGCCCCATCCTCTCCAAACTGACACAGCACGGTTTTGTGACTCGCCTATGATATGATATGATATGATATGTCGTTGAATCCAAAGCAACACAATGACAAAGAATATCAAAACTGCCATGTGGCACGCGCTCTTCCACGCAAACCTGAAACATGTTCCTGCAGACGACAAACTCATGCACCCACAAGCTTTGTGTGTGCATATAATGTAATGTATATATATATATATATATATATATATATATATACATATATATATGCACACACACACATATACACCTCCTTCCCTGATTCTCTCTGGGGGAAAAATTTAGGAATGGATGAAATCATAAAAGTGAGGAATGAATTAAAGCATAAGAGTAAGGAATGAATAGAATCATAAAACAAAATTTGATCCCAAGGAGAAAAACACTGATTTAAGATTTTTTTAACTGAATCACACCAGACTGTTGTTCACAAATCAATGTCACACCATAAACTCTTATCTTCAAGGCTTACAAGATTTTTTCTCTAAAAATATTCAGTTTACTTTGACACTGTAGACAAAACTTTTATTTCCCTTGACAAAGGCTTATATACCTCTAAAACAAAACAAAACAGTACAAAATTCACAAGAAATCTTTACAAGACAAAAAACAACCCCAACCCTCCCAAAACCCCCACTCCTTCAACAAATCTTTTTCACATAAAAATCCAGCACATTGTACATTCAAGCAGCTGAGAGATGGATCATTTTAGAATAATGTATCACATATCAAAAAATGACTTTGTATATCTATTTGCTTGCCATACATGGAGAACAAAACAAAGAAAAAAAATAGTGATGCTACAATGTGAAAAACTTACTTAAAAAAGAAAACCCAACTTTTTTACTGACTGCACTTCATGTAAAGTGAGCCACAAAAATCTGGACATACATTTCAAGTCTGGAAATACACAAAGTCAGTTTTTCCTTGGTTTGATTGAATTTAAGTCCCAGCAGAATTATCCAATTTAGGACAGTGCCATCAACTAACCATCACACTCCACAAAATGAAATGGTCAACTTTCCTTCATTTCAACCCCTTTAGATAAGTGCAAAAAGATATTCATGTTTGCTTGCATTCATAAAAGAATAATGTTTTTAAAATTAAAAAAATATACCCCCCCAAAAAAAAAAATCAATATATTACTACCTATTTCCATGAACATGTGAAATGGCTTTTATGCACAACAACAACAAAAAATGCAAAAATAACCGCAAAGGTGCAGATATCAATCCAAACATGTATAAAAGTCAATCGCAGAACATTGCCTCTAAACATATAAAGCAAAACCAAAAAACAGGTAAAAAGGTCCTACATTCTAAAACTATTCCTTTAAAACGGGAAAAACAAAAAACCCCAACAACTTCATAAGATCTTTTCTCAGCTAATATACACTAAAAGCAAAAATCTATCTGATTAAAAGAAAAAACAAAAAAACACCCAGCTATTTTAAAACCAGGAAGTGACAAAACAACAAAGGGGCCGTAACCTACAATCCTTCATCATCGCGGAACTCGTCTTCCACTTCATCCAGTTTGAAGGGACGATTGAGCTGACTCATCTCCTTCCGTCGAAAACCGATGCAGGTGAAGGTGACGCCCAGAACCAGGCCCAGCAGCAAACAGCCAATGCCAATCCAGGCCACTGTGCCTGAGGAAACCACATGACATCCTTACATTCTCATGGGGCATATTGTTGTTGTTGTTGTTGTCTTCAATTTAACGTCTGTTCACTCTTAATGATATTAGACAATCTCATGGGGGACTGGAGAGCCTGGTGGTCAGAGCACTGAGCTCGCTAATCTGATGGCCTGGTTCAATCCCAGGTTTGAACTATCACTGAGACACCCGGTCTAAGGGAGTTTCTCCCCTGGAGTAAACATCAGTGCCAACTTCTCTCCCCCCCTCCCTTGAAGTCCTTCAGATGAGACGAGAAACTGAGGTCTCATGGGCGACCACACGCAGAACATCTTGCGCACACGTTAAAACCTGCTCTAACTTTTGGAAGAGTTAGATCTCTATGTGCTGGTGGGAACATATGACAACGTTTCAAAAATGCATGCACACTGATGTGTTTGGACATCATCCCAGAAGTCGGCATGTGGCTACCTTAATGGCGGGCAAAAAGCCGTTGTATAGGCAAAATCTCACTGTTGATGAGCCTCAGAGTCCTAGCCAAGGAACGAAAAAAGGTCTTATGGTCCCGGCCGAAATCTTCAAGAGTTACTGATGTCAACTGAGTGACAAGGCTTACATCACACTGTTGTTATGTTGTAAAATGTTACCATGATATTTGTCTTCAGCCATGACTAACTTTGAGCATAACAAATCTGCACCTGCTTATAGAAGGAAATGACAGGAAGAAAAGGAACAAGGCAGAAACAAAGAGAGGGATAAAAAAGAGGGAATTCCTAGCACAGAATTTCCAGGTGGGGAAAAACAGTTTTAATCAAAGACTTCTTCTGAAGTTGGAGTATGGCTGCCTATATGGCAAGGTATATTACAATATGTATATATATGTGTAAGGTAAAGGTAAAAGTGTCCCATAACCTATGTGGTAATAGGGGAGTGAGGCATTAGAGACCTCAAGCTCTCAAGGGCCAGCACATTGAGGGCAGTGTCCATCTCTTCTCCCTCACTGCTTTACCCTAAAGAGGCAGGTACCCATTTGTTGTGTGGGTGTGGTGTGTGTGTGTGTGTGTGTGTGTGTGTGTGTGTGTGTGTTGTAAACAACAAAGAGCAGTGAAGAAAAACAAGTATACATCAAACATGCATGCTAAAGCTCCTGTAAATCATGCCAGCATCCAATGGGTTACGGAAACATGAACATACCCAGCATGCATCCTGTACAAAAAAATAGCTTCCCCGAGGTCACAATATGGCAGGTGAGGCCAGCCAGCAGACCTCCGGCAGAGTGACAAGGCCAGGAGAAGGCCTGGCACTACACATCCCTCCCAACAAGAGAACGCCGAGACAAGAAAAAAGAGAAGAGAAGAGAAGAAATGGCTTTACCTGTGTAGAAATGGAGCGTTCTTTTGGGGTGACCTGAGAAGAGAATAAAGAGAAGAGAGGAAAGAGAGAGAAGAGAAGAGAGAGAGAGAAGAGTAAGAGAAAGAGAGTGAGGAAGAAGAAGAGAAGAGGGGAGGAGAGAAAGAGAGGAGAGAAGAGAAGAGATGAAAAGAAGTAAAGAGAAGAATGAGAGAATGGAGGAGAAGAAAAGAAGATGAGAAAGAGAATGGGAGAGAAAGGAGGGAGAGAGGAGAGAGAGAAGAGAAAGAAGAGAGAGAGGAAGGAGAAAGAGAAGAGAGAGAGAGAGAAGAAGGAAGAGAAGAGGGAGGAGAGAAAGAAGAGAAGAGAAGAAGAGAGAAGAGAAGAGAAGGAGAGAGAGAGGGAGAGAGAGAGAAGAGAAGAGAAAAGAAGGAGGGATGGAGAGGAAGGAGAGGAGGAGAGGAGAGGAGAGGAAGAGAGAGAGAGAGGAGAAAGAGGAGGAGAGAAGAGAGAAGAAAAGAAAGAAGAGAAGAGAGAGAAAAGAGGAGAGAAAGGAGAGAAGAAGAGGAGAGAGAAGAGAAGAGAGAGGAAGGAAGAGAAGAGAGAAAAGAGGAGAGAGAGAGAGAAGAGAGAAGAGGAGAGAAGGAGAGAGAAGGAGAAGAAGAAGAAGAGGAGAGAGAGAGAGAGTTTTACCTCATAGAAATGGGGCGTTCTTTTGGGCTGACAGGAAAGAGAGGGGAAGAGAAGAGAAGAGAGAAAGAAGAGAAGAAGGAGAAGAGAAGGAGAGAAAGAGAAGAGAGAGAGAGGAGAGAAAGAGAGAGAGAAGAGGAGAGGAAAGAAAGAGAGAGTTTAACCTGTGTAAAATGGGGCGTTCTTTTGGGGCTGACAGAGAAAGAAGAAGAAGAGAAAAGAAGAGAGAGACGGGAGAGAAGAGAGAGAGAGGAGAGGAAGGAGAGAAGAGAAGAGAAGAGATATGCAGAAAAAATGAGAGCGCTTTTGAGAGTGACAGGAGAAGAGAAGAAGAAGAAAAGAAGAAGAGAAAGAAGGAGAGAGAGAGAAGAGAGAGAGAAGAGAAAAAAGAGAGGAAGGAGAAAGAGAAGAAAGAGAAGAGAGGAAGAGAAGGAGGAGAAGAGAGAGAGAGGAGGAGGAGGAGAGGAGAGAAGAGAAGAATAGCTTATCGTGAGAAAGGCTTCTTTGGCTACGAGAACAAGAGAGAGGAGAAGAGAAGAGAAGAGGAGAGGAGGATGTAACTAGCAGAAATGGGGCAGTTAACTTTTGGGCTGACAGAGAAGAGAAGAGAAGAGAGAGGAAAAAGAGAGGAAAGAGAAGAAGAGAGAAGGAGAGGAGAGGAGAAGAGAGGAGAGAGAGAGAGAGAAAGAGAAGGAAGAGAGAGGGAGAAGAGAGAGAAGTTGTAACCTGGCTAGAAATGGGCGTTCTTTGGGCTGACAGAGAAGAGAAGAGAGAAGAAGAAGAGAAGAGAAGAGAAGAGAAGAGAAGAGAAGAGAAGAGAGAAAGAGAAGAGAGAGAAGAGAAGAGAAGAGAGAGAATGGAGAAGAGAGGGAGGGGAGAAGAGAAGAGAAGAAGAGAAGAGAAGAAGAGAGGAGAGGAGAGAGAGAAAGAAGAGAAGAGAGAAAAGAGGAGAGAGAGGAGAAGAGAAGAGAAGTAGGAGAAAGAAGGAAGGGAGGGAAGAAGGAAGAGAAGAGAGAGTACGAGAGAAAGGCTAAGAGAAGAGAAGAGAAAGAAGAGAAGAGAGAGAGAGAGAGAAGAGAAGAGAGAAAAGGAGAAAGCGAGAAGAGAAAGAGAGAGGAAGAGAAGAGAAGAGAAGAGAGAGTTACTGCGAGAAATGGGGTTTTGGGCTGAAGAGAAGAGAAGAGAAGAGAGAAGAGAAGAAGAAGAAAGAAGAGAAGAGAGAGGAGAGAGAAAGAAGAGAGAGAAGAGAGAAGAGGAGGAGAAGAGAAGAAGAGAAGAGAAGAGGAGAGGAGAGGAGAGTTTTACCTGCGCAGAAATGGGGCGTTCTTTGGGGCTGACAGGAGAAAAAGAAGAGAGAAAAAAGAAGAGAAGAGAAGAAAAGAGAAGAGAAGAAGAAAGAGAAGAAAGAGAAGAAAGAAAAAGAGAAAGAGAGGAGAGAAGAGAAGAGAAGAGGGGAGAGGAGAGGAGAGAAGAGAAGAGAAGAAGAAGAGAAGAGAGAAGAGAGGGGGAGGAGAGGAGAGGAGGGGAAGAGAAGAGAGAAGAAAGAAAGAAAGAGAAGAGAAGAGAAGAGGGGAGGAGAGGAGAGGAGAGTTTTACCTGCGTAGAAATGGGGCGTTCTTTTGGGGCTGCTGACGGCCTGGTTGAGAAGCTGGTGGGTCATGAAGTCCCAGGACTGCAGGGCAAAGGTCGTGTCGCTTGTCGACAAGTCAATGGCCAGGTCTTCCCCATACCACAGGGACATTCCTGCCACAATAATAATAATAATAATAATGTATGGAATTTATATAGCGCTGAATCTTGTAAAGCAACAAATCAAAGCGCTCACAACCACAGATGTCAACAGCCTGATTCTCTGCGATATGTCAACATATTTTTCTCTAAGATATGTCAACAGACGATCCTCTACGGTATGTTTACAGATGATCCTCTATGATATGTCAACAGACGGTCCTCTACTATATGTCAATATATGATCCACTACGATATGTCAGCAGATGATCCTCTATGATATGTCAATAAATGATCCTCTACAGTATGTCAACATGTGATACTCTAATGATATGTCAATAGATGATCCTCTACAAGATGTCAACATATTTTTTTCAACGATATGTCAACTGATCGTCCTCTATATTTCAACAGACTAATCCTGTACAATATGTCAACACATGACCCTCTACAATATGCCAGCAGACTGATCCTCTATAATATGTCAACAGATGATCGATCCTCTACAATATGCCAGCATATTTTTCTTTTCAATATGTTAAAAGATGGTCCTCTATGTGAACAGATGATCCTCAATGATATGTCAACATATAATCCTCAATGATATGTCAACAGACTGATCCTCTATAATATGTCAACAGACTGATCCTCTATACTATGTCAGCAGACTGATCCTCTATACTATGTCAACAGACTGATCCTCTATACTATGTCAACAGACTGATCCTCTATGATATGTCAACAGACTGATCCTCTACGATATGTCAACAGACTGATCCTCTATACTATGTCAACAGACTGATCCTCCATGATATGTCAACAGATGGCCCTCTATGATATGTCAAGAGAACAATCCTCTATACTATGTCACCAGATGATCCTCTACAATATGTGGACAGACTCATCCTCTACGGTAGCTCAACATATGGTCCTCTAACGATATGTCAACAGACTCATCCTCTGTGATATGTCAACAGACTTATCCTTTGTGATATGTCAACAGACTCATCCTCTGTGATGTGTCAACAGACTCATCCTCTGTGATATGTCACCACTCATCCTCTGTGATATGTCAACAGACTGATCCTCTATGATATGTCAACACATTGATCCTCTATGATACGTCAACAGACTGATCCTCTATGATATGTCAACAGACTGATCCTCTACGATATGTCAACAGACTGATCCTCTACGATATGTCAACAGACTGATCCTCTATACTATGTCAACAGACTGATCCTCCATGATATGTCAACAGATGGCCCTCTATGATATGTCAAGAGAACAATCCTCTATACTATGTCACCAGATGATCCTCTACAATATGTCGACAGACTCATCCTCTACGGTAGCTCAACATACGGTCCTCTAACGATATGTCAACAGACTGATCCTCTTAATTCACAATCTTACGATCACTGTTCAACAGACTGATCCTCTACGATATGTCAACAGACTGATCCTCTACGATATGTCAACAGACTGATCCTTTACGATATGTCAACAGACTTATCCTTTACGATACGTCAACAGACTGATCCTTTACGATACGTCAACAGACTGATCCTCTACGATACGTCAACAGACTGATCATCTGCGAAATGTCAACACTGTGATCTGGTGCAGGCCACCAGCTTTGTCAGTTAGTTCCTGACGTCAGCAAGGCCTACATTAACATGGTGTTCAGCTTTGAAATGTTATGCTGATACAGTCTTCAGCCATGACAAACTCTACACATAACAGCCTGCACGCTCCTTCATATGAGGAAAAAAAATCCTCTGAAGTGAGAGTACAGCTGCCTGCCTATATGGCGAGGTACTCTTTGTGTATTTGCTTTTAAATCAAGGCAGTGAATGTTAAAAAAAACAACCCACCAAACCCCTTACGGTTTTGATGCTCCCATGTTTATTTGGACAAGGTAGGAAGTATCTAACAGGCAAACCACAACAACAAAAAAGCGCAAGACTGATTTTACACAGCCTCAAGAATCAGGTTTGAGGTAAAATGATTCTAAAATTAGTTAGTGACAAATCGGAGCACTTCCTTTGTGCCAGCTTCTTTTTATAAAAAATCAACCCCAAACAACCCACAACAACCACCACCTTGCACTGTCAGAAAAAGATTTGATATTCAAAACATGGCACTATCAAGAGCGGAGAGTGGAGGAAGCTGGCTGCAAAATCTTCAGTGGTGCCCCAACAGTCTATTAGTCAACGGGACAAAACATAGAATGAGCAAGTTCTACCAATCAGTTCACAGTTAAAGGGAAGCAACTCCCCACCAAGGGCAATGGTTGATCTAATGGCCTTTCAGTTTCATTGAACACCATGTACAATTTATTTCTTCTTTAATCTTATATTTCGAGAATAATGGAATAAGCACCAGGTGCTTTTTTACATCTAGTCCCCGTGTCCATGCAGTTTTGTAAATTTTGTCATCCATTCCCACTGGCACACAATGGCCTACTCTTCAAAAAAGCGGAACAAGTTTTAACATATGCGCATGATGTTTTGTGTGCGTTCACCACACGGGACCTCAGTTTACAGTCTTATCCTACAGACTTTTGGGAAGAGTGGAGTCGGCACTGATGTTAACTCCAGGTAAAAATATCCCCTTGAATGGGATTCAAACCCGGGTCAGCAGATCACGGGCACAATGGGCAATGCTCTAACCAACTGGGCTATCCAAGAGACAAGACCTAAAACATGCCACAGCCAAACATCCGACAACTCCAATGAGCTACCGAAAAAATGCTTCAAAGTAACTTTTTGCCCCTTCTTAAGTTTTCCGATTTATAACAAAAGCAGTCGCACACGCAAAAATCTCACCACTGATGAATCTCGGAGTTCTAGGCAAGGAATACAAAATAAAAGGAAAAGAAAATGACATGTAACTTTATTTCCCTCCGTAAGTGTTCTGATATATAATGATTACCTCTTAGCTGAAGATCCTGCACGAGGTGGTATTTGATGTACAATGTGGTGAAGTTCTCAAACCACATCTGGGCAGTGTCGTTCTGCAAACAGAAGGACAAGGGACATGAGATGAATCCAACATCTCAATTACAATCTTGTACCATGTGAAAAACATCCTGAAGCATTTTCAAGATACAGAACCATCAATGATCACCATCAGTCTTGCAGGTGTTTTAAGTATTTTTTATCTATTTTTTTATTCTTTTATTTCTAGGATAATGGAATAAGCACTCATGTGCTTTTTTACATTCAGTCCCCGTGTGTATGGAGTTTTATAAATTTTGTCATCCGGTTACACTAGCACACAATGGCCTTTTCTTCCGAAAAGTGGAAAAGTCTTAATGTGTGTGCAAGATGTTCTGTATTCGTTTGCACACGGGACCTTGGTTTCATCCAAAGACTTTTTGGGGGGAGAGGAGTGAGCACTGATGTTATCTCCAGAGGAAAATCCTCTTGAACGAGATTTGAACCCAGGTCAGCAGATCACAAATACATCACTCTAACCACCAGGCTATCCCGTCCCCTTCACTTTATGTTAGGGCAAGTCATGGTTGGTAAATTCACACAGTGCATATTGCCTTGATGTTAAGACACAAGAGCACGTGTGGCTAAAATAATTTTTTTCTGCTTTGTTTAAGGTTCGTTTTGTTTTGGATGTGTTTTTTGTTTTTGCTTGTTAAAAACTGCTACACGCAAATGCTAGGTTTTTTTTCAGAGTAGAGCATATCTAAAGAGCTTGGATTATAAAATAATATCTGAAAAAAACAAACACTCTCGAATCTGTTATCAATCAAAAACAGTGAAACTTTAGTTTGGGTAGCCATATTAAACTATTACCAAGGCAACAGAACGCCACACACACACACACACACACACACACGCACACACATGCACCCCTTTCCACTCACCTTCGTGAAGTAGATGCCTCTGGTGATTTCGTCCATTCGGACCTGGTCTTTGGACATGATCATGCTGTGGATTTCAGTCAGAGAATGTCGGCGTCTGTTGGAAGAATCGAAACACCTGCCATCAGCAGCCTTGCTCACCATGCACGCATCGCCCTGACAACAAAGACACGTCCTTTGCACGACAAGAGACTCAGCCAGACAGTGGCTTGTTAGTCATGGTTTTCTGGAGATGGACTGTGTGTGGCTCGATGAACAGGTTAATCCACTGCCAACAGGGCGGCTTTTGATAAGCTTAGCATGAACGTGCATATAATGTACATGTGCATGCACACACTGAAACACATATCACAAATACACACTCACCAAACCCACTCACCCACAAACACAAATACACACACACATGCACGCACGCACACACACACGCGCACACATATATACACGCAATCACAAACATACACTCATCACACCCACCCACCCACACAGAGATTATAAACTTTCGCTACAAACAGCAACCCACCCACTGAGAGACTACAAACTTTCACTACAAACACCCTCCCACCTACACAGCTACTATTTATAAACTGTGAAGTGCTACAGACAGCCCTGTCTTACAGAGAAGTGATGACACTTGCAAGTGAAGCCACCCACACAGCGACTCTAAACTACCAAGTGCTACAGACAGCCCTGTCTTACAGAGAAGTGATGGCACTTGCAAGTGAAGCCACCCACACAGCGACTCTAAACTACCAAGTGCTACAGACAGCCCTGTCTTACAGAGAAGTGATGACACTTGCAAGTGAAGCCACCCACACAGCGACTCTAAACTACCAAGTGCTACAGACAGCCCTGTCCTTACAGAGAAGTGATGACACTTGTAAGTGTAGCCATGCCAGGGAATGCCAGCCACAATGGAGTTCGGAGCGATGGGCTGCATGCGCAGAGAAATGTAACGATCCAAACCTGCACACCACAACCACACCATGTTTGCACTCATACATTAGAAAGAAAGAAACAAACCACAAAAAAAGGAAATCCTTTTCTGAAATTCTCAATCCTTAGTCTGAGTTAAAAATCCCAACCCCCCAAAAACCCTAACAAAACCAAAATCCAACCAAAAACCCAACCAAAAACTCCCATAAACAAACGAGAGAGAGAGAGAGAGAGAGAGAGAGAGAGAGAGAGAGAGAGAGAGAGAGAGAGAGAGAGAGAGGAGGGAGGGAGACGGGAGAGAGAGAGAGAGAGAGAGAGAGAGAGAGAGAGAGAGAGAGAGAGAGAGAGAGAGAGAGAGAGAAAGATAGGTTCTGAACCCCCCCCCCCCCCCCCAAAAAAAAAAGTTTGCGTTAAAAATTGTGATGTAACAGAAGCTGTTGTTGCCTGTTCCCCTGCACAACTCTTTCGCAGCAGCCAAGTTTCTGACTGCAGAACTGTCCTCAGTGCCAACCAAGTGTTTTCCCAGCGCTTGTTACCTGATTTCTCAGCAACATTCAGTCTGTGTCATGAATAACACGGTCATTTTTTTCCTCAATCAAAACTGGGCCAGGGGTGAAAGGTGATACGTCTGCTATCATGCATACAGTCAAATGAGGTGTGAAACATCAAAGTCCTTTGGATGAGACTACAAACCGAGGCCCCATGTGCGAACGCATGCAGAACATCTTGCGCACACGTTAAATCCTGTTCCGCTTTTCGAAAGAGTAGGCCATTGTGTGCCGGTGGAAACAGATGACAAAATTTACAAAACCGCATACACACGGGGACTGGATGTAAATAAGCACATGAGTGCTTATTCCATTATCCTCGATATAAAATAATCAATAAATAAATAAAATAAAATAAAACCTTCCTCATGTATGATAAACTGTCCTTTTTAACTGAACTGCCCTGTCGACAAAAGTCGCCTATGGCAGTGAACGGTAGCAAGCATTGACTAAAGTCTGAGAATCACTGTGAGACCTAAGTACACATACTGACATGGATGAGAAGTTTGCATGCACGACATGCTTAACGAAAAAAGAAAAAAAAAAGTGAAATGGAAGTTAATGAACATTAATACCTTTTTTTCTTCTTCTTTGATATCGAGGATAATTGAATAAACACTCATGTGGTTTTTTTTACATCCAGTCCCCATGTGTATGCAGTTTTGTAAATTTTGTCATCTGTTCCCACCAGCACACAATGGCCTACTCTTTCAAAAAGCGGAACAGGATTTAACATGCATGCAAGACGTTCTGCGCGCGTTCGCACACAGGGCCTCGGTTTATAGTCTCATCCGAAGGACTTTTGGGAAGAGTGGAGTCTACACTGATGTTAACTCCAGAGAAAAATCCCCTAGAATAGGATTCGAATCCAGGTCGTCAGATTGCAAGTGCAATGTTCTAACCACTAGGCCATCCTAGGCTATGCATAAAGATGATTTACTGTGATTGAACGAATTCAATGACTCGATGTCTGAACACAAGAGGGCATTTGACAGGAGTAAGACTGACACTGACAATCTTTCAATGCCAACAACAGTCCTGTCCAGTGTTCTTACAGCAAGGAGCAAGCAAAGAAATTATTTATCCCTTCTTTTTTTTTTTGGGGGGGGGGGGGGTAGATGGAGGGGCAGGGAAAACTGGGAGACAGGGTAAATGGGGGGGGGGGAACAGGAAGAGAGAGAGAGAGAGAGAGAGAGAGAGAGAGAGAGAGAGAGAGAGAGAGAGAGAGAGAGAGAGAGAGAATCACATTCAGACAGACACATAGACAGACAGACACATAGACAGACAGACCAACAGACAAACCGACAGACATGCAGACAACTCACCATAGAGGAACTTGGAGATGGGCACGGTGGCCTGTGCCCGGCAGAGCCCCTTGTTGTCAGGCAAGGGCATGTAACTGTCGGGACTCAGCAGCAGGATGTGGCAGTGACTCAGCAGTTTCTTCACTTGAGTGCAGTCCAGGCTGAGGCAGGGGGCTCCCAAGGCACGATGCAGTACACCTGTATAAAGGGGGATCATCGTCATTATCATCAATTTTATCATCAAGATTACGATATTGATGACGACGCTGACGGTGGTGGTGGCGATTGTAGTAGTAATACCAGTAGTAGTAGTAGGAGGAGGAGGAGGAGGAGTTATTTTTTATGTTTGTCCGTCGTGTTCAACAATGACATACAAAATAGCAGAGGAGGCAGCTGCTGTTTTGGAAATTGGGCAAAAATTTTATTATAGTGGAGATGCTTTGCCCACAGTACATCCCCACTCTCTCAGCCAAGTGGGAATAAGGACAGTCAGTGTTGGAGATGTTCTCCATAGGCCAACCAGCCCCCAGGGCTGCAGCACATAAGTAGCAACAGCAACAGCAGTAGTAGTACTAGTAGCAGCAGCAGCAGCAGCAGTAGCAGAGGTAGTAGTAGTAGTAGCAGTAGCAGCAGCAGCAGTTCTAGTGGTAGTAATAATAGTTCATTCATAATAATAACATGGGGATGGGATAGCTCAATGGTTAGAGCACTTGCTTTCCACAAGCTAAGGTTAAGCAGCATTGAGCGTGGTTACCAAGTGGATAGGTGACCATTTGTGTGCCTTAGCTTCAGTACAGTCCCAAAGTACACCCCCCCCCCCCCCCCACTTAAAAAAAAAATCCTTCTTTCTTGTCTGTGTTTATGGTTCTGTTTCCCAAGTAGACTGCAGAAATTTTTTTTCTGAAGAAAATTTCTTGTAGCTGCAGGTTCTTTTACAACTTGTGCTAAGCGTGTGTTACACATTGGACCGTAGTCTATCATTTCATGGAGATGGGAAACACATACCCCTCTCTCTCTCATTCTCTCTCTATTGGTATCCTAAGTCATATTTTTGTAACTGACTTTGGTGTTATACAATAACATTTTGTCGTTACTATTGCTTTGTCCCCCCCCCCCCCCCCCCCCCTAAATACTAAGCAGTTTGGCAACCCCCTTCATGTATGGGCCAATGGCCTCTCTCTCTCTCTCCCCCTCTCTCTCTTGCTCTCTCTCACACACACACATATATATAAACACACATGTATGCAAGTACAACCTTCAATAACAAACCACAACAGCCAAATCTTGACACTTGAACATGCTATGGCTAGGTTGGGAATTAACACTCCTAAAACATGAACCTGCCAATGTTACATATATATACATTAAAAAAAAGGTATGAACAGCAAATAAGCACAGTCTAAATCTTATTAAACAAATACATCCCCAGTGGTGTGGTTAGGTTGTGTACACAGAGCCACAGATATGAAGTAGCACGTTAAAGTACATAATGCAACATTCAACTGTCGTGACAAGAGGGAGGGAGGGGGAGGGAGAGAGAGAGAGAGACAAAGACACAGGGAGGGAGGGAGGGAGAGACAGACAGACAGACAGAGAGAAAGACAGAGACGAGGGAGAGAGAGAGAGACAAAGACACAGGGAGGGAGGGAGAGACAGACAGACAGAGAGAAAGACAGAGACAGAGGGAGAGAGAGAGACAAAGACACAGGGAGGGAGGGAGAGACAAGACAGACAGACAGAGACAGAGAGGGGGAAAGGGAGGCAGACAGACAGATAGATGTGCTGTATAAAAAAAAAGGTAGACTTTTAACCTATATTTTGTCTCATATGCAAAATCTCACCATTGGTGAACCTTGGAGCTCTAGCTGGGGAACAACCCAATGCTCCACCCCCCCTCCCCCACTAGATTTTAAATTGACAAAATATCAACAACATGGTCACAAAATAATGTCATCAAAATGCTCAATGCTAACTGCTAAGGCTCTAATTGACCTGAACACTGTAAGTGTAATATATATCTATCCCTGAAGTCGGATTGCAGCTACCTAAATGGTGGTGGTGGTGGTGGTGGTGGAGGAGGGGGGGGATGGTTGCATACTCAAAAATCTCACCATTGGTGAGCCTTAGGGCTCTAAGCCAAGGAACAAACTAAAATACAATAAAAGTGTATCTTGCTGAGAGGGACAGGCCAGATGATCCATACATAGCCATACTGTACAACAGTAAAATTTCTCATTCAGGAATGTTTTTCAGCAAACTCATTCATGAATGCATATTTAAAATCTTCTTCAAGAAAGTAGGAGGCAGGACAGTTAAGATGTTCACCTACCTAACAAGTGAACCGTGAGTGAGGTTCTGGGCTCATTTGATTCCAAGCCTTGCCCTTTCTTCCTAGTTTGACAGGAAAATCAAACTGAATATTAAAGTCTTTCGGAGAAGACTCTAAACCAGTCAGACCCATGTGTCTTGTGTAAACATGTCACGTAAAAAATTTTTTAAAAGTCATCTGAGCACTTTGTTTGTTGCTTTACAATATTCAGCGCTATATAAATTCCATACATTATTATTATTATAAGGTCAAAAGAACCCACGACAGTTTAAAATCGGAAACAGCAGGGAGGTACCTCCCAACTGTCCTGGCAAAATTGGTAGGTTCAATTCACAACTGTATCCCCAAGCCAGAATGTGGCTACCTTAATGGTGGGCAAAAACAGTCGCAAACAGAAAGATCTCGCCACTGGTGAACCTCTAATCTCTAGCTGAGGAATGAAAAAAAACACCAAACTGTTCTTTGAATACTACGCCATTGTGAGGAAGCAAAACAAATAGCCACTTAGCTTAGGCATTGACCTTCTGATCCACATGAAAGTCATAGGTCAGGAGGTTTAATCTCTGTGCCAAGAGTGGATTAAAGGTGGGAATTTTATAACCCTCTATCTAAGAAGGAAGGTAGCAGGATGGTTAAGACGTTCACCTGCCTAACAAGTAAACCATGAGGTCCTGGGTTTGATTCCCAACCTTGCCCTTTCTTCCTAACTTGACAAGAAAATGTAACCGTATGTCAAAATCCTCCAGATGAGACTATTAAGCCAAAGCCCTGTGCGCAAATGCATGCAGAACATCTTGCGCACACATTAAAAACATGTTCCACCTTTTAGAAGAGTAGTAGGCCATTTTGTGCCGGTAGGAACAACGACAAAATCTTTTTTAAAAAACCCACACAAAAAACCCGCATGCACACAGGCGTCGTGTTTAGACACCATCCCTGAAGTTGGAATGAGACTATCTAAATGGTGGTGGTGGTGGGGGGGGGGGGGGATGGGGGATGGTTGTATGCACAAACATATCACCATTGATGAACCTTGCAGCTCTAGCCAAGGAACAGAAGGGAAAAAAAATTCCCCCCCCCCCCACCACTTCAGCCTGCCTGTACACCGGTCAGTGTCTTACTCTTCTTCCTGCATACACGCATCCAGAACGTTACGTTTGACTGACGTGTGATTCATATCAGCTCTCAGATGCAGAAACATGTAATGTAAATCTCACACACCTAGCATGCATCAAAAGCTTGACAGATGTTCAACTGTGTTAGGCCACCAAACTTTAACTACCACTGATTTTTACGTATGTCGTTTGCCACATGTACAGGGATACGCAACACATTGAAACATCATATATATATATATATATATATATATATATATATATATATATATATATATATAATAATAACATTTTTTTAAAAAGCTAGAATCTAAAAAAAACTCAGATGCAAGTTGGCTGGAAACAAAATATTCTTCTCATGCCTCCACCCCCACCCCCCCTTCCCACCCCCCTCAAAACTGACAATACAGACAGTATGCAAATGAAGCTTCTGTACCTGTTCTCATGACCTAATTCAGACAATGACGCTTATCTGCTATTTGTTATGCCGCATACCACCTGAAAGGTGACACTGACTACTTGTACACTACTGTACAACTCTTTCACAATAAAGAATAATAAAAAAAAAAAACAACACCCACTGTGAAGAACAAGGAACAGGATAGCTTAGTGGTCAGAACACTTGCTTTCCCAAGCTAAGGTTAAGCAGCATCGAGCATGGTTACCACTTGGATGGATGACCGTTTACCCACCTTGGCTTCAGTACAGTCCCCCAGTTCACCCAGCTGTAAATGGGTACCTGCCTCTTTAGGGTCAGGGAAGGTAAAGCAGCGAGGGAGAGGAGATGGGCGCCACCCTCAATATGCTGACCCCAAGAGAAGCTGAGGTCTCCGACGCCTCGCTCCCCTACGACCACATAGTTTATGGGACACCTTTACCTTTTTGGGAAGAACAGGGACACAAAGAGCTTACCTCACTGTTATAGTTTTCATGGACCTTCTGTATGGCCTCCTTCAGAATAGTGTCCATCTTTGCCATGGCAATATCCGAGGAGTTTTGTCCACGCATGCTGTCCAGTTCCAGCTGGCGGAAGAAGAGCAGGAGGTCAAAGACCAAGTGGTCAGCCATCAGCAGCTTTTGGTAGTTGGTGACCTTCTGGATGAAGTTGTTCTTCAGTGTGTTGAAGGAGTTGTCCAGAAGGTTTTTGATGTCGTCGCTTCCTGGCACAGGCTCTGCATTGGAACATGCGCAGTTTCGTCACATGCATACATGTATGGATGTATCATATATGCAAGGACATTTGCTTCTGTGTGGTGTGGTGTGGTGTGGTGGTGGTGGTGGTGGTGGTGTGGTGTGTGGTGTGTGGTGTGTGTGTGTGTGTGTGTGCGTGTGTGTGTGTGTGGTGTGTGTGCTGAGCGATGTGTTGTGTGTGGTGTGTGTGTGTGTGTTGTGTGTGTTTGGTGGTGGTGTTGGTTGTGGTGTGTTGTGGTGTGTGTGTGTTGTGTTGTGGTGTGTGTGGGTGTGTGTGCATGCATCCTGTACACTGACTTCAATGCATGGTTCCATGAATCCTAATATATGTAACTCTCGAATTTGGCCGTGACCAAGAGTTCTGGCAGAAATTGACCTAAGCAAAGCAAAACATCAAGGCCTGCACTCAAATGTCATTATGCATCAACTGAAATATCACAGAGAGATTGTCTTCATCTACTTCAAGCTTTTGGCATAAACTTGTTACTCTCTATACAAATATATACACAACAGAGGAAGGGGGAGGGGGATATCCTCAGAAGTCACAGCATGGTTACCTACATGGTACATGGTGAGATACTGTATGAAAACAGCCATACACACAAACTTCTCAACCAGGGTGTACTTAAGGCAGGTCACAGTGGTTCCCCAGTGTAATGAGTGAGACAGAGTGCATATCATATATATATATATATCCCCGATGACCCGCAGGATGTTAAGTTTGGAAACATACCCAAGTCAAGTCATGTCAAGAACCAAAGAAAAGAAAAAAAAATCATCCTAATGAAAGGCAAATACAGAGTGCAACACTCAAAGGCACACAACATTCAAACTCATAAACTAGAAGAATAAACTGTGATAATTCTAGACTAACACAATCCTCAATCACTGTTTCAAACTGACAAAAATATCATTTATACATAGACAGATCTACTCTTCTCTTCTCTCTTTTCTGCATTCCCTCACCCGGTCAGGTGTGTGGTACTGGATCTTCTCCTGTGCTTGTCACTCTGCAGGAGTTCTGCTCACTGGCCTCAGCCAACACATTCCCACTTCTTCAGACTAGCTCATTTCTGTACAGGATATGTGCTGGGTATGTTCATGTTTCTGTAGTCCACTAAACTCTGACAAAAACTACATGCAAATTTCTTCTTCTGTATATATATATGTACATTATACATGAAGGGACTCAATTAACTTAACCCTCTTTTTCCTGACTCTGAATGAGTCAAACACATTCTTCAAACATTCCCGAATGTTCACCGTAAAAGAGAGTTAAGGGCCAGGTGGGGATTTTTACAACCACCCAGGTCAACTTGAAATGCAGACCTGCCAGTGCCTTAATTCACAAGACGCCGCTGCTAAGATTCAACAAAACGATGATTTCAAGGGCTTGTGGGATTAAACTTTTTAAAGTCAAATGGTCTTAACTACTCAAACACAGCAACCTTCATGTCTGCATCACCCACCTCTCAGGCCGTAACGCTTTCCATGAGAGTGGACAATGCAGGACGTCAAGCTGTCTGCGGAGATGCCTTTGGCGTAGGTGGCCACCACCATGGTGATGGTTTCCCATTTCCAGGCCTGCCCATAGGGGTTGCCTTCCGTCATCACGATCACCTGCACAAGAAAGGCACAGAGTGACCGCAGATGAAGGATTTGCACTGACCAGCAAAGGACCAGAAAGGCTGGCACGATTGAGGTGTCTTACCAAAGTAACATGTCTCAAGATCCAAACCAAGCACATTGTAGAAATCTCTCCACAGACCACAGAAGCCGCTGTCAATCAGGGCTATCATTTCCTTAGTGCTTTTAAAAAAGCTCAGAGTGAAACTGTACAGCCCTACACATTTTTATGATATAGATTAATTCAGGTAATTATGTCTAAGCTGTTACTAGTCTTAGTCATCATCATACAAACAAAAACCAAAACCAAGTTAACTGTGGTTTTTGCAACTTGCAATGAACTGGACTGTTGCAAAAAAGAAAAAAAAAAAGGGGGGGGGGGGAAGAAACAAGAGAAGAAACAGAAAGAAGTAATCATTATCCCTAGAATTTGTACACATAGCTTGAAGAACAACATCAGTACATTGGTGGTCTAGTGGTGATACACCCCTCTGAACAGAGAGAGGATATGGCTTTGATCTCATTTGAAACTGACTTCTTCTCCCACCCAGCAACCATGGATCATGGTGGTCTGACTCTGAGTGTGATTCTTTGAGATCAGATAGGATAATAAATTGAGATCTTGTGTGAAAAATATATCTTTAGTTTCACTCTTTTACTTGTTTTAGTGCATGAAAAAGGACCAATGCTGAAAGCAAGATTCTCCAGAAAATAGCAACTATCTCTCAAAACAACAAAACAAAAGGCCTACAATTACAAAGTTTTAAACAAAGATTGGAATGTTCAATGAATAAATAAAAGTTATCAAAAGAGCAGCAATTACATCCATATAGACGACTGAGAGAGAGACAGGACACAGACACTGACACTGAGACAAAGGGAGTGGGAGAGGCAGAAATTGAGAGAGACAAACACTACACAGATCTATATTATATACACTCATACAGTGACAAAGAGAGAAAGAAGAGTGAGTGAGAGAGAGAGAGAGACTAGAGAGAGAGAGAGGAGAGGGAGAGAGAGAGAGGAGAGAGAGAGAGAGAGAGAGAGAGAGAGAGAGAGAGAGAGAGAGAGAGAGAGAGAGAAAGAAAGAGACAGACAGAGACAGAGAGACAGACAGAGACAATAGACAAACAGAAAGCAGGACTGACACTGTGACAGACAGACAGACACAAGACAGAATGTTGAGCATAGTATTTACTTTATAAACCCTTTTTTGGCCCTTGTAACACTTAGCATTAAACTAGCCGGTCAAAGTCCAAAGTCAGGTGGAATTAGTTCAATGAGAGAGAGAGAGAGAGAGAGAGAGAGAGCGAGAGCGAGAGAGAGAGAATCTATTCTTCAATATGTACATCATATTACATATACAGCACCGTGTTTTCCTCAAGGTGACCCAGAAATTCTGGTTATGTTTACAGAAAAACTGCTTTTTGCAATTTGTATTCAGTTAAAGTTTAACCAAAAAGTGTGTGTGTGTGTTTGTGTGTGTATACAGTGTGTGTGTGTTGTGTGTGTGTGTGTGTGTGGTGTTGTGTGCGTGCATGTGTTAAGTTTTTTAAAATTTTTAATGTGGATTCATAAGTAAATGAGAGTTTTTATTTTAATATTAATGTGCAGATAATATTGTGTGTGTGCATGCATGCATGCATGCATGTGTGCAAGCAAGTAAATAACTTAATAAGTTTATGCAAGTTTCTCCCACCTCCCAAAATAAAATTTCCAACATCTAAAAAATTAAAACTTATCATTGAATATTATCCTTTTTTTGAAGAGACAAAAATGATAATAAACAAAAACAGCAATACATTACAAATTTATAAGCAACGCCCCCCCCCCCCCCCCCCCCCTTAAAACTAAAAGCAAAACACACACACATACACACACCCACACTTTGACTCATAGTGACAGATAAAAATTGCATATATTATACATGTGGAAGTCTCAGGTCAGTGAGGTTATCTTATTACGTTTTTTGTATTATTGTACATTGTATTTTTACACAACACATGTATACTATATAATATATATATATGATATATTCTATCAATGCTACAAGCTATAAATTACCATTGAAAATACACACTAAACCTCTAATACAGTAAAAGCAATGTTTAAATGTGTGTGTGTGTGTGCGCATGCATGAGCACAGGTGTGCGTGTGCACACAGGTATGTGTGTGTGTGACTGAATGTGTGCACTATAACTTAAGTACATGGCTATAATATATATATATATATATATATATATATATTTATATATATATTTATATATATGAGTTTGTGCATGTGTGTGCAGAATGCATGTGTGTACTTGTCATGTTTGGGAGAGAAAATGGGAACACGTGTGTGTGTGTGTGTGTGTGTGTGTTTGTATGTGTGTGTGTGTGTGTGTGTGTGTGTGTGTGTGTGCGCGTGCTGTGTGTATGAGAGAGCGAGAGCGAGAGAGAGAGAGAGAGTGTACTTTGTGTACCTCTGGTAACGGGCGCTCAGTGGGACGTTCACAGCCGTCTTTGATTTTGTGTTCTGCACACACCTGCTGACAGGTAGGGGTGGGGATTCTGCCTATACCACCATTCGAATCCGATCTATGATTCGGATCAACTGCACCAACCAAGCTGATTACAGAGAAGCAGACAACTATCAGCAAACGCACTTTCTCCATCACTATCATCATGGCGACACCGACAAACAAATGTCCGAACGACAAGTTCACCTGGGTCTTGTTCCACAAAATAAAACCGGTTTGCCTCTGATCTACACTTGGCTGTTACTGAATACTGGCCTGGAATAGTGTTCCCAACGAAAGAACGAATAAAACAGGGTTGGCTACTACTTTCTTACTACACGTTCTTGAAGGTGATCACTTCCGACTGTCTCATAGGTTTCACAGGACATTACGTGACGTCATAGCCGTCACAGGTGAGTCGCGCCAACTTTGTGCTCTGCGAACAGACACACACCTAAGCCCATTCATCCATAAATAGAGAACATATACATTCGAATAACATACGGTTACGCCGGCATGTCTCATCACATGATCGTTGTTCTGTTTTTCTTTTTACCTTATTCTAAACCCCCCACCCCCTTAAAAAAAAAATCACATTGCCATGAAAGTCTCAGTGTCAGCATCCGACTGCAGGAGGACCTTTTTGTGTCGTTGAGTTTGAAACACTACACATCTACTCAGCCTTAAAAAAAAAAAATAACAGCAGTGAGAAATAAATAAGGGTCGGGGCTGGGGTGTGTGAGGTAAAAATCCAAGAAGTTTACACTGACAGTTAGAAAGAAAGAGTGTGCAGCAAAGAGGCTGACATTTCCCTGAAAAAGTACACACATGGGCCTCAACTTGCAGCGAGGATGGGGGAGGGGGGGGGGGATGGTATATTTAATTTAAAATCTCTCTTTTTCTTACAAAATAAATTGGAAAGTTTGTGGATGTACGAAAAGATATCAATTACCAATCGATGTATGTTAGACTGCCGTATTAGGCCTATTGTCTTTGTCGAATAGAAATTTCAAAAGAAAACAGGGGGAGGGGGAGAGGGAATCAGTAGGCCTAGTGTCGGAGGACGTTAAGGAAAATAAACAACTAGGCCTAATTTTGCATGGGACATAACTGAGAAGTATTTTGAGGTCCAGCCAATGAACTCCTCTAGGCCATGAAAACACAGCCAATGAAATTGTGGAGTTAATCGGGGAAATTCTTACACAGGAAATTCAAACGCGAATGGCTTCCCACAGTTGATAGCAACTAAGGGAAAGTGTGTTGTCATCGTTTTGGAAAGTTATTCTTACTCTAACTATCATGGAATCGGAGGTGAGGAAGCTTATTGTTATATGAAGCTGGTTTAAATGAAAAAGCTGTGTTTGTTTATGAATTCTTCTCTCGATCATGAGTTATATTTAATTATAAATTTGTTGCTAACAGTAGTAACATTATGGCAACGAGTTACAACCAGAATCAGTCGTAGCTTGGTGTGTGTGTTGCAGTGTGATACTAATCGGCTAGGCTAGCATGAGCAAGGATCATGCTGTTGAACAACATATTGATGCTAATGCTTGGAGTATGACTGGATCTGTGACAATGTGATTTCAAATTGTTTTAACAGAAAAAATAGCCACAAATTTAATTTCACTGCATGATAATTTATATTGTATTATTGATCATACACTGATAGTATACAGCCTCCAGTTTTGGCACCAACATCCATTCAGATTCATCGTGATCAGTAGAGTCACTAGGCCTAGTGACTAGGCTTTGGCAATAGGACTAGTCAGTGTAAATTGCAGTGTGGGTCAGTGCATGAGTGTGCCTGGATGGGGGATGTTTGCTTTATACTTATAGTTTATGTACAGTAAAATTTACATAACAGATGATCTGTACTCAGAATAAGAATGCACTGGTTGTAAATTACTGTAATAGTTATGCTTATATAGTTATACTTATAGATACTGTTTAAGACTTATTCACTAATGTCTACCCCCCCTTCCCTATAAAAAAAAAAAAACCAAAAAGAAATATCATCATAATCACGAAACTTAAGTCAGAGTTCTAACACTGACCAAAACTGTTGACCTAAAAAAAAAAGTTAAGGTCCTGTCTCCTGTTGTGTTTACTGTCATCTCCACAGTTTAAAACTTTGTTTAATGCTAATTCCGGCAATTGCCATACAACATACACATTACAGAAGGTAATACCAATCATGTATGCACACACAGTACTTACTCAAGTTACTGCTCTTCTTGTGTGTATACAACTATACATGTATACACATGGATGGGGAATACATTATAGTTTATTTATAAATACTCATGCGTGCACACACACACACACACACACACACACACTTTAATATCAAGCTTGTGTGACACACACTGTGTAATGCATGTTTCTTGCGTATTATTCACATGCACACGCATGCATGCAATGATGCATGCACATGTACACATACGAGTTATGCAGTGTATTTTACTTGTTTGGGAGGGGGTCCATTTTCGTTATTGATGAGTTTTTTGGTTTTTGGTCGCGCGCGTGTGTGTGTGTTTTCTTTTTGTCTGTTTCTATTTTTCTTTTTTGAGTTAGTCTTATTATTATTATTACTGGTTATGGTAATAATGCAGGGAGTTAGATAATATTGATCAAGTTGTTTTTTGTTCCTAGATACTAAGAATAAAGATAGATGACTTGACGAAAAAAGCAAATGCTTTGCTTATTCAATGTACGATCTGGAAACACAAATTTGACTTGACTTGACAGTGACACACACACAGTTATATCATTAAGGTTTAAAAATATGCTTTGTCACAGTGTGTGTGTGTGTGTGTAAGTAATTGAAATATGTGTGTAAATGAAATTTGAATGGGGGTAGTAGGAGAGAGGAACCCCAAATTTGTTTTACAGAGATCAATACTACAATACTTGTCAATAGCTAAGTCAGTAATTGGTGTAATTTGTAGTGTGGGTTAATGTGCCCAAGTGTGCTAGTCCTTTTGAGGGGGAAGGGGGGGGGGGGGGTTGATTATTATATTGTACATCGGAGATTCTCATCTCATCGGCTCTTGTAACCCCCTCAATGGGGTCATAGGGGCACTGCAGTGCAGGAACGAACATTGCACCAGTTGGCTCCATTTGCAGCGGTTGTGGGCAAGTGCCTGGGTTGTGGAGAATCTCTTCCCGGTCCATTCAATGATGTTCTCTGCCCATTTCTTCTTTGGCCTGCCTCGCCTTCTCTTCCCATGCACTGTTCCTTATAGTATGGTCTTGGAGAGCCCATCTGATCTTGTCAATGCCCGTACCATCTGAGCTTCCTTTTCTTGACTGGTCAGCAGGTCTTCGTAGTGCTTTACTTGTTGAGTGATGGTTTGTCGGACTTGGTTGGTAATGTGGTCCATGTATGAAATGCTAAGGAGTCTTCTGAGGCATCTCATCTCCAAAGCCTGGATCCTCCTTTGAACTTTATCAATCTGCATTCAAATTTTCAATGTCCAGGATTCACACGCATATATATGTGGAAATGACCAATGCATGCAGTAGCTTGACCTTGGTCCTAAGAGAGATGTTTTCGTGTTTCCAGGTGGTCTTGAGCTTCGTCATTGCTGCTGTTTGTGCAGCTTTTGTGAGAATTTCGGTCTTTAAACCTTTTTCACTAATGATAGCTCCAAGGTACTTGAAGTAATCTACAACCTCAAGTTCTTTTCCACTGACTAATCTTGGCAGTGATTGCCTGGGCACTGATTGTCATGAGTTTTGTCTTCTCGGCACTGATCTCCATGCTGTATCTGGAGGATGTTTCGCCCAGATTGTTCACTAGGCTGGCTAGTTACTGTTCATTTCCTGGTAGTCGATGTTATTGGCAAACCTGAGGTTGGTGATTCATTGTCCACGCTCCTATACTGACTGTACCAAAGATTAGAGAAACCCAAAACACCTGAGGTTCCTGCTCTTCTTTGATAACACATTAACAGAGACTTGAATGTTCACCCCTATGACTATGTTTCACAAGAGGGATTTTTAAAATATTAAATTTAATATATATATTACAAAGAAAAAGACCTCAGGAAACTGGGTGTGGTCAAAGGCCAAGTGAACTTCAAGTTGACTTTAGTAGACTAAAGTCAAGGAAAAGAAGAAATACACTTTAAAGAGAAAATCTAATGTTGCTCCCAACCAAGGTGAGTCCAGGAAAAATCAACTGGATTTGTCAACAGTTAAACAATTAAGTGATACTGACACAGTGATACTGATAGTGATATTGACTTGGACCAACTGTGCAAGCTGAGCTGGATTACAAACCGTTTAAATACATCATTATATTTGGACTTTATAATAATCACAGTGGCCTGAGTGGGACAAAGAGAATTTCGTATTGTTCACCTCTATACCAGTGAAACTTAAAACAATATTTCATCATTATTAATATTATTAATTTATTGTTATCATCATAGATATTTTTATGATGTTAAAATGAATTTACGAAATCTGTTCTCTTTGGTATCTTCCTGTTTGTGTGTATAGAGCATAAGATTCATTGATTACATTGCAGTAGTTTGTAGTATTGTACACTATAGTATACAAATTCTGGTAGATCAGGGAGCATTATTGTTCCATTTCTTTTTTTCTTTTCTTTTTTTTAAAGATTTCACTTTAAAGAATTCACTTACAAGTTACAAGTAACATTTACAAAGAATGTGTGTCTTGCTTGCTTGTTACATGTTACAAATTTCCACTGCAGACTGTACATCTTTTAATGTACATAATGTGATGGCTCTGTTTGCTGTCTTATTTTCAGAGAAAGCCTCTAGTGACGAGGAATGGGCTGAGCAAACTGCCCATGCCAGGCAGCCGCCTGAAGCCACCCCAGACCTATAAACGAGCACGTAGCCCTGATGAGGAGGTAGGTACCTAAATTCTTTGCTGCAGATTTTATTAGCAGAATTAGGATACATTTCATAATTTAGTCTACTCTAAGACAAGAGTTTGTCTGAGGTTTCTATCACAGTATCAGTATCGTTGAGGTTTCTCTAAATAATAGCATACATGGTCATACATTATATATATGTATTATTTAAAAAAATTGATTCATGTACACAAAATTGCACATTATCATGTGTACAAAATGATTTTGTATGGGTCACATTCTCAAGAGGGTGATTAAAACACTAGACCATGCATACATGTTTACAAACAAGCACGCTCAACACTACAACAGAGTGAATAGTTGATGATGCAAGTAAAAAAAACCAAGGAAACATCAAATAGGTAGACTTTGCCAGTTATTTAATTTTACTGATCTTAAACAGTTTAAGTAGTAGTAGCTATACTAATTATTGTGCACTCCTGACTGGCTCGAAAAGCTGGTTATGCAGAAATTTGGATAAGTTCTCAGGTTTAAACTAAAGATTTTTGTCCTTTATTGCGGACATTAAATGATGCACCCCCCAAAAAAAAAAACACCCCCAAAAACCCAACAAAAATAAGAAGAAAAAAAGATTTGTCATTATCATTCTATCACATACAACACAATAAAAACTGTACAAATTTGTCAAAGTGTGAGCACAGTCCCCATAAAAGTAGACGATCCATTTCCATATTCAACTGAAATTTTCAACAAGCGTCAAGTACTGTTTTCTGACAGCCATTGCAGACTGAGGCCAAGAAATCACGGCTGGATGACACTAGCCCAGAGAACAGCACTGCTGCTGCCAACACATCCAGAGTGTCTTCTACGTCCACTGCCTCGGGATCACGGCCAACCAGCAGACTTATCAAGCCACCACCACCACCACCTCAGTCGCGCTTGAAAAAATCCACCTCCACAGGATCATGCTCGACAAGCATGTCCCAGCCCAGGTCTTCTGTCGATCTGGGCAGAAAAGGTTGGAGAGAGTGCAATGTTGCTGATGCACTTTTATTTTTAAAATTTTGTGTGTGTGTGTGTGTGGAGGGGGTTCTGGATTGCTTGTGTCAGTCTTAAGCAGACGACAAATGATCCTTTTCAACTTTGCGGTTCAGACGGACTGGTCAGATGTGTTTGTCCCGACCTGTTGGTGTGAAAAGGATGAACTGCGACACAAAACGTTTGAAAGGTGTACAAAGGGAAAAGGGTCACTTGTTTGCCTCGAGGGTTCAGTGGCATTCACAAGGCACACACGCTTCAAATGCACAAAGTGACCTGTAACTTTAAACTGAGGACTGATGGGCTGGATGTTTTAACCCGATACATGCTGTTGTGTTTGCCAAGAACAATCTTTCTTGAACAGTCGGGTTGAACCCGGTGCCACAAACTGCATGAGCCATGCCTTTACACTGACAGACGATGCGTTTGGGGTCTGTTTTGGCTTGACTCTCCCAGCCTTATGGTACAGGAGGCTAGTCTGTTGGTTGTCGTACATGAATCTTGATTTTGTCTTTCTGTCTCTTGTTGGATGTCAGGGATGGTCTAGGTGGGGTCTTTTATATACTGTGGCAATAGATTGAGTTCTTATGCTCAGCATGTACTATTTGGTGTACATGAAGGATTTTATGGTGAATGGTCCTTAAAATATTGTGCTCAAAGTCTTTTAATGAGTGAAGAAAATGTTGCACATGCACGCACACACTCACACACACATGACCATATGTAAGGATGTGCACACATGTATGTTTGTGAGCAACCCTTGCATGGGCTTATAGGTGCGTCATTGTATCGGAATTTGTAAATTATAATATGTGTAAACGTATTGTCAGTGAGTCGATTTATTACACTAAAGATGCTTATCATGCTGTTGTGTTTACCTGTTAAAACCTATTACTATTTTTCTGAGTGTTTTTAAAAAAAAGTTTTTGTTTTTAGTAAAGATTGTAAGCAAAATAGTTTATGATCTGCTCTTAAGACATGACAATGATGTATTGATTTAAAAATTTTAAAAAATTGTTTATTTATCATTTTATGTTTTGGATATGTTGTTGGTGCTGTGCAGGACCAGGAATGGGCACAAAGAAACCCACGCTTTCCAGATCAGCCTCGTCTGTGTCCCGGCCTCCTGTAGCCAGACCTGCCACCTCACGGCCAGGTACACATCACACCTGCCGTTTGTCTGACTTTGTCTTCTTTACACAGTATTGGTCACTGCAGTGAGCCACGGTACTCACATGTCGTTTTGTGATCTGTACAGGTCTCCTAGTACATGATGCCTGTGGGGGAAGGAAATGTGTAGAAAAAGGAAAACCAAGCTTCTTTTACCTATTGTTTTTAGCCATGCATTGTATTCTGTTCTTTTATACACTACTTTAGCAGTTTCCGGTCTCGGCAGATTTCTCCTGGTATGATTCGGGCTGCTCTTCCCAGGGAGAGCGGTTTGCCGCAAGAGTAGCCAGTACCAACCTTTTTCTTTCCCCTTATCTGCAAATGTAGTTGTTTCCTTTTGAGAGGTGGGTTGTTTTTTTGTCAACGGAATTTTTGCCAGGAAGAACTCTAGTTACCATAGTTTTTTTGTTTTAAAGTGTGCCAAATATATGTTGTCTGTTTATACAAGTACCAGCACGGGGTGAAGGAGAGCAGGTTCAGACAGGGATCAAGCCCACAACCTCTAGCTTTCCTAATGAGTGCATTGCCTTTTGACCACCTCCACCTCCCAGGTCATGATTGTTGGGGAAAAGTGTATAAGAGAGGAAAAACAATTTTTTTTTTTAATCCAAAATTTGTTACAAGATAATTATTAATTGAACACACTAAACTGACGCGTGCTCAAAATCTCACCATTGGTGAACCTTGGCGCTGTAGCCAAGAATCAGAGGGGAAAAAACACAGAGGTGAAGTGTAGAGCCGCTCAAGGACAAAAACATCATGACTGCTTCAGATTGACCAGTGCATCATACATACATACATACATGTACGTGTGACAGAGACATGCCAAATGGTTGTCTTCAAAACAAACTTACATGACAATGAAACATTGGTGCTGTTGAAAATGTGCACATGTTAATTAAGTAGCCCAGTGCTGTTTAAAACTTGTGCAAGTCTTCGAAGCAAAGGAGGAAAAGCTAAAGAATATTTTCATGGAGAGGGCTGTTGGTGTGAAGCATGTATTGTATGTGTTTTGTGTGACAGGTACTTCTGCTGCTGCTTCACAGAAACCACCTGTAGGAAGAGCTGGTGTGCCTCCCCCAACTGCATCCATGGGTGAGTTTTGTTATGTGATCTACAGTGTTTGTTTTTGTTTGTTTGTTTTTTTACAGTGTAGCAATATGACTCCTGTGGCTTTTAACCTCAGGACACAATGTCAGAAGGCCCTTTTTGCATGGTTCAGCATGAAGAGAAAACAATCAAATGACGAGTGTTGGTGATTTGTGGTTAACCAGCTAATTTTTGTTTTATGTCTTGTCTTTTTTTCAATGTCTTTTTTTCAGGAATAATGAAAAAGAAGATGCAGTTTTCCCTGAAAATGTGCAAACTTGCTTTTGACTTTTTATTTTCATAGTGTTATAAATAAAAAAATCTTCTAACCAGTATTTCAATGTTTTGTGTTGATCAGGCATAATGCATTTTTCTGGATAGCAAAGAATAAAGACTAAAGACTTTGAACAAGCTAAGCTTGAAGGTCAAACCAATTTTTCAGTGATCCTAGCTTATCCAACAGGCAGAAGAGAAAGTTTGGAGAATGACTGTTCTTGTCGCTTTTACCACCCTCAGCAAGGAGAGCAGCAATTTCTGCTGTTATCCAACCTAAGGGGTTTGGATGTGGGGAGGGGGGGGGGGGGATTGATCCAGTAACTTCTTCCTCTTGTTCACTTTGAGATAAGAAAGGCAGGGAGTGAGTCAGTGATCCAATAACTTCTGCCCATATCGACACATACACACACTAAAAGATCAGACACGTGTAGTTCTTTCCCTGCCTGCAAACAAAAGTCTGCGTGCTTACTGTGTTATCATCACCTCGACTGCTCTATGGCTGCTTTTTTTATATTCTGTGTTCTTATGGCCTGCAAAAACTGAATACATTTGATTGATTGATTGATTGATGGACACGGCAGGGGGAGGGAAGAAGCGAGCGGCCTGGGACCTGAAGGGGCGGCTGCAGGACATGGAAGCGGTGCTGAGCCAGCGGGAGAACGCCACCCAGAGCCTGCAGTGCCAGCTGCAGTCCTACAACAGCCGCATCGAGCAGCTGGAGAACCAGAAACAGCAGCTCTCCGGGGACATCGCCAAACGCTCCCAGCAGACCCAGGAGGTCAACCGCCAGAATGACGACCTGAGGCAGCAGTTGAGGTGAGGCTCTGCAATCACGGGGGTGGGGGGCTTGGGACAGCGAATAAAGATGAGGATTTAGTATCTTTCCTCTGAGTATCTTCTTTCTTCAGAGAGTAAATAAGATAAGGGTTTAGTATATCTTTCTTCCGAGTATCTTCTTTCTTCAGAGAGTTTAGTATATCTTTCTTCCGAGTATCTTCTTTCTTCAGAGAGTTTAGTATATCTTTCTTCCGAGTATCTTCTTTCTTCAGAGTGTTTAGTATATCTTTCTTCCGAGTATCTTTTTTCCCCCTTGTTTTTGTGAACTAGGTGATTGGGACTGCTCTTTAATATACTCACCAACATCTGATGTTAAAAAAAGTCTGTTATTGGGTCAGTGTGTGATTTGACTTGTACATAGTTGTTTGTTTTCAGAGGTATATTGCCGCAATAAAGCAGAATAGGGGTCTTGATGGGGATTGTAATAATAACATCAGCAAAATGCGATGAAATGATTAAAGAAACTGCTATTTGCTATTGTGTGTTGTTATTTTTTTTTTAAAAGAATTATAATGCATAAACACACAAGGTCATTGATCGGTTTGTATGTGTCACAGTTAGTGTTGCAATAGCTTTGGAATGCATGCATGGATTTTGATAAAATAAAAAGTAAAACATTCAGAAACAATTACAGAAGAAAAGTTTTCAACCTACTGTTGTGTTTTTAGTTTTTTTTTATGAATGATGCACGAAAACATGAAACATTCCGATGGTCGCCATTTTGTTTGCCGACGATCGCGATGCATGTTAACTTTACAGTTCGAGCCGCTACCATAACAAAAGTCCCAAATAGCAATCAATTCACAAAATATATCAAGTTGTGAACCATTGCCAAACTCGAAATCCGCGATAATTCCCCCAATTCTATGAGCAGAATTCAAAACGCGCATCGGCCGAGTTAGATTTGACGATCGATTTACGTCTCGAACTTCGTTGTTGTCAAAGCCGTCTTTCTCGCTTCAATCAACAAAGTCAGAAGCGCACACACTACTCAGATCGCTTACATCGATATTTGAGCCTGGATACACATCTCACAGCGTCATATTTTTGGCATGAAAGCATAAACGATCGTACATGTCGGATTCGAAGATAGCGTCCATCTTGGGAAAAATTGCGAATTTTTTCATCCAAAACTTGCCACAATACAAAAAAAAACAACACATTCTCAATCCGCTCCAGCATGTACAGGTCCGCAAGTGACGACTGGGCAGTCTGTTGCTCTATATTCACGGGTTTTGAAGCGAAATAGGGGAATTTAGAATGTCTCTGAGTACTCTCTGAGAGTGATAGGGTTAGACTTTCTTCGGCCGTTTTTGGCAGTTTGTCTCCAAGGATAGATATTCGGACGTTCTTAGGGTTACGCTTATCCCCGGACTAGAAGGGTGTTTAATATACTCACCAACATCTGATGTTAAAAAAAGTCTGTTATTGGGTCAGTGTGTGATTTGACTTGTACATAGTTGTTTGTTTTCAGAGGTATATTGCCGCAATAAAGCAGAATAGGGGTCTTGGGATGGGATGGGGCATTGTATAAACAGCCCTTTCATGCCCCCCAAAATGTTACGTTTAATTAAATGACATGTGCTGGTGAGTGGGTCAGGATCTGGCATGGTTTGTAAGTGGCCAGTTCAGATGTGCAGTGACAACAATCCTTTAATTGGTTTGGTTTTAGTATTGTCATTCTCATGACTTGAGAATATACAGGTCTACAGCTATTCTTGACAGGTTTTCTTTTGTGTTGATGAATGGCATGATTTTGGACTATATCCCAGTATGTATAACTCTGATGCTTTTCTTTCTGCCCAGAGTGCTGGAAAATGAAATGGACTCAGTTCGTCGGAAGCTTCAGCAAGAAATAGATGACCTGGCATTTTCCAAGTCCTCCCTGGAGCGGCAGAAAGAGACACTGGAAGGGGAACTGGGAGCCTCCAGGACAGAAGTCAGTGGACTGAAGTCTTCTGTGGCACACCTCACCTCCTCACAGGCCAAAGTCAACGCCGAACTGGAAAGCAACAAGGTTGGTTTGGAATATGTTTCCTTTGGGTACGTTTTGGTGTGTGTGTGTTTTTCTCTTCAAAGAATTTCATAATCTTTCCCTGTGAACAATGTGTACATTGTAAAATCTATGTGGAAACGCAGAGGACATACTAAAAAAGGGAAACTGTTTTTGCTGAAATAAACGTATTCTCTTTTTTTTTTTTTAGATCAGATTTTCAGTTTTATCATTGTGCAACTACAAATTGATAGAATCACATCCATAGCTTAAGGAGTACTGAAATGGGAATCTTTGCTTTCCTATTGCTATTGTGATGGACATGAATTGAGCTTGCATTACTCTCTCTCTCTGTGAAATAAACATATTCTTACTTTATTTTGTTGTTCTTTAGATTGCATTCATGTTTGAATGAGAACTGATTGTGTCTGTTTTCTTTTTGTTAGTTGAGCCTGGAGGAGGCTTTTCCTCGTTGGAGAAGTCGTATTCCTGGTTGCACCGGCGCGACGATGAGATCCGTGAGCTAAAGGAGCTGCTGGCAGAGCGGGATGCCACCATTGAAGAAAACCAGCAGAAGATGCGCGAGCATGAAACTGTCAGACGACAGCTGCATAACACCATTCAGGAGCTGAAGGTGCGTCTGAAGAGGGATCCCTGACTGAGTCCTGACTCTGGAAAAATGACAAACGTGTGATGTGGATTAATGTTGGTTTTGTTTTTCTTATCTCAGTTTTCTCCTTTTTTTCTTTCTTTTCTTTTGGGTTTTTTTGGGGAGTGGGGGGGTGTTTGGTTTTTTTGTTTGTTTTTTTGCTGCTTTATCTTCTGTGAAGTTCCTGTCCTGCTGTTCTCACACCACCCTATCGCCTCTATCTCTCCCGTCAGCCATACCCATATTTGTTGTGTTGCATCCTCGGGGTCAGAAGTTCACAGGGAGCCTATCGTCAATGTCAAGCCACTGAGGCCACCGGCTAGAGGTGTTCAGTGGTCCCTGTTCTGAGCTAACATACAGAACACCATCTACTGAGCCTCCTACTGACGGCAATAAGAGCTTAGTCGCGGAGCCAGGATGAGTAAGACAGCCCACCTGGGGGTGTGTCTACATTGCAAATAGGGACTATAAACTGTGATTGGATTGGTCCATACACAATGTTCATAAATGGCTTGATCGTGTCCCACATTTCAAATATTAACCTTTAGATTGCCTCACCCCGGAAATTTTCCAGGGCTAAATGAGCACTCTGTATGCCTACAACCCAGAAAATTTCCAGGGTTTTGAACCAAAGTAAACAAGCCAGCTTCCTAGACTACAGTTAAAGGGAAAGAACTCCAAAATTATAGATCACTCTCTTATTGCTTGGCAACATCCAGCTGCAAAAACCGTGGCAAAAATTATCGTTTTTTTAGCTCGTATTTTGTGTTATTATGCACGACTGCTTGGGCAGTTCTTGTTCAGAATGGCTGACACTTCTCGTTGAAGGTATCAATAACTTTACACAGCTGAAAAAGTTGCAAATAAATCTTTAGATAATCCTGACAGTGATGAAAACGATCGTGTATGATTCAGGAGATAGTGCAGTTTAAAAAAAACGACTGAGATTTTGCCTGGACTTATGTTTGACGATATTGATTTGGGGGTACTCAGAATGACAGTGGTGATGAAGAAAGTGTATTTTTTGTTGATTTTTTACGTTTTAAATGTATTTTCGTAGTGAAATATGCTAACTAATTTGAGCTTGCCTCAAAGCAATCTACGATATATCTACTGTCATTGGGCAGACTATCAGGATTATTCCTTCAGTAATTTCTGAGTAAGAGGGACATGAACATAGCAAGTGGTACATGATAATTTTATTCCCCGGCATATAGGGTGCACTTGCACTCGGCAGTTAAGAGGTTAATGTTCCTGGCCCAAGCCTAAAGCTTTGTCAGTTATTGTTGTCAGCTGAATGTCCAGGCCTATTTCAAGATGTTGTTATGCTTTAAAGTTGTTATGTTCAGATTGTTGTTATGTTGTAAAATGTTGTGTTCAGATTGTCTTCAGCCATGACAAGCTCCTAGCATAATAACATGCACTCTCCTGGTCAAATCCTTCTATGAACATGAAGTTGATAGTGTCAGTTCTCTATGTGAGACTCCGAGTAAAAGAAGAAAAGGTCCTCTGAAGTTGGAGTATGGCTCTGATGTGGAGAGGTGCTGGAAAAGCCATCCATGCAAAGCTTCTCATCCAGCGTTAAGTTTTAACCTTGCAGTGATTCCCAGATGGGAAGAATCAGAGTGCATAGTGTGGGTCACCTCCAGGGCGTTTAGCTGGTAATGTTGGGTGTTGATGGCTGTGTCAGGGCAACATCCGCGTGTTCTGCCGGGTGCGGCCTCTGCTGGGGGAGGAGGTGACGACCAGCGACGGGGTCATCCACCACCTCAACTTCCCCGACCTGGACAACAAAGTGCTGGAGCTGGACCGCCTGACAGAGATGTCCATGAATGAGGTACTGTACACTGCTGTTGTCAGTGAGTGAGGTACTGTACACTGCTGTTGTCTGTGAGTGAGGTACTGTACACTGCTGGTAGTTGACTCTTCTGTTGTCCATGAATTAGGTACACTGCTGTTGTCCGTGAATGAGGTACTGTACACTGCTGTTGTCTGTGAATGAGGTACTGTACACTGCTGTTGTCTGTGAGTGAGGTACTGTACACTGCTGTTAGTTGACTCTTCTGTTGTCCATGAATTAGGTACACTGCTGTTGTCCGTGAATGAGGTACTGTACACTGCTGGTGTCCGTGAATGAGGTACTGTACACTGCTGTTGTCTGTGAGTGGGGTACTGTACACTGCTGTTGTTGTCTGTGAATGAGGTACTGTACACTGCTGTTGTCTGTGAATGAGGTACTGTACACTGCTGGTGTCCATGAATGAGGTACTGTACACTGCTGTTGTCCATGAATGAGGTACTGTACACTGCTGGTGTCCGTGAATGAGGTACTGCACACTGCTGGTGTCCGTGAATGAGGTACTGTACACTGCTGTTGTCCGTGAGTGAGGTACTGTACACTGCTGTTGTCTGTGGATGAGGCACACTGCTGTTGTCTATGAATGAGGCACACTGCTGTTGTCTGTGAATGAGGTACTGTACACTGCTGTTGTCTATGAATGAGGTACACTGCTGTTGTCTGTGAATGAGGTACTGTACACTGCTGTTGTCTATGAATGAGGTACCGTACACTGCTGTTGTCTGTGAATGAGGCATACTGCTGTTGTCTATGAATGAGGTTCTGTACACTGCTGTTGTCTATGAATGAGGTACACTGCTGGTGTCTGTGAATGAGGTACTGTACACTGCTGTTGTCTATGAATGAGGTACACTGCTGTTGTCTATGAATGAGGCACACTGCTGTTGTTTATGAATGAGGTACACTGCTGTTGTCTATGAATGAGGTACACTGCTGTTGTCTATGAATGAGGTACACTGCTGTTGTCTATGAATGAGGTACACTGCTGTTGTCTATGAATGAGGTACACTGCTGTTGTCTGTGAATTAGACACACTGCTGTTGTCCATGAATGAGGTACACTGCTGATGTGAATGAGGTACACTGCTGTTGTCTGTGAATGAGGTACACTGCTGTTGTCTGTGAATGAGGCACACTGCTGTTGTCTGTGAATGAGGTACACTGCTGTTGTCTATGAATGAGGTACACTGCTGTTGTCTATGAATGAGGTACACTGCTGTTGTCTATGAAATGAATGAGGTACACTGCTGTCTGTGAATGAGGCACACTGCTGTTGTCTGTGAATGAGGCACACTGCTGTTGTCTATGAATGAGGTACACTGCTGTTGTCTATGAATGAGGTACACTGCTGTTGTCTGTGAATGAGACACACTGCTGTTGTCTGTGAATGAGGTACACTGCTGTTGTCTGTGAGTGAGACACACTGCTGTTGTCTATGAAATGAATGAGGTACATTGCTGTTGTCTGTGAATGAGGCACACTGCTGTTGTCTATGAATGAGGTAAACTGCTGTTGTCTATGAATGAGGTACACTGCTGTTGTCTATGAATGAGGCACACTGCTGGTGTCTGTGAATGAGGCACACTGCTGTTGTCTATGAATGAGGTACACTGCTGTTGTCTATGAATGAGGCACACTGCTGTTGTCTATGAATGAGGCACACTGCTGTTGTCCGTGAATGAGGTACACTGCTGTTGTCTGAATGAGGTACACTGCTGTTTATGAATGAGGTACACTGCTGTTGTCTGTGAATGAGGCACACTGCTGTTTATGAATGAGGTACACTGCTGTTGTCTGTGATCGAGGCACACTGCTGTTGTCTGAGAATGAGTTACACTGCTGTCAGTTGACCCTTCTGTTGTCTTGTACTGTATGTATATCCCATAAGTCGGAATGTGGCTACCTTCATGGTGGGTAAAAATGGTCTCACACGCAAAATCTCACCATTGGTAAACCTTGGATTTCTAGCTGAGGAACAAAAATTCCCGACCAAACTGTATTATTGTAGTGTATTGTGCTGTACTGCGTGGTATTGTACTGTATTGTGTTGTATCCATTTCTTTACAACTCACCGTCACAGCAGACATCTTTGTATGAAAGTCAGACTGCTTTTCCTGGAGAGAGGGTATCGTCACTAATGCAGTGCCATCCCCCCTTTAAAAAAAAAAAAAAAGTTGAAATATGTCATTTGAGAATAACTGTTTGTCGCTTGTGACGGTAAAGATCTCCTCATGAACAAAAGCAGTTTTACTTCATGATCTCTTCTGTTGAAAATGTATATGGTCAGCTGGCATTCAGCCTGCAGTAGAAAAGAAAACTTGTTTTTATTCCTTCTGAGTATGAACGTTTATCTGGAAAAAAATCACATTTTTAAAAAGACAACCCTCAAAGCAAAATGTATATATACACTTCTCTGAAATATCAGTATGTGATTTTGAGCAAAAAGAGATACATTTTTGTTTTTAATTTAATGGGATATTGAACACTGGTGTATTTGCAATATCAAGGAACTGGTGTATTTGTAATGTCAAGGAATATAAATAACAAACTTGAGTATTTGTCACATCAAGGAATATGAATAATAAACAAAATGTATGTTTATAGTTAGAGGTTAGATATGTGTATTATGACAGGCTGTGTAAAAAAAAAAGGATATACACATTTATCTGTAAAAGACATGTAGACAACGCAAACTAATACTACTTTGTGTCTGCCTGGCAAAGTTGAAAATACTGTTGACAGGTATAAGTTCAGATGATGCGTGCATGCTGAGTTGAGCAGCACCCCTATTGCTGACTGTGTTTGCCTGTTGTGCAGAGCACTCTTTTCAACAACCGACGGGGCAACAACAAGTACGAGTTCAGCTTTGATCGAGTCTTCCAACCTGAAAACAGCCAGGAAGAGGTGTTTGAAGAGATTTCGCAGCTTGTGCAGGTTGGTATCATTGCCAGGGTCTGTGGACGATAATGTTCAGTGTGTGGACCAAAACGGCGTAAAAAGTATATACACTGTTGCTGGAATGTCTGGTTGGTTTTTGTTCTTTTGGTTTGGGGTTGCTGTTTTTTTCAAATACTTGGATGATTCTGCTCAAGGGTTCAGAGACTTCATGCAGATCATTATGTAATGCATAGATTGCTTGCTGCGTATGTTTGTGTCTTGTATTTCCTCCAGATTTGACTCTAGTTCTTGTATTTCCTGGACTTGTCTAGTTTACTGCTAATACAATTTCGTAATATGTTATGATGATTTGTAAGATCTTATGTCACTATTACACTTTCCTGCACTAGGTTACGGGTTAGAGAGAGCTTTAGTTAAACTTTGAAAAGAGCTGCTTTCATTTTCTCACTAAACATTTCAAAGGTAACAACTGGCATACTGAAAAAGAGTATGTTATGGAAGAACAGGCCAGTTATGGGCACTGGAATGAATAACAGAAAGCTATCCGTCATGCAGTTTGTGGCTGTATGGAGTGGTCTGTAGGAACTTTATGAGCATTAGGGGAGCATGGTTTCCCCATTAATTTTGATTGACCAAGTCAAAATTTGAATTAATATAATAATAATAATGTATGGAATTTATATAGCGCTGAATCTTGTAACGCAACAAATCAAAGCACTCAGATGACTTTTTTTGTTTTTTTAAATATCGAGGATAATGGAATAAACATTCATGTGCTTTTTTTAAACATCCAGTCCCCGTGTGTATGCGGTTTTGTAAATTTTGTTATGTTCCCACCGGCACATAATGGCCTACTCTTTTGAAAAGCGGAACAGGATTTAACGTGTGTGCAAGATGTTCTGCATGGTTCGCACACGGGGCCTTGGTTTATAGTCTCATCTGAAGGACTTTGACATTCAGTTTGATTTTTTTGTCAAACTGGAAAGAAAGTGCGAGGCTGGCAATTGAACCCAGAACCTCACGGTTTGCTTGTTGGCAGGCAAACGTCTTAACCATCCTGCCACTTTCCTTCCTTGATATGTACTTGAATCTGTATCTGGTAACTTTCTATCTTGCTTTCCATTGATACAAGTACTCCCCCCTCCCCTCCCCTGTGGAGATGCCGGGGGCCTATCAGTATAAACAGCATCCCCACATTCTGGAAATTATGTGCTAGAAATTTTCTTTTTTCTATCACTCTGTATGTTTCTGCCTTGTTCCTTTTCTTCCTGTCACCTCCTTCTTGTCTATTTTCTGCCTTCTTGGTCCATTCTCCTGCCTTTTTTCCAGAAAGACTTCAAAGATAACCATTCTCTCTTATGTCGAAGTTTGATGCGTGGCCTGACTTGTCAGGCGCTTATTGGGAGCATGATGCATTGTCGCTCATATAACAGAAGTATAGTTATAGTTATATGTTGTCGCTCAGACAACAGAAGCGCTGTCTGAGCATTGAACGAGGAAGGGAGGAAGGATACAAGTACTCAAGATTGTCTGCAGACCTTGTCTGTTGTCTGTGTTGCAGAGCGCACTGGATGGCTACAACGTGTGCATCTTTGCCTATGGACAAACTGGCTCTGGCAAAACCTACACCATGGAAGGGGGCCCGGAGAGGGACGATGAGACGAAGGGAATGATTCCCCGAGCAGTCAGCCAGATTTTCACCACTGCCCAGGAGCTGCAGGAGAAGGGCTGGCAGGTAGGATGGCTGGCTGGCTGGTCTTTAGGTTTTGTTGTTCTCAGGACAGGGCAAGGTTTTCATGAAGTATTTCTCTCTAACCATATTTTTTTCCTTAAAGCATGTGGTATTCTGTAGATTTCCTCGTGATATTTTTGTTCACCATCAAATCTGAGTGCTGCATGTCACTGATTGGAGTTTGTGTGTCTCCTTCATGATTACTGATTATCTCTGGAAACCAAGAACTAAGCTTCATTTGGATCTGATGAGATTTCAACAATTCAAAAGAAAAAGAAAAGTAAATGACAGTAGTAATGTGAATTTTTCAGCATGTTTCAATACTTTTGTTATTTCTTTATATTTTTTTTGGTTTTGTTTTGTTTTCAATGGTCTGCAAAAGTTGTGTGAAATGCAAGACATTTGTGCACAGTACAAGTTCACCACCTCTTTCGTGGAGATCTACAACGAAACCCTGGGAGACCTGCTGGCCACCCACAAGGACAAGGCCGTGAAGCTGGACATCCGTCTGACGGGGCGAGACAACCAGGTCATGGTCACCAACCTCACCACCGTGGAGGTCTCCAGCGAGCATGAGGTCAGTGGTGGATTGGTTCACTACGCACAGCTGTCAAGTTCCCCCCACTTCCAGCTGCTCTCCATCCCATCCCATCCCAGCCCAGATAGCAGGAACTGACCACACTTGGACTTGGTGAAAAGAAGGGGCATGCTGAATTTAGCACTCTTTGACTGAGGGATGTTGGATTTGCGCGCTGTGTACGCATCCCTCAGGACTTTCCCACTCTGACCCTCTTGGTTCTAAGCACTGACGATCAGAATTTTAATTCCCCATATCTATCTATAGCCAGGGAGTGGGTAGGTTTTTTGGGACTGATACACCTCTTATGTCAGTTATAGCTAGTAAGTTAACACAGAAAGAAGTTTCTGGGTTTTTTTGGTGAAATAATATTTTTTAAAAAGAGTGAAGAAAAAAATCGTTTGAAAAGGAATATATAAAAAAAAATTGAGATATGGTCAGTCAGATATATATATATATAAAATTAAAGTAAAAGTGGAGGTGCTGATAGGGATTATGTCAGATTACCAGAATGGAGAAAGAGTTCCTATACTGATGAAAAGAGCTTTACATCCTGTCATGCACAACCTGTGTAGAGCCTCTACACTATTCGGTCTGCAAGTGGTTTCCAGTATACGGTAAATTGAACCAGAGCAGGCATGCTGGTCATCACCAAAGTGATTCAGAAGTCGTCTTTTTACACCGACCCAACAGCAGCTTGCTGTTGATAGCCAGCTCCTGTGGACTACTGCTTTTTACTTAGGTTATGGCTGACTCCACTCCCCTTAGAAGTCTTTTGGATAAGACTATAAACCAAGGTCCTGTGAGAGAACACATGCAGAACATCTTGCGCACATGTTAAAACCCGTTTTGCTTTTCGGAAGAGTAGGACATTAGGAACGGATGACACCGAATTTTTTAAACTGCATGCACACGGGGACTGGATGGAAAAAAGCACATGAGTGCTTATTCCATTATCCTGGAAATAAAAATTTAAAAAATAAAATAAAATAAAGAAAACCCTCTGAATCACATTATAGTCTATAGATGAGCAGATATGCTCAGCAATCACAAATGCATACTTGGGTATAGATATATGGACACATGTGCGTGCACACGTGCACGGAAACCTGGTTCATGCATGCACACCACAAGTAGCCTGGTTTATCTGATACACACACACACACACACGCACGAGTAAAAAAAAAAGGAAAATCGATAAGGAAATACATTGAAAATACAAATTACCACATATACATATACACGCACACACATACTCATGCACACCTGCGCCCACATGTGTGTGCGTGTGCAACGAGCGGTTGTCACGCAGTCACTCCGTCTTCATGCTGCATCTGTCCGGACACAACGCCACCACCACACACGCACACACATGTGGGCGCAGGTGTGCATGAGTATGTGTGTGCGTGTATATATGTGGTAATTTGTATTTTCAATGTATTTCCTTATCGATTTTCCTTTTTTTTTTAACTGGTTTAATTTAATGGTAAATGATGCAATAATGTAGTGTCTTAGTATAATCATTACGAAATTTGTTCTTAGGTAGATGGCTTGATGAAAAAAAGCAAATGCATTGCTTATTCAATGTACCATCTGGAAATAAAATTTTGACTTGACTTGACTTGACACATCACAATGTTATCTCATCACCCAGATTGCCAGGCTGCTGAAACGGGCCAGCGAGAACCGGGCCGTGGCGTCGACCAAGTGCAACGAGCGGTCGTCCCGCAGTCACTCCGTCTTCATGCTGCATCTGTCCGGACACAACGCCACCACCAGCGAAACCTGTCAGGGTCAGTCACCGTCCCTCTCTTTTTCTCTGTGTGTCTCTCTCTTGTGAAGAATTGTTAAAAAATGTATCTAAACTTTTTTTTTTTGGGGGGGGGGGGACTTTCTGTGTTTGACTGGTTTCATTTTTGTGTGTGCGTTTTTGGTGTTGTTGTATTGCAGATAAAATGAGATTCTTTGGAAACATCTGTATGAAAGAAAATCGTTTGCCATTTAAAAAATACTGGTGGACATTATTAGGGGTGAAAGGGGAAAGAAAAGGAATATGAACGAAACAAGACAAATTATTTTTTAAAAAGTGTCACTGTTGATTCGACAAATAATTAAGAGATAACAAAAATAGTGACAGAATTTTTGTTGTTGATAGGGCATTTCACTTACATGAACGTGCATACGCGCAAGCACGCACATATACACACACACACACACACACACACACACACTTGGAGCTTAGGATGTGTGTTTAAACTTGGAGCTTGGGGTGTGTGTTTAAACTGGAAGCTTGGGGTGTGTGTTTAAACTTGGGGTGGTGTTCTGCAGGCACACTGAACCTGGTGGACCTGGCGGGCAGCGAGAGGCTGAAGGACTCCGGGTCTGAAGGCCAGAGGCTGAAGGAGACCCAGGCCATCAACAAGAGCCTCAGTCACCTGGGCAACGTCATCATGGCTCTGGGAAACAAGGTTCGAGTCTTTCTCTAGTGTGGACAGCATGGGGGGGGGGGGGGGGCTGGTTCGCTAAGTAGGTAGCCATCTTTGGTACTGGAGGCCAGACCTTCAATCTGACTCATCCCAGCCTGGAAGAAAGTGTGTCTGTCTCACCAGAGCACATGTCTGTACAGACTACCTGTTCTCTTTAACTTCTTTGATAAGGATTTTAAATTGAGTTCACCTCAAGGAGTTCATGCCATGCATAAACCGTTTTGCAAGCTCTTTGAGTCCCATTTCGGTTCTTGCAGAAGACCAGACCAGTTTGTGCCTTTAGGCTGGTCTGGTCGGTGTAAAGTGAAAACACTTGCACACAGTTGTGTTAACCCTAGTAGCGCTGAATATGCAGCAACAAGCCTCACTTCTATTGGCTGAATTAACATTGGCTAGCATTGTTTTGGAGCAGGGTGGGCTCAAACAACCCTTGATATTGATATATAAAACTGAATTAAATGTGTTAAGCTATATATCACTGGAAAGAACAGATAATATGCTTTTAAATGAGTGTAATTTTATAATAGTGTGTAGTGATTATGATTATGTAAAAAAAATCCCAAAAAAAAAATCGTGTGCGCACTACTGATCACTGTTCCATCGTCAGGGCCCCGGATTGATTTTAACACGATAAGCAAAGTTCTTGCGGTGCATAAATGTCATGATTAGGTAAACACTATTTCTTGACATTATTTTTTAAAAAATAAGGAGTTTGTATCGCTTTATCGGTCACCAAATACTCGGAAAAGTTCAGCGAAAGGATCAACGCTATCGTGACCAATCGTGACCGTCATGGTGGCTTTCTATGACGAAAATACAAAGATCGCTTGATTTCATGTGATGCAAAGTATTCAGCAGCATAGCGATTTGACTCAACAACAGTTATTTCGAAGCCTCGTTGCGTCAAAATAAAGTAAGACAATCTGTGACGTCGAAATCGCCGAGTAGCGAAGAAGTCCATCCAGCAAAACTAGCACTGCTCGATTCAGTCCGATCGCAATCGATTTTTACCAAGTTTTTCAAAAATATTCCACAATCCTTACCTCATCGTCTCTCTCATTGTTTATTTCAACCAAATCCAGCCTCTAAAACTCCTCCTCGCTGTCAATATTGTAAAAAAGCTCGAAAAACGCTTGAAGAAATTCTAGTGCAAACACTGGCCGCCATTTTTGTTGAAGACGATCTCGGCTGGTCCGAAAAAAAAAAAAATACACTCTTAACCAATCAGATTCTTCGTTGCTTGTGTGTGTCAAACGACCTTCACCCCTTTCTGCGGGCCTACAACGGCCTTAACATTCATTGGCTGACCTTTGAAAGCGAAAGTAAGCTTTCAACTATGATCACCTACGTCATCCCGGAATATTCCGGGATCCGCCACACAGCTTAGACCCGCCTTTACCGGAATATTCCGGGAACCGCGTTACTAGGGTTAAAACAGTCCTGAAGCTACCTCATTGGTGGGGATTGAAACAGTTGTGCATTCATTAGGTAGAATGTAGTAGAAATCCCTCAGTTGACTTTTTGTGGAAGACAGTCCAGTTCATTTTCATCCTGTCCTGTTTGCAGGAGAGTCACATTCCCTATCGAGACAGCAAGCTGACCTACTTGCTGCAGAACTCCCTGGGCGGCAACAGCAAAACCCTGATGTTTGTCAACGTCTCGCCCAAAGAGGAGAACTTCTCCGAGACCCTCAACTCCCTCAGATTTGCTACAAAGGTGAGAGATGTGTGTGCATGTGTATGTTTGCATCCTTGGTTTTAGTATTCCAGTGGCAGCCTCAACTCTTCTGATGGAAGATTTTGAAAAGCATTGCCCATGGCCAGGAACCTTCAGTCGTAGGTTTGATGGTGCAAGGTACAAAATGGTTTCTGTGTCAGTTTTGAATCTTTTTGACTTAGCAGTTACTTCCTTTGTTAGAACACATCCTGCAGATGCATCGTGTGCGTTTCTGATCGAGGTTTGAAGTGGTTTTGGCGAGAAAAGTGTCTAATAAAAAATAATAACTTTTAAAAAAAGGTTTGAGTGACACCAAGATTCTATGTATGCCCAGGCCAGCACATTGATTTATCTGTAACACCACCTGTTAGAACAATCTTAAGGAAAGAGTTCTTTTCATTCTTTGTTTAAGAAGAGAAACTTGTGTTCAAATTTTGATACATGTTTTAGCATTGCTATATATTTCTTAGTACTTTTTACGTGCCAGTGTGCTAGCCAAGTAATTATAAAATAAGCATCACTGACTTGAAGGTCTGAGTAGGAGCAGTCCTATGGCCTGTTTTTCCTTTTTCCTTGTAACGTGTGGAGTTTTGGGCAAAGAAATTCATATCAGTGGTTTGCCTTGTGATCCCAGCCCTCTCCTGTTAGCGTTACCCAGGTGGCACCACATGGAGGTGGCAGTAGGACTTGGAGTCCACAATGCCTAAACAGTGTCAGCCCCCAATTTACCACCCTGCAAACAGAAACACACAGGCAAATCTGATGATGACAGTTCTCTAGAGTAAGGTTGAGGGCAGAAGGAAAAGAGGCAGACCACCAACATCCTACATTGCCAACATCACTGAGATCAGTGGTCTGGGAGGGTTACAGGAGATTGCAGAACTTAGCACAGAGAGAGACAGATGACAGACCCTGGTGGCATTGCTTGGAACTTCTACTGACGACAGTGGTGATGGAGATGGTCGAGTTGAGTTTTGACACTTATGGTGTGTTCCTTGAGTTAGGTTATACATTTCATGTTTAGTGCCTTAAATCATGTTCATCTACTGACAGACTGAGTGTGTTCCAGGTAAACCAGTGCAACATTGGCACAGCCCAGAAGCGAATCAAGTGAAAGGCAGCAAGTGTGTTGGATGTATCAAGTCCTCGCCAGAAAGCAACAGTGACAGAAGCATTGACCATCCTGTCACTGGGACAGAGAGAAAAGACAGTGCCTCTGACTGCAGACCACCAGCATAAGCAGTTGGGTGTTGTGTAGGGAGGAGAGTGGATGATGTTGTTGGCTTGGCTTGTGGATCTGCAAACCAGGCAATATAAAGGACCAGTTTGCATTTTTGAACACGTGTTGGTGCAGCAATATGTAAGGAAGAGTGGTTTAGTATCACTGGTTGCAGGGTGTTGTGCTTTTAATCAGCTGTGTATATCCTGCAGAACCTCACTGTTGATGTTGTCCTAGCTGTAAAATAACTATGGTTGTAGTCCCTAGGAGAAGGATACTGATGTGAGTGATGTCCTGACCTTGCTGTGCTCAGATTCAGATCAAAAAGAGAAAACAAGAATTCTGCCTTCCTTACCTCTTTGTCTTTCACATTTTCTTTTTCTTTCTTTTCAATCTACCTTCTCTTTGTTGCTACTGACTTTCCTGCCCTGGACCTCTCTGTTTTCATTTCCCATCTCTTCTTGTCTTACTCTGCTGTACAGCTTGAAAATACATCTTGGAAACAAAATACTCTGCTCTAAGTGATGGCTCAGACTGATTTCAAATACGTCTTGATACTATGAGTGATTCAGAAAACATTACCTTGATATGTGACAAGACTGCTGGCTACCACAAATGCTAGGTGTGAAAGAAGACAGGAAACCTTAGTCATTTTCTCCATTGATTCTTCATACCTTCCTTTTAATGCTTTCACTCTTATGTTTCACAATGCAAATCATCTCCAGGCTAAGCCAGTGGTGTCAACAAGACTGCTATGGTACTGAAGGCAGCACTTCCCAAAGAATGCATCATCTACTGTTAGAGCATGAAGAGGCCACCTGCTAAAGAAGCCACTAGTCTGCTGCTGCTATTGAGCTATTTTGGTGGTATATTATTGTTTTGGTGGTATGATATTGTTTTGATAAAGTAAATGCTAGAAACTTCTTTATGAGCCCTTTCTGATTAAAACATTGGCTTACTCAGTGCTTGATTGACTGAGTTTGTGCGATGCATCTCTGCGTTACTGCAATGGCAGCATCATGTATATTCCTGACTATGGTATTGTCTTTTTTGTTTTATCATTATACAACCATGACTGGGGTAATATCAGTGCTTTTGCACATGGAAATGCACACAAAAACAAATTGTGCTTGTGTATTTAAGTTGGACTATATTTCTCAGTAGTAGCCTGCAGTCACTTTTTGATAGAGCTCTACTTTATCAAACTTTAGTCTTTGGTTTTCTTAAGCCAGTTTGAGGGAGGGAAGGAAGAAAAGGTTTTAGTTGGTATGTGTTTAGATTGTTTTTTTGTTTCTTTGATTCTTTTATGGATCTTTCAGTTTGAAATTGTAGAAATGAAACAGTGCTATAAAAATGATATCTGTCTGCTTTTAAATGATTGGCATACTACAAAAGCTTCAATAAGAAATCTGTAATACTTGTATGCTGCTAGTTGAACTTGCTGGACAAGTTTGGAAAAAACAATGCTCAGTTACACGTGCGTTGTTCTTCCCACTATCCTGCAACCTCTCCACAGTTCTCCTTTGCATTTTCTTTTTCCTTGGGAGTAACGTGCATGCATGCTTATACATGTGTGGCTGTGCACACTTATGTGTGTGCATGCACACGATTTCTTCTTGGCTGTGAGCGGTGCTGGGGAGCTTGGAAATCTTTCTGTTTTACAAAATGACAAGTACTGTACATAAACATATCCATAAGTAATCAGCAGAAAAATAGGTTTGTGCAGGGTCTGGTTTTGTTGTTGTTTTTGCTGTTTTCATTTGTTGTAACTTCATTTCAGTGGGGTTTTAAAAAAATTTATTCACTTTTTTTAATATACAAAGTACCTGAAAGATATTTCGAAGGAGACTTTTTTTTCTGTTGCATAAACTTAAGAGTCGGGGAAGTTGTGCCTTTGAACTCTGATGGCTAACAAACAAAAAATCCCAGTTTTTATAAGAATGGAGGAAAAATGTGAGAGTGACAGTTGCGCCATCATATTGTATCTGTGGTCATGTACACGTACTAGAATGGCAGCAGTTTTTATGTCCATCTGTGTTATTGTTTCAAATATTGCCACAGTTTTCTTCCCCTTTTTCCTCTGTCTCTCCTCTGTGTGTGTGTGTGTGTACTTATGTGGCCTGTCTCTGTGTGACATCTGTCCGTCTCTGTTACTCCTTGTCTGTCTTGTGGCATCTGCTCTCTCTGTTGTCTGTCTTGTGGCATCTGCTCTCTCTGTTGTCTGTCTTGTGGCATCTGCTCTCTCTGTTGTCTGTCGGTGGTGTCTGCTCTCTCTCTGTTGTCTGTCTGTGACATCTACACTCTGTTGTCTGTGACATCTGCTCTCTCTCTCTCTCTGTGTTGTCTGTCTGTCTGTGACACCTCTTGGTTGTCTGTCTGTGACACCTCTTGGTTGTCTGTCTGTGACATCTGCTCTCTCGGTTGTCTGCGAATCTTCTCTCTCTGTTGTCTGTGGCGTCTGCGCTCTCTGTTGTCTGTCTGTGACATCTGCACTCTCTGTGTGTTGTCTGTGACTTCTGCTTTCTCTCTGTTGTCTGTCTGCAACATCCCCCCTCTCCCTGTGTTGTCTGTGACATCTGCTCTCTCTGTGTTGTCTGTGACATCTCTCTGTTGTCTGTGACATCTGCTCTCTCTCTCTCTCTCTCTCTCTCTCTGTGACATCTGCTCTCTTTCTCTGTGGCATCTGCTCTCTCTCTCTCTCTGTTGTCTCATCTTCTCCTCTCTCTCCCTATTGTCTGTGACATCTGCTCTCTCTCTGTGTTGTCTGTGACATCTCTCTGTGTTGTCTGACATCCTTGCTCTCTCTCTCTGTGTTGTCTGTGACATCTGCTCTCTCTCTCTCTCTCTCTGTTGTCTGTGACATCTGCTCTCTCTCTGTTGTCTGTGACATCTGCTCTCTCTCTCTCTCTCTCTCTCTCTGTTGTCTGTGAAATCTGCTCTCTCTCTCTCTCCCCCTCTCTCTCTTGTTGTCTGTGAAATCTGTGCGCGCTCTCTCTATCTGTTGTCTGTGACATCTGCGCTCTCTCTATCTGTTGTCTGTGACATCTGCGCTCTCTGTTGTCTGTGACATCTGCGCTCTCGCTCTGTGACATCTTCTCTCTCTCTCTGTGGTCTGTGACATCTGCTCTCTCTGACATCTGCTCTCTGTCGGCTGACACATGCTCTCTCTGTGTGACATCTGCTCTCTGTTGTCTGTGACATCTGCTCTCTCTTTCTGACATCTGCTCTCTGTTGTCTGTGACATCTGCTCTCTCTCTCTCTCTTGTCTGTGACATCTGCTCTCTCTCTCTCTCTCTGTTGTCTGTGACATCTGCTCTTCCTTTCAGTTTTCGCTGCATGTTTATGTTCTGTTCCTTATTTTCTAGGTGTTTTTTTTCTTTTTCTCTTGACTCCTGCTTGTTTCCATACCTGTTGTACAGAAAATGAGAGACCCTGTGTATGTGCTGCTGTTGTATAGTTTGTGTTCTGTACTTGCCAGTTGGGTATATTGCATGTCTCTCTCTTGCTAATGCACACCATCCTCATCTCCTCCTTCCTGTCATTTGTTGTCCTTCCTCATTTCCTTTTCCTTTTTTTTTCCAATCACTTTTCATGGGCTTACTTTTTCTTTTTTTGCCATCTTTGCCGTGAAGATTAAGTTGTTTTTTGTGTGTGTTATGGTTTTATTTATATATCAGTTAACTTTTTAATGGTGCTCACAGAAAAAAAACAACCAAATTTAGAGCACTACCATTTTGTTACATATTGATATTTTTAGGATTTGATTTAGCAGAAGGACAAGGGAAAAGTAGGTACATATACATGTAGAAATCTGATGTAGTTTTGTGTATTGATAGATAAGAAGCTCAAGGAAAACAAGTCTTTAAAAATGCAGTCTTTAGAATCACAGATGTTTCCATTCACAGCTTAAGAAACAGTCATGACAGACATACCCTGAACCTTACAGTTTCAGCTTAATGTTATATTTAGCGGAAAGATTTGTTTTATAAGACTCTAGAGCTTTCTGAGTGAATCAAAGAGGAAGAAATGCTTTTCAAAGTCACAGATTGATATTCCAGCTGACAAGAAACAAAACAGAACTGTTGACATTTCACATACTTACGGTTTTCATTTTATAATAAAGCCAGACAGGCTCGGACTTGTGCACAAAAGAGTCCCAGAACTATAAATAAGCATTCAGATGAAAGTTCCAGTGAAAGTTATATCTGAGCAACGTGAACTTATTGACTAACAGAAGACACTACAACGTCTGTTTTGAACACAAATTGGGGGGTGGGGGGGGTCCTTTTTAAAGGAAAATACCATGTTGAGTGGCATTTGCAAATAAAGTAATATATATGCTTTGTTTAAACTATAATTTGGTTATCACTTTCCTTTATTTATAAACTTTCTGCATGACATGGGGTATAGGGAGCTCTGTTTTAGGTAGTAGCTATGATGTCTGGCTGCTGCACCCAGGCAGGCAGCAGTATGACATATTCTGATTGTCTTTTTCTCCCTATGAGACCATTTTTCACATCGGTGTTTATCAGTTTAATCCATCCAACAGGCTGAAAAGACTCGATGGTGAATTATTAACATGACATACCAAACATTTGTTGTTACATTCAAGTTGGTCATAGAAACAGGATTTCAGCCTATTGAAAGTTGAAACCTGCCTTGTTGATGTCCTGTATTGTTGTTGGCCCACAATCGCATTTCAACAACAGGTGTTTCATATGTATATTGAGTTCATGTGTGTTGTTGAACTGATTCCCCCCTCCCTCTTTTAAAAAACTGGATAGGATGTAAAATGATTTTAAACAATGTCTTCATATGACGTATCAGTAGATCAAAAACGTAAAAGCAAATATTTTATAGTGAAAATGAATAGAACATTAAAAAGATGAAATGGAAGACTTTGTGTTTTTATTCATTGTTTGCCACTGTGTGTGCATGTGTGTGTTTAAGTCGATGTGTGAACATCTTACTAAGGTTTTTGCTTGTATGATTTTGAACAACTCCTGAAGAAAAAAAATCCCAGAAATTTGTATGTAATTCATTATTTCTTTAACAATCAGTTCTGCTATAACCTCCCCCCTCCATCCTCCAGGAGTTTTACTGAAGTGATGTAATATGGTCAGCAGAGGCCACCTTAGCTTTTGTTTTGTTTTGTGTTGCTTGAGGTTATTTTCTTTGGTAACTATGAACACATCAAATATTGACTTTGCCTGCATAAACGCTTTTACCTATGTGCACACACACGCACCACACATATGCATGCATGCATTATTGTCCTTCGGATGAGACTATAAACCGAGGTCCGTGTGCGAACACACGCAGAACATTTTGCGCACACGTTAAAACCCATTCCGCTTTTCAGAAGAGTAGGCCATTGTGTGCCAGTGGGAACGGATAACAAAATTTACAAAACGGCATACAGACGGGGACTGGATGAAAAAAAGCACATGAGTGCTTCTTCCATTATCCTCAAAATAGAATTATTAATAAAATAAAATATCGTACTACTCATAAGTGGCAAGTTATTTAAATTTCAAAACTCTGTGAGACTAATTCCGAAACCAATTCTTACAAAGAGGTGAAAATGAAAACCACACCGAGTTTTTATTTCTCTCACACGTGCATGCATCAACCACCTCCCACCTCCCCCCCAACACACACAATGTGTGTGCAAACACATACACTGACAACACACACACTGTATACACAGAGCAGTAATTTCATATACATTTTATTTCATCAACAAATACAAGGTAGCTGACAAGAGGACCATACTTTTCACAAACGTGCATTTTTCAGACACACCAACACCATGACCTCGGGAAAGGGAAGGATACACAGAAGATCTGGCTTCAACTAAAATTGAAATCTCTTTTCATTTTGCACTGGGATAAAAATTGCCATACGTTCATAAAGCCTAGATTTAACCCCTCCCCGAACAAAAATTAAAAGCCAGGTTGACTTTACCATTTTACTAATATATGTTTCATTCAGACCCGATATCTTATTCACTGAATTCAAATGCAATACTTTCTTTTGTTTAGGAAAGTAAAAGAATGATGAAAACATGTTTCATATTTTGTGTCTTCAAAATTCAATTTCATATGGGCAGTGTGATCTACATGATCTGAATAAAGCATTTAAAGATGTGCACCCATTTTGACTTGTGCATGTGCACACATACACACACACGCGCGCATGCACACACCAGACACACACATAGAGTGCGACAAATTCAATATGAATATTTTCAATCAGTTACTGCATTGCATACGGAAAGACAGGAAGACAATGTGAGGATGGATGGAAAAAGCAGGCCGTCACACAACTCTTTCAACGCCAGAACCAGGAGTTCCCCAATATAACAATATGACAGAGGGAGAGAGAAAGAAAACGATCTTAAAGAATTCTCACCAGACCTACCCAAATCTACACTCCTAAAACTGGAATTATTTATCTCTGAACAACAAAACCTTCGACGATAACATCTATTCAACATTTCTTGTTACTCTGCATAGTACTTGATACTGAGAACTTAAAACTGTTTTTAAAAAAGTCAAGAGAATGTGCTAAAAATGTTAGAACTCTGGTATATTTTCAGCAAATATACGCACATAGACAGCAGAAGGGGGTGGAGGGGAGGGGGCCGGAAGACTGTTTAATATTACAGTAATACCTTCTTGGGTAGAGAAGGTTAAGTTTTAAAGCTGAGTAATCTGCGACACTATAAATGCAATGCTATAATATTATATAATACCAACATTCCATCCATGCATACAAGAGTCAGAGAGAGACAAAGTGAGGCAATGCCACAATGAGCAGCAGAATGGTTTTGGTCAACGCACAGATACTCTGATAAAACAGATATTTGGCTTTTTACAATAACTGTTATGGCTGTTCTAATCAAACTTAAACACATGTGGTAAGTTTGCCACAAACCTGAAGAGGAAGCACAAGGCAGTGACACATATGCACACAGCATGTAGACAGCACATGCACACAATTTAGTAGACAAAGACAGAACCTGAGACAGTTGATCCTCGGCCTCAAAAACAATAAATTCACACAAACTGTAACTGCTACCCATCAATTTACTGATCCAATTGATATAACTGTTCATGCCTTTCTGCAGACATGATACTGGCTGCCAGACACTGAAGAAAGCATGTATAGATCTACAATTCATTTCTTCATATCAGATATCTATTCCTTCTAAAAACTGATCATGCTGACAAACTCTAATTACATTGCCCGAAAAAGAGAACTAAACAACAGTATGTACTTCCTTACCAAAAGTGATATATGAATTAACAATTTTAAAGTATTTGCCCGATTCTCTGTCATGATCTTCTAGTGACCTTATAAGACAGTATAAATTCTGTCATCTGCATGCAATGGCTTTCTCCTCTGAAAGGCAAAACAGGTTTTAACATGCACAGAGAGGTTCTCTATGCGTTCATACAAAGGAGCTCAGTTTAGTTTTATCGGAAGGATTTTGGGGGGAGTGGAGTCAGTACTGATGTTAACTCAAGAAGAAAAATCTCCTCAAATGTGTGCCTTGGTGGTGACTCAAACCTGGGCCATCAGATTACGAGCTCAAAGCTCTAACCACTAGGCTACCCCACCCCACCCCCATTATGTGTGTTCGAGTCAACAGCACATTTATGTTAAGATGTGTGTCTGCTCTGTTTGTGCCTGTGTCTCCATCTATGATGATATGTCTACTTTAGTGCTGGCCTGAATGACAAGCATACAAATGTTCTTTCTCCTGATTCAGAACTGATTTACAAGACAAACATGCATATTTCTTTCCTTCACTCTCTTTCAGACTTATTGATATTACAAAGCAGCCCCACAGACAGACAGAAAGAAACACACACACACACACACACACTTACTAAAAGTCAGTGCCAGTTTCTCCTTGTTTTTTTCTTGACAAAATTAAGAAAGTTAGTCAATCTCTACAGAAGCCCCTACATAGCCCATTCTGATAAGAATCACAATATCCTTGTTATTGCATTGCTCGGAATTAGAACAAACAAACCATCTTTTTTTTTAAGAAGGGTGGGGTGGGGATACCAATACATATACTGGTCACCAACCATAGACATGTAACACACATTTAAATTACAACATAAAATAGGGAAAAACTTCAGCAGCCAAAATCTACAAAAAAAAGAAAAATTCTTGAAAAAAAAATCACATATTGCAAAGAAGCATATCACAAATAAAGAAACATTCATGTCTAATGATAAAAAGATAGAATTTATATTTCTTTTTGTTTGCCAAAAAATCACATGATGCAGAGAAGCGTATCACAAATAAAGAAACAGTCATACCAAACTAAAAAAAAAAAGTTACAAAACACTTTTTTTGTGTTTTTGGTTCCCCTCTTTGCTCTGCAAGAACTTCAAGATTTACTGCAGGTGCATTTTTTGTTTATGCAATCGCTTTTCAATTCCTTCATTAAGGTATCCACATTTCATCTGTAGGATGTGTAAACGTATCACCACCAGAGTGCATGTGTTTTTACTTTGTTGTCCATCCCTACTTGACATGTGGGATGTGATTTAAAGTGTGTGCAATATTGTTTATGTATGTGTCCACATGCAGAATCTTGGAACGAAAACTGAAAATGAAGGTGTGTACGGGACAGAGTTTACCAAAACTGTTGGTTCTAAAATGAAAGTCTCTTGCAACTTGGCAACAGTGAGCAGGATTCAAACCCATATTCTTTTGATCAAACATCATGCCCACTAGACCAACCCGACTCCTTAAGAATCAGTATTCCCCGGCTCTTAAGAACACTTTAATTATTTAAGTTTAAACCAAAACAAAATTCTCATCAAGCAACTGCAGTGACACCCAAACTGGGTTTCCAACGCTCTTCATTCATGTAATCTTAAAATACTGGTTTGGTAGCACAAGAGTATATGATAGCTTCATTATCAGCATCTCATGTATGGCTATTCATCACCACTATTGGAATAAACACTAAAGAAGATAAAATGTAATTATTTTGTTCTGTTACAAATGACTTTAGATTGATTATCACCTGAAATTTACTCAGTACTTTTGTAACTCTGAGACAGAACATTGTTTCTGTTAAAATAAACATTCAGAAAAATAGCAAACTTCTGATGTTATCACATCACAGACAACAACAAATATAGTCAACATCTACTCTCAATGGAAGAACACTTTTCGACTGTTCCATTCAGAATTACCTTTTCTATAATCTGAGGTCTAGAAAGGCAAGGGAAGACAAATACTGTAATCAGCTCAATTACGCTTTTCCAACACCATTTCTTTTGTCAAAATACATAATACATTTACATGGATTTTTTTTTTAAAGAAAGAAAAGATGCCCTATGATTTACACAAGATTGAGAATCATACTTTTAAAAAACAAATCAGTTGCTTATATTCATATAATATACCCCCTGGCTTATTTTTGCTTTATCACAATCCCCCTTTTAACATACATATATGAATCTCTGTACAAAGCCTATAAGACATAAAGAGGGGAGGGAGGGAGGGAAACAAAATACAGATACACGAAAAAGGAACCATCCTCGTGAATAAATGAAAGAACAAGATATAAAAAAAAGAAACAGTTGTGCACAATCTGCATATAGGATGAGAACCAAAACAAAAAGTCACACATTTACCCACACACAAAAAGAACCCAAAATAATGACACATGAATTCATCTAGCCCCACAACACCATGCAAAACACCAGACAATCATAGCAGACAATTATTTCACCACATACATACATATATGACGGATCAAGCAAAAAAAAACATATCTTCTGCTCACACATCTACACTTTATCTGCAAAAGAGAAAGAGAAAAAAAAAAGAGCAGCAATATTAAAAAACTGAACATTTCCAACCGTATAAACAAATATAATTACAAATAAAGCATACTTCAGACTAAAGCAGACTTACACAATCTCTTCAATTCTATCAAGAGAACCAAATACAGTGGGGTTTTGCTTTTTTTTTTTTTTAATGCCTTGAGTCCTGTCTTCATTATTTAGTTTTCTTTAAATATGTTAAAATGCATCAAAAGTATTTTGAGCATGCTCTTCATAAATAACGTATGTCCTAATAAGATAGAGGGTAAAAAACCCACACTAGAAAAAAGATCTAGCCCTTCACACATATAACACACACATGCGCGCACGCCCACACACACACACACGCAGAGTTAAGCAGAACTGAAGAAAAAACATGACTGAACACAAGGCAGCAACAGAACAATAACAGAAAATAAATACCAGCACAATAGTATACTCCTTTCAAGCAGACTCTTGCCCTCACTATCAGTTTCACTAGCCATTCACCTCATCTTATTTATCCTCTGAAGTATGGCTGCCTATGTCAGTACATGGCGAGGTACTTGAAAAAGAGTCATGCACGCAAACTACTCATCCGGTGTACTTCCTATCTCATCACAGTGATTCCCAGGTGGGATGATGAGCGAGTCAAGAGTGCATGTTCTGGGTGACCCCCAGAGTGTTAAGCTGGGGAACACACAACAACTTCATCTTCTTCTTAGACATCAAACACAGACTCAGTTCCTTGACTCCACACAGCTGAAAAGATTCTGAGATGGAGTTGACAAAAGCTACAACTTGTTTTCTATAAGTCTCTATAAGAAAGTGTTTGTCTACTCCTTATTTGACTGCACTCAGGAATTTATTTTGATAGACTGAATCTGAATCTTAGCTATCCAAATATGGGGTTTTACTTGAAGAACAAGGATTTAAAAGAAAGCCAGATTCAAAGACAACACCCCCACCCCAAGCAAAAAACCCCACAAAAAACAACAAAACAAAAAACCTTAAACAAACAAACCAACAACAAAAAACCAACCAAACAAAGGACACAACAAATAAAAAACACCCCAGAACATCAAAGCCAAGAGAAGGGAAAAAGTGAAAAAATTAATGAGTGCATGCATCGATATTCCTCAACCAGGACATACATGTACAAACAAACAAGAGATCTCTCACACTCAACTATACACTGTGAGGTTTTTGTTGTTGTTTTTTTCCAAACATACACACAAACTTCTCTGTAATGTGGTTTTAGAAATCATCTAGTGCCCAAGAAATGTCCATTATTATCTTTATGATGATTATTTTATTGCTATTTCTGTTATCATTGTAACTATTATTGCTACTGTACCATTACTGTTATTGATCTTCCTCTTCACAGATTAATAAAAATCATTTACACCCTCCCCCTCCACCCCTTTTAAACATTACTGCATAAATTAACAGGTTTTGTTGTTGTTGTTATTAGCTTTTTAAAAAAAACCCCATTCAAATTATCCATCTCATTTGCAAACAATTATTAAAAGTTCTGAAGTTATTGGAAGCACTACAGTATCAGTTTTTTCAAAAACAAATCAAAACAGCAAGCAAAAGCTATTAAACAAACTGATGACTATTTACAGAAACCTCCTTCAAGTGATAAAGTACACATAACTTTTTGTTACACTGTAAATTATACTATAGACTATGTTTTATTTACTAGATTGGGGGAAAATAAAAAAAATTAATCATTGGACAATTTAAAAAAAAAAGCATAAATGGACCACAAAAAAAGTCACCAAAAACAAGAGAGAGACTCAGAGAGAGAGAGAGAGAGAGAGAGAGAGAGAGAGAGAGAGAGAGAGAGAGAGAGAGTGAGAGGAGAGAGAGAGAGAGAGATGAGAGAGAGAGAGAGAGAGAGAAGAGAGAGAAGAAGACAGACAGACAGACAGACAGAGACTTAGAGAGAGACAGAGACCAATAGACAGAAAGAGACAGACAGACAGAGAGAAAAGAAACAGATCCAAGCAGTTATACATTATTCCACTATTAGTTCACCAAATTCTCAGGCACAATTCCTCAGTTACAGTCACACGCCCCAAACATGACATAAATGCAACAGTTTGCAAACCGGAAAACATAGTGAAACACAGGCCATGGATGTTGGTTTTTTTTTTTTTATCCCTCTCCATTTTTCTCAACAGATAATTTTCTATTTTCAAATTTATGTCACAAAAACAGATGATTTTTCCGTCTCACCTCACTTTCTCTTATTTACTCACAGATGATTTTTTGTACCTCTCCTCTCTGTTAAAACATTTATACCTCTCTCTCCCTCCCTCACTCTCATACATGCAAAGATGATTTTTTTTTTGTTTGTTCATTTTTCTCTATCACACATGAATACACAATTTTTTTTTTTATCCCTTTCTCCCATCAGCAGACAAATTTATTTCATTTCTCTCTTTCTCACATACATGATTTTTTTCTTTTTCATTTTTGTCCCTTTTCCTAAAACAGATTACTTGAGTAATTCTCTCCCTTGCTTTTCATTCCCAAACAGATTTTGAAAAAGAAAAAATCTTACTTTCTGTCACAAACTAACAGATGGTTTGTGTACTTTTCTCCCTTTTCTTCTCATCATAATAACAGATGATTTTTTTCCTTTCGCTCACATACAATTTATAATTTTTTTCTCTCAAATGTTCACAGATTATCTTCCTAACCACTTTTACACTCTCATACTGAAAATGTTGATTTTCTGTCTAAATTCCTTTCCCTTTCTCTCTCATGCTAGCTGAATAGTTTTTTTCTCTCAGTCTTTCGTAGACTGCCGCATCATCTTTCTGTTTCTTTTAAGTCCTAAAAGATTTTTGTCCCTCCAGATTTCTCCTTTTCTTCCATACACAAATAAATGATCTCTCTCTCTCTTAGATGATTGGCTGAGTTGCTTACTTATGTTACTAATTCAGTTATCATTTTCATGGATTTGTCAGCTTACTTACAGATTTAACTGTATTTGTTTCGCTTCTTTTATGGGACTTTAAAAAAATATATGAATTGGAGTTTCGAGTTCTCTCTCTCTCTGTGTCTCTCTCTCCCTCCCTATACACAAACAGGTCACACTTTTCTGTTTCTCTCCTTTTGTCCCCCCCACACACATGATTTTTTATATGGCTTTCTCGCACACACTAAAACAAAGAAATGAGTTTTTTCCCATTTCTTTCTCTATCTCTCCCACACATCAACAGATAATTTCTTCCATTTTTCTCCTTTTTCTCGCACACAAACGACTTTTCATTCATTCTCTTCTTCTCTTTCATTAACAGACAATGTTTCCATTGATCTCACACAGACACGCCCTCTCACAACAAAAATACATCACACAGCACCACATAAGAAAGAAGGCTTTTATACCATGGAGTTGGACTCCCCACTCTGTCTGCCACCTGCAACAAATAGTTTATATGTAACAAACACATAATCCATATACCACAATGTACCCACATCTATACACATCATGGACATATGTACACATCAATGTTACTATTAGTTTCGTGGTTAGAGCATTGCGCTCATGATCTGACAGCCGGAAATCGAGCCACCACCAAGACGCCCATTCGAACGGACTTTCCCCTCAAGTTCACACTGAAACCAACTCCACTCTGTCAAAAGCCCTTCAGATGAGACTATAAACAAAGTCTTGGAGAGACAGAATATCTTGCACACAAGTCAAAACCTGTTCTGCATTTTAGAAGTGTAGGCCATATTGCATGCCGTAGAACGGATGACAAAAATGTAAATAAAAGCTACACGCACACTGATGTCATAGTTAGGCATTATTCCCGAAATCAGAATGTGGCTACCTTCATGGTGGGCAAATGGTAACGTATCCAAAATCTCACCACTGGGGAACCTTGGAGGTCTGGCCGAGGTGCAGAAGATCAACGACAAAAAAGTACACCCCCACCCCTCCCCCCATCCCCTACCCCATTAGTTTTGCTCTGAGACTTACCGATCGTATACCAGGAAGGTTGAGCAGTGTTCCAATGACGGGTAATCGTCTCAAAAAGTTGACAGCTACTGGGAAAAAGCCACTGAAACCAAAATGTGAACAAAAGATAAACCCCAATGCATGCGTAAGTCTGAGAGATTTGCCACAGTCTAATGGAGAATCAGCTGAGAATCAGTGCTGACATGTCTTTGTCCCTCAAAGAGAGAGAGAGTGGTGAGGGGAGAGAGAGAAGTGTGTGTGCGTGCGTGCGATGCGTGCGTGGTGTATGTATGTATGTGTGTTTGTGATTTGGTGATTGCTAAGAAGCAGAGCAGATATGTCTTTGTCTCCCCAGAGAGAAAGGGGTGAGGGGAGAGAGAGAGAGAGGCATTGGTGTGCATGTGTTGTGTGATGTGTGTGCACATGTGTGTGTGTGTATGTGTGTGTTCAGTGTGCAAAGTTTCTTTCACAAGTTATCATTTGTGAGCAGAAGTTGCTTCAGCATATTATCATTTATACAGAAGTGTGCAAAATTGTGCAAAAGTTGTCTTGAAAAGTTATCATTTGAGCAGAAGTTACTTTGGAAAGTTATCATTTGTGCAGAAGTTACTTTGGAAAGTTATCATTTGTGCAGAAGTTACTTTGGAAAGTTATCATTTGTGCAGAAGTTACTTTGGAAAGTTATCATTTGTGCAGAAGCTACTTTGGAAAGTTATCATTTGTGCAGAAGTTACTTTGGAAAGTTATCATTTGTGCAGAAGCTACTTTGGAAAGTTATCATTTGTGCAGAAGTTACTTTGGAAAGTTATCATTTGTGCAGAAGCTGCTACGACTAGCTGTTATTAGTCAGACTATTGTATCACCCACCCTTTGAAAAGCATGCAAGGGACTAACCTGAAGAGAAGGAAGAAGCCGTACATTTCCAAGACCATGCCGATGACAGGCCACCCTATCAACACAATCATTATACCCCCAGCAAAGAACCCTGTGGCTTTGGCTTTGTGCTTCTGGAAGAAGAAGCGGAATGTCCTCTCCAGGCCAATCACAAAGGCCAGCCCACAGATGAAAAGAATCTGGAAAAAACAAAATAATGGAACATTCGATGATGATGATGATGATGATGATGATGACGACGATGATGATGATGATGATGGTGGTGGTGGTGGTGACAACAACAATGATGATAATCTCATATCATACTGAAAAAGGACAGACCTTCATCCTTATCTAATGTCACATGACACTTGTTCATGATCAATTTTGATATTACTTTATTAGTTACAATTTATTACTTGTTTAGATCCCTTGCTGTTATATTTCTTCTACTGTTAAGAGTTACTGTTGTTAATTTCTTATGACAGCAAGTTTCTCTATGGCATCAATTCTACTGATAAAAAGTGAAAACTCATCTTAGCTGGCATTTGATCAGAGGCAAACACCCTTCTCTATGGCATCAATTCTACTGATAAAAAGTGAAAACTCATCTTAGCTGGCATTTGATCAGAGGCACCCTGTCTACCACTACATCAAATCCATGGTCTTCTGACAGTGATTAAAAAAGACTTTATCTTATTAGGGTTCTCTGAGGTCAGAGTCAACTAGTTTACAAAAATTCGCATGCATCCCAGTCTGGTCAGGGAAGCAACTAATACATGTATACATGTATGCATGATGTCTAGATATGAGACAGTTTAAAAACAAAGTAAGATTTACTTCACTCATCACTACACACATACACACACACACAGTATATATAAAAGCTGGTGTGTCCAATGGATTGCACCTTATGCAAAATTGTCTTTAGAACTACAGCTCGTTTTCCTCAGAATTTCTAACAATGAACAATACTGCGGTAAACTTTACTTACGTTGCCAATGGCCAGTAAACCTTTGTCAAAGAAGAGCAGCATGCCAAGAAAGAGGAAGGCTATGCCAAAACCAGCCAAGCCCACTCCAATTTCTGGGGAAAAAGTTAGTTATAATGATGCGATATGATGTGATATATATATATAAATGATATATAAATATATGATATGATGTATGATATGATATATCAATTATATGACATGATATGATATGATAATATGATAAAATATATCATATGCTAAGGTAAAGTAGAATATGGTATGATATATGATATGAATAGATGTGATGTGATGTAATATATCATATGATAAATTGTGACACAACATGATGCAACATAGTATGTGACCCTCCAACACAAACTCACAATGAGTCACTTTGATCCAGAGGTCAATTTCTGCTAAAATGTTGATAAAAAGCTATTCAATAAAACAAACACTGAAAATTTGACAATTGTACGAACAGTGATTACTAATTGAAATACTTAACTCTCATCATCATCATCAGTCCCGTGACCTTGGCGGTCGTGGAGGAGACACAAAAGACGATGCCGTGGTAAGCCTCCTCCATCCATCTTGATCCTCGGCTCTGCACAGTAGTGCCGAGTCATTTATCCTGGTCCATTCTCTGATGTTGTCCATCCATGACTTGATTCTGTCTTCACTTCTTTCTGCCACCTTCGAGTGTTCCCTGCAGTACTGTTTTTGGCAGAGTGTTGTGGCGGGTGACGTGGCCGAACCATGTCAGCTTTTTCTTCTTGACGATGGTGAGAAGGGGTTCCTGTGGACCTGCCAGCCGTGTTATTTGACTCTTGACAAATTCATTGGTCTTTCGTTCTCTCCAGGATATGCCCAGCAGTTTTCTATGGCATTTTGTTTCAAATGACTGGATTCGCTTTGCTGTTTCAGCAGTCAATGTCCAGGTTTCACTTCTGTACAGCAGGATAGTCTGAATTAGGGCTTTGTAGAGCTTTAGTTTGATTGGGAAACTGATCTCTTTACTTTTCCATATGGTGGTGAGTTTTGTCATGGAAGACGTTGCCATGGTTAGTCTGACTTTGATTTCTGTCGTCGATCGCCCGTCCTTTGTGAGTGTAGCGCCAAGGTATTTAAAAGTGTCTACCTCCTCCAGTTGCTGGCCGTTCATGTAAATTTTAGCAGTGGCGTTGTTTGTGCTGTTCACAAGTACTTTACTTTTCTCCGAGCTCACCTCCATCCCATATGCTCCAGCTCTGTTCTCAAGTCTGGTCATAAGATCTTGCAGCTCTGTGTTACTTCCGCCCATGAGGTCAATGTCATCGGCAAACCGCAAGTTGTTGAGGGGTCTGCCGCCAATGGAGATGGTAGAGTGGAAGTCATGGAGGGTCTCTCTCATAATCTTTTCCAAGAACAGATTAAACAGGACTGGAGATAACAGGCATCCTTGTCGGACCCCAACTGTGGTTTTGAAGTAGTCTCCGACCTGATTGTTCAGAAGGACTGCACTGCTTGCGGTGTTGTATAGTGCTTGAATGGTTTGCACTAGTCCTTCTTCAATGCCAAACATTCTGAGGACCTGCCACAGGCCTTTGTGCCATACTCTGTCGAAAGCCTTCTTGAAGTGAAGAAGTCAATGTTAAAGGCCAGAGAGAAGTGGATCAGAGATCAATGTCATGAGATAAAAAAAAAGCATGAAAGTGGGCAACTTAACTCTAGGTACTGACAAAATGAGAAATTGACATATCTGGCATCATAATACATGGGGGGTTTTGTGTTTGTTTATTTATATGGCAAAAGGATACAGAATTCCACCTTTTTACTTAGGTACAAGGAAGAAGAAAGCTTATAAATACTGAAATAGTTTTATAATCAATCACAATATCAAAATCGTCAACCCGACCCCCACCTGCCTAACACCACTCCTTGCAGAAAAGTATGTCAGGTACAATGCGACTCATTTTGTCATGGAACATCACATATACTGTACCATAAGCAAATACAGTATTATAATAGTATAATGTAGTATATTATAATATACTTATGATATAATGTAATATCAAACAATAATAATATGATTAATTTTCTATATCTGGAGACGGATGGACTCCTCCCAGGTCAACTTGCCCATGGACAACATACTGACAATTTCAGTTCAGTGTCCTAATGACTCCTCAGGACGTGAGGAAAGAAGTCAATTTGATCTCTTCTGGTCTAATCTTATCTAAACAATCAACCTGGGAAATCATAATCATTCCCACCCTTTATTCATCATATGCCGAGGCTGAGATTCAAAACCAAGACTTGTTACAGACCCACAAGATTGAAGTCAAAAGTTCTAAACCATTTGGCTACAGCATTTGTCACCTATCTGGCTAAACTGAGACTAGAGAGAGAGAGGGGGGGGGGGGGGGGGGGGGGGGGGGGAGACAAACACTGAACCAGGGCAGAAAGACAGACTGACAGACAGATTTGGGGGGGGGGGGGGGGGGGGAGAAAGACTAGGACAAGAGGCACACTTTATTGTGACACACCATGATCAAATAACAAAAGGATACATGTGTGTCTGAGAAACAAACAGATGGATAGAGAGACATATCACACAGACTGATACAGTGATAGACACACATTGAGACAGTGTGATGGCAATGCCAATGGGGTAGCCTCAGGCTCAAGGTCTAAAGGCTAAATCTTTATTATCCTAATCACTCAACACGTCTTTTGTGATCTAAATTCGATCATGTAAGTCTTCATCTCGGTCGTTTCTGTTCTCAAAGGAGTCAAAGTTTTGTGTGAACTGCAGCCTTTGGGAAACATTGTCCTGTTTGTCCGATACAGTTTATACCGGCAAATAAATAGCAACTAATCGGCAATTTGTTCATCAAAATATCTAACTCAATATCCATTGAAGCTCTGTCAGCAAATGAAGCTTTCAAACTTCAAAACTGTACATAACATATCGGCTGATATGTCTGCTTCAAATGCTTGCAGTTACAGTGACGTGTCAACAAATCTGTGTATCACTTCAAAATAACACCAATGAAAGATCAAAAGCAAACAGTACACAATAACAGAACTTACTCTGAAAATCAGTAATTTGCATCATTTTTGCAGCTGTTATTTATCGACTAAAGAAGAATAAAAACACACAACTGTCACAAACTCATCGCTGTGTTGAGTTGTCACCTGGCACGCTCACCATTCGCGAATAAAGTTACTCCGGAACATGTGCGTCTTAGGATGTAACAGTTTACAGACAAAATCAATATAAGAATAGTAGTAGGCTCTGTTGTTTCAAGTCAAAGTCAAGTCAAGTCAAAAACACTTTAATCATCCTATGAAGGGCAATTACAATACTGACAGGCACATTGATACCTATAATTACCTCACAACACACAAGAAAAATACATTTCAGATTGTTATAAGCATTCCAAGATAGCTTAAAAAAATTATCATACACAAACACAAACCCAGGTGCGCGAACACACACGCACCGCGTACACACACACACCAATGTAGAATACAATGTAAATACCATTGATTGGGAAATATTTTTGTTTGTTTGCGTGCATACACGTGCACATTCACACACACGCGCACACCCATACATACACACACCAATATATGAACACAGTTTTATCACACATACACACACACACGTGCACCCGCGCACCATAATGACCATTATCTAGTAAAGACACACACACAATTTTCCTTGATTTTGTATGCACGTAGACAAAGTCAAATTTAGGACTTCACTCAAATTAGGACTAGTGGGTGTACGTGGTGTGGTGTGATGTAGCGTGGGTGTGGTTTGGTGTGGTGTCATATTCATTGTAGTAGTGATGGTTTTGGTATGCTTGCGCCTACGGCAGTGCGTGTGTGAGGGCGCATATGTGTATGGTAGATATTAAAATGCTTTAATAATGTGCATGTACAAATACGAATACTTTATCATCTCAAATCAGACAAATTCTTAAAGTCTTCTTCGCCTTTTTGTCTAACAAAAGAAGGACAAAAGGTTTTGTCTAGTAGTGGTCAGAGAAAGTGCCTCTATCAAATAATAAATAGATTTTTTTTTCAAAAAACATAGCAAGAAATTCACCTGCATGGTCCCCAGCGTATTTCAACGTTTCTGCTGAAATAAACCCCTCTGGACCAGCAGATTTACCATTCTCTTTCAGGAAGCTGTTTTCTTCTCTTGATATCTGGCAGTTCATGGCACTGAATTCTTCTTCTTCCTCTTCTATTCCAGTTTGTCTGGATGGCCGTCTTTTTCTGCATGCCTGCCTGTTTGTGAGTCTGTATGTATGTGTGTGCGTCTGTGTCTGTATGTCTCTCTCTCTAAAGAATTTGTCATTGACTCTCTCCTTATTTTGTTTTGTGTACAGTTATAGTTGTTGTGTATCCTGATGAAGGACGTATTCATACCAATATTATTGGGCTTGTCGACTGTACTTGAGTTCAAGTGAATGTCCTATTTCAATATCATATTTTTACGCGTGTCAGAGTGGACTTATTTGATGTCCCATCCCTGCACAAACCCCGGGTACAGACTCACGGTTAGGATGTGGCCTCTATAAAGAGGCTGCATAAATACTACATTTCACCATTTAGGTGAAGTGCATGCAATGGACAGTTTTCAAGACACAGAGCACTGCACAATTTGTCCCATCTCTGCACAAACCTCAGTACAAGGCACAGTCTCACAGATTAGGATGTGGCCTCTACAAATATGCTGTATAAATACTACATGTTACCGCGTAGGCGAAGTGCATGCAGTGGACAGGTTTCAACCACCACCCAAGGAAACAGAGCGCTGCACAATTTGTAGGTATGTCTCAATATAGTAACACGTGGCTCTGATCACATGGAGGCAATCTAATTACCGCACCATCACACTGTAACAACTATGTGTACCAGTTTACAATGTGAAGACGCTCATTTTTATGACTTTATAAGTTTGGCTTTTTGTTGTTGTTCTCTTTTTCTTTTTTGGGGGGTTTACAAGGACAAAAAAAGTTTTTGTCCTTGTTTTGTTTTTTTGGTGGGTTTTTTTTTTGGGTTAGCTTTGTTCTTGTTTGTTTGTTTTTTGTGGGGGGGAGGGGGGTGTTTTGGGGGTTTTCTTTGATTTGTTTGTTTGGTTTTCAAAAAAAGTCTCTCTCTCTCTCTCTCTCTCTCTCTCTCTCTCTCTCTCTCTCTCTCTCTCTCTCTCTCTCACCAGGATGGGATAGCCTGGTGGGGAGTGATGTATTCGTGATCTGCTGACCTGAGTCCGATTCTCGTTCAAGAGGATTTTCCTCTGGAGTTAACATGAGTGCCGACTCAACTCTCCCTAAAAGTCCTTCGGACCGAGGTCCCGTGTGCGAACGCACGCAGAACATCTTGCGCACACGTTATAACTCGTTCCGCTTTTCGGAAGAGTAGGCTATTGTGTGCCGGTGGGAACGGATGACAAAATTGACAAAACTGCATACACACGGGGACTGGATTAAAAAAAAGCAACATGAATGCTTATTCCATTATCCTCGAAATAAAAAAATAAATAAATACAGCAATCTCTCTCTCCACTCCACCCCCCCTCTCTCTCTCTCCCTCTCTCCATCTCTGTCTCTGTCTCCGCGCATACACGCGCGCGTGCACACACACACACACACACACACGCAGGAACGCACACACACACACACACACACACACACACAATATCTTCCCTCTTGGCTATCTATTTGTCTGTCTCAGCATCTGTATAGGTCTTTTTCTATGTTGTCTTTCAGTTTGTGGGTCTATTTGTGTGATTGTTTATTGTCTCAGTTTATGCCCTCTCTGTCTCTGTCTCTGCCTGTCTCTCTGTCTGTCTGTCTGTCTGTCTCTCTCCCTCTATTGGAGACCAGACAAGACAGCTGGCAGATATCTTTCACCTGTGCTGCATGAAATATTAGGAATTTGCAGTCAACATGCATGTTACTGGACTCTCAGTGACTGTTCAAAAGACCCTAACCGCCCTTCTGTCAGAAAACTCGTCTCCATCTGGAAAATCACTGGCCAAGGGGACTCCACAATTTTGTGCTGCAGTTCAAGCCGGCCAGTTAAATGTCAACAAACATGGCTGACCCTATGCTGAACCAACACACCCAAATTCAGTACTACAGACGGAAGCCTCCTAGCCAGATATGGGACGACCAGCAGAGAGCGTAGCAGCAGCAACCCAGCAGCAAGAACAGAAATGATGATAGCAGCAACCACAGTTAGAACAGATCAGAGAAGAAGGAGATAGAACTCCTGATGTAAACAAACTGTTTGTGTCTAACATGCTGCACAGCACACAGGATGATTTTGATCAACAGGCCTCCACACCTGCACACCTGGACCACAGGGACACAGACAGTGAGTGTGGTGCTGAAGGAGCATATCAAACTGATCTCTGTGTGAAGTTAACCTACAACCACCGTACATAGAACCTGATCCTCCACTTGACAGTGTGATCACTGCTGGGTTTGAGGCATGTGCAGTGAAAAGCTATGTAGCAATGCTGACTGATCATTCTGTGCAGAATCATCTGTAAAGAAAAGACAGAAACAAACTGTTCAGAAAAGTGGTGTTGCACAGATCAGATGATGCTGATGTTCTGTGTGAATCAGATGACAGTGTGCTAGAGTTTTCCTGTGATGAGCAGTCTGGGGGCTGGGTATATTGGTACATCAAAAAGGAAAAGAAAAACATGTTAGCTGAAGAATGTGTCAGGCTCCCCAACTTGCAGAAAGGAAAGCATGTCCCTAACAGGAAGTATGCAGAGACAGAAGCATGGTGTGGACAGTTGCATGCTCTCCATGATATCATCTGTTTTTACCTTGGCTGAATGTGACCAGGATGGCTTCTGGGAAACACAGTTTTCAGTGACAGTTCCCTCTTTGAAATATGGTTGTTTAACTTAATTACAATTAATAAGGCTTTGCCATTGCTGTGGTATCCATGTCAGTGATAGATATCTCTGGTGGTTGCTGTATGGCCTGTATAGCTTAACAGCAATAAAATTCAATTCAATTAAAAAAAAATTCTCTCTCTCTCTCTCTCTCTCTCTCTCTCTCTCTCTCTCTCTCTCTCTCTCTCTCTCTCTCTCTCTCGCTTGGATATAGGCAAGGTAAAATTTTGCTGCACGATTTTTTCTGTGTAACCAAACAAACCAGCCCCATGCCAGTTGTCGGGTTACCAACAACCTGGAAGTGACACTAGGTGCCCTGCTGCAACACCACTGCATCACCTCATGGAAAGTCTGTGGAGAAGGCGAGCAAATGACTGTTGTGTTGCAACTGAAGGCTGGCATAAGTGATAGAAAGATGGAGGCTCAACAAACCCCTGTGTACTTCCACAGAAAGCCGCCTAGTCAGACCAACAGGGACCCAAGAAGGACAGAGGAGAGGAGACAGGCAGAGGAGAAGAGGCTAGCAGAGGAGAGGAGACAGACAGAGGAGAAGAGGATGGCAGAGGAAAGGCATACAAAATTTGCCAAGTTTGTTTATGCCTACAACCCCCACCACTCAGTCTGTCTCACACACCAACACCCCCTCCTCTCCAAACAACACACCTTTCCAATTGTTTCTTCCTGCATATGATTATCACTGTGCATGTGCTGTCACAGTGTTGGTAGCTGACACAGTGGCTGAACAAGATGGAATTGACCTGGTTGATGTGCCTGTACATGACATTACCATGGAGGAGGAGGACTGTGACCAATATCTAAATTAGATTCGAGATGCTCCTTACAGTGGAGATACTATAAAAAAAACAACCTATGTGGGTGGGCTGAGAAACAGATCCCTGCAGAGAAATCTAAGGGATGTCTCCAGAAACAAAGACTTTGCTCATGTGTACATCTCTGATAATGTACCTGGCACTGTCTTATGTGAAAGTCAAGACATGCTTTTTCAGTTTACCTGAACAAATGACTCTTACAACCCTGCCGATTACTTTTGGTTTGCAAAACCAAACATTAGGCAAATGACTCAGAAGGAAAAAAGACATGTATTCCAAGGGGCTGCTGTGGACACCTGCAGATCATGGGGGGAAAAAATAAAAGACAGAATTAGTGCTGGACTCCATATCCTACATGTTGTTACATGGATCATCATCATCATTAGCCATTACACCCAGCGGTGTGTAGGGCAGCAACAAAGGGCTTCCACTCCTGCCTATCCTGGGCCAACCTAGTCACTGATCCCCAAGAGTGCTGCATGGCCTTCATCTCACTTTCTACAGTTCTTCTCCACGCTGCTTTTGGTCTTCCTTTTTTTCTCTCCTTCCTTCTGGGGTCCAGTGCAATGCTATTCTTGTGATTGACTGTGGGTCTCTTCAGAGGATGTGCCCAATCCACTGGTGATGATGGTTCCCATGTCTTCTTGCCTGCATCTCCTAGTAGGTCTTCATTGGAGATCTTCTGTTGTTACATGGATGCTATCAGATTTTTCCTGGGTTAGATGTGACTGTGATTGCCTGTGTGTGTGTGTGTGCGCGCGCGCGCGCGCCCGCGCGTGTGTGTGTGTGTGTGTGTGTTGTGTGCACCCCCTTGTGCGCGCGCGCGCGCTGCGTGTGTGTGTGTGCGCGCGCGCGCACCTGCATGTGCGTGGGCGCGCGCGCGCATGTGTGCGTGGGTGTGCGTGCGAGCGCACGCACTGCATGTGCGTGGGCGCGCGCGCGCATGTGTGTGTGTGTGTGTGTGTGCGCGTGCGAGGGCTCGCGCACATGTGTATGTGTATTTTGTGTGTGTGGTGTGTGTGTTGTGTGTGTGTGTGTGGAGGAGAGAGTGGAGGGGGTGGATGGAGAGAGAGAGGAAGAGAGAGAGAGGGAGAGAGAGAGAGAAGAGAGAGAAACGCTTTGACCAATTTATTGTCATTGCCCAAAGTGGCCTATTGACAAGGGGGTTTATACACGACTTTCTTTTGTAAATACAAATAAATACAAGAAAAATCACATGATGCATTTAACTAATGAAAACCAAAAAACCAAAAATGAGCTCTCTATGAACAGATACGACTTTAAGCTCTGATGTAAACTCAGTTTCAAACTGAACACAAAGTAATAACAAGGATGAACAATAGGAACCAATAAGCAATAACTAAAGTAATGAAAAGAACATTCTAGAATGCTATATTAGACCATCCATTGACATTGTATGTGGAATTTTCAAAAAATATTCTTGCTGGAGACTACAGCGTAATTATAAATGTTTCTTTAGGTGTTTCACAAAATGCTGGAGTTTACATAATATAAATGTTACTTTAGTCACAAATGTTAAGCTAATTGGAACTTAGCTGTAATTGTCTTAATTTCAGTGCTTCAGCTATAAACTTTGCAACCGATTTGATCACAATATCATCATCGGACGATAAGATAGAAAAAATATCTTGCCTTCGGAAAGCTTCTAGATTGAGAACACCACAGTTTTCACATATGGAAACATATGATTGACAATGAAACAGGAAATGCACTTCATCATCAAGAATATGACCACACATAGGGCATGGGAACTGTGTGGACGTCTCAGGTTGAAACCCTCTTTTGTTTGCATTGAAGCCGAGTGTTCTTAGTCGAAATCTTGCATAAATTAGTCGATGCCATTTGTCAGTGGCTAGGCTATTCGAAGATACTTTTCAGCTTGAAAAGCACACTTAAACGAAAAAAACCCAGCAGTATTTATCTTTACTTTCCATGTCCAATGCCAATTTTGTTTAAATGAACAAATGAGTCTGTCTTTCAATTCAGAAATAAACCCATGCTCGATACCTACTTCCTGAGACAACCACACATTCCAAAACCATGTTCTGATAAAAACTTTTTAACTTGATATGGCCACTTCTTCTTACCCAGCTCCATTATTATTATTATGAGAGAGAGAGAGAGAGAGAGAGAGAGAGAGAGAGAGAGAGAGAGAGAGAGAGAGAGAGTTCAGACTTTTACTGTACATCAGCCTTAGGCCACAATACAAAAGAATGATGGGCATATAGAGTGGGCATATGACATAAGTGTTATAAACATATTACTATCATCGTATATAAATATATAAAACAATGCAGCAGCAATAATAACACAAGGAAATTTCATCCACAATATCTTGAAAATTCATAAAATAATTCACGTGCGTTATTATGGACAATGTTTTGAATGTAGTATTCATCAATATAATGATAAATTTCTAGAAAGTTATCTTATTTCTTTTGTTGGTTGCATGGAAAATAAATCGAGATAAATTATGTCTATCAGTAGATACTGTGGCTTTGAATAGCACGTGCAAAGGAAATCTTTTCGAATCTTTTAGAAACTTATTTCTCAAATCTTCATAGACTGGACAATTAAATAAAAAGTGTTCTTCATTCTCTATTTGGTCTTTACAAACAGGGCATTGCTTATCTTCATTTGAACTACTATAGCGATGTATATTATTGTTTAGTGGTAGAACATTGAATCGTACTTGAGTAACTGCAAATGGAAAACAATATGTATCCATTTCACTGATATACTTCTCTCTTTCAAAAACAGTCTTAAAGTTTCTATAACAATCATATCTATTATGATCCCTGATGGTGCCAGACCATTCCTGGGCAAACCAATCTACAAGTCTCTGTTTGAAGGCATATAAGAACATTTTTACGTTTCCTGCTCCTTGGTTTAACCAAACAATATTATACCCTGTTATGGATAATATTTCCCTGATTTTAGAGACCCAGCATTGTTTCCCTTTTCTATCTAATCCTAACAACATATTATAGGCTTTATGTGGCAATCTCTCAGAATCGATGTGTAATCATTTAAACCAGAATCTTATGCATGCAACATATGTATTTACATACAATGGGTACCTGCCCAGATCTCCATACACCATTTTATTTGGTGTCTTGGCAGGCACACATAAGAATCTTTTGCAAGCGATTAGATGCACTTTTTCCAGATGTTCTAGTCTATTTAACCCCCAAATTTCAGCTGAATATAACAGTATTGACTGGATTTTGGTATCGAAAATTTTAAAGAATGTGTTTACTGTCATTTCCTTGCAATTCTGAAAAAACTTTATTAAGCTGTGTAACTGCTTTTTTGCCTTTAGTAACCAAATGTGATGTACCTCTTTTTGCACTTATCATCGATGTAAAATTAAATCCCAAATAACAATAATTGTTAACTACCTCTAACCTTTTATTATCAAAGAACCATTTTTCACGTTGTCCTAAGTATCCCCCTTTTCTGAATACCATAATCTTAGTTTTGTCTATGTTTACACTTAATTTCATATTATTACAACAAGTTTCTAAGACCTTTAATTGATTTTGTAAACCAGCCGGTGTAGTTGAAATTAATGCTACATCATCAGCAAATAATAGGACAAACAATTCAAAAACATCTGGAAATATTTGAGCACCATGATTGCCTTTTTCATTTATAATGTTTGCTAACTGATTGATAAACATAGAAAACAACATGGGGGCTTAGCACACATTCCTGCCTTACTCCCATGGGGGTTTGAAACATATTAGTTAATTCAGAATTCGCTCGAATACATGCTGATAATGACTTATACATAGCCCTAAGTGATACAAAAAATTTACCCTTCACACCTTGATCTTTGATATAACGCAATAACCTGTTATGTTCAACTGTGTCAAAGGCCTTTTTAAAATCTACAAATGCAACATACAATTTTCTTCCTTTTTTTCTTAGTCATATAGATCTGAATAGCAGCGTACAAAGTAAATATCTGATCAACTGTTGAATATGTTTGACGAAAACCTGCCTGACATTCTGAAACAAGGTTATTGCTTTCTAACCAGTTATATAATAGGGCATTCAATATGGTAGTGAAACATTTAGATACTATACTTAAAAGAGACACTCCTCTATAGTTATCAACATCATCAGGATCTCCTTTCTTATATGTAGGAATAAGTATGGCTTTAGACCATTCTTGTGGGTATATGCCTTGGTCAAAAATTACATTAAATAACTTTACCAAAAATACATTTACTTTTGAACCACAATTTTTTAGCATTTCTGCAGAAATATCATCAATACCACTTGCTTTGTTGTTTTTCAGTCTTCTTATAGCATGACTAACTTCTTCTTTTGTTATCTTTTTATTTAACTTGTGGTCTATTTCCTGAGATAAATCATTGACAATGTCAATTTCATCAATACATTTATTATCATTACCCTGAAAAACCTTTTTAAAGTGGTTAAACCAGTCATTTGTGGTTATATTGTTTGTAATTCTTTTCTTATTTCCAAGACCCAATCGATGTAATTCCTTCCAAAAACTAGAGGGACTGTTAGCCTCAGTTGCTAACTTTTCAGTTTGTTGCCTGTTATAAGTGAGTTTCTTGTCTTTTAGCAACTGCTTATACCTCTTTCTAGCTTCAACATAAATAGTTCTATCTTCTTCCTTTCTGGTAAATCAAAAGTGATTAAGTTTTCTTCTAGTTTCTTTTTTAATTTTCTTACACTCATCATCAAACCATGCTGATCTTTTCTTTTTGTTAAAACCGGTTTGCTTAACCATACATCTGCTGGCATCTTTAAGACAATTTACAAATATATCAAGGGCACTGTCTACATCTTTCTCTAAATCCTTCATGGCTATCAGCATTCTGTTTTCCATATCTTTGCTCTCCCATGATTTAACAAACTCATCTCTATATGCTTCATTCCAAATGAACTTTTCATATACTTTATTTTCATTTTGTTTTTCACTAATACAACCCCTTTCCTGATTGTCTCTTAACTCTACTTTCATACTTACAGGTAAATGGTCTGACTCTACAATACTCTCTACTTCTAAAGATGAAATACAAACAGATGAATAAAGTTCTACAGATACAATAAAGTAGTCCACCATACTTTCACCAGAACATCCAATATATGTACAGCTATCATCAAAACCTGGCTCACTAAGGCCATTTAATATTATACAGTCATGCATATTACACAGTTCAATTAGTTGTTCCCCAAAGTTGTTAATGTTATCATCTTGAGAGTTCCTTGGATAAAGAGTAAAGTCAGAAATTGACATTTGTTCAAAATCACTGCTATCTCCATTAAAGCTATAATTGTCCATTGCAGTTCTAACATTAAAATCTCCACTTAGAAGAATGAAAAAATCACCATGTTGTTCATATATGTCTGCCAAGCATTGGTCTAGTAGTTCAATTCCATATACGCCATGTTGTGACTTCCAGAACAAAGAATCGTAAGGTGGTATGTACGAACAAATCATCATTATGTTTTTATCTGTTGAGAAAAGATGTCTTGTAAAACTACTGTGTTTTCTTGTCCTACCTGGATGCGTGTAACAAAATCAGCAAAAGATTTTCTTATCATTACAATTACTCCACCGGAGTATCTTCCTTGATGGGATAACTTCTTTGCTTTGGAAGTAAATATTAAAAAGTCATTAAACAAAGCAGATTCAAAATCAAAAGCTATGAAAGTTTGGGTTAGACATAAGAAGTCATATGACACTAGAAAATCAATAAAATCAGCATTTTCTAACTTTTGCAAAAGGCCATTAACATTATAGTTGAGAAATTTAACAGATTGCATATTTACACTATGTACATGAGAATTTGTCAAGTCCCAAATTCTGATACCAGGGACTTGCTACCTTGTATTGTGGCCTGGCCGTTTTCCTATTTGTTGGTGTGTGGGGCACCATTCTTCCTAGACTGGCATCTAGGAGGCTGGGGTTGATGCTGATCCCTTAGTTGCTTCCTTGAGTCTTTTCTGAATGAGTCAGGAATACTGCTTTGACTTTTATGTCTTACAGCAGTTTTGCTCTAACCCTGGTATGTGACCCCTGAGCTGGATGCAGTCCGCCTTGGACACAGATGATGGGAAGAAGGTGGAGTCCTTTGTGCTGGATCCCCCACTCTGTCAGACCTGTTACAATCATCAACCATGATATCATTGTGTTCTGAGTCATGTCCACTTGTCATTTTGTCAACTGTTGCTTCCTCTGTCACTGTTACTTTTTGGACAGTCTCATCTGTCAGGTCACAATGGCCTAAGTTGTCTTCCGAGTCTATTTCTTCGGTATTTTGTTGTTTGTTTGTGTCAGTTATCTCTTGACTTTGACTGTGAGTCATTACAGACCTCTGTGTTGACCCTTTTCATATTACAAGAGACCAATGTTGTATTTTGTTCTGGTATCTAATCCTCACAAACACCTGTGACTGACTTGTCTTCATCCTGTCTGTCCAATTTGTTGTCATCTTCTTTGTCATCAGTAATGTCATCATTGTCAGTGTCCACGTTATGTGTGACAACTGGTTGTGAAAAGGGGGCGGGCCGCTATTGTGGGGGGGGGGGGGGGGGGGGGGGGGCTATTGCGGGGCCTGCTATTGCACGAACGAAGAAGCAGAAAAGTTCATTTTGTCCAGTTTTCGGAAAATGCGAAAAATGACTGGCATTTCCTCATGTATTAATTTTGTTCTTCCAAGTTACTTTAGTTATTTTTTTAATTGAGAAGTTGAGAAGACGAAAGATGATTTCAGGATGCCGTGTTATGTTTTGAATTTATTTTCAAGATTGAATGAATGCAATATCAACATTTTCTTTGCCAGTTTATTTGTTGGTATCATATTATGACCACCTGAGATTTGTTTATAAGGTAGTGGTTTTGAGCTCGATGCTTTGAATGTTGGGATTGCAAAAGTGATTTTGTGGAATAAAAAAACTGTGACACCTCTTTATTTCCCTTTATTGTTTAAAAATATGCATTATCTTTGCCATGAAGATTAGCAGCCTAAAGTATAAAACGACAGTGTCGCCTAAGGTATAATATAGGTTGCAGCCTTAGGCCCTACTGCATCGTACGTAGGCTGCAACGTTTACTACACCTTAGGCGGCCCTATACCTTAGGCTGCATCCATATTGTCAGTAGTCTACAGTATTCCCAGGCTGCGTCTACACTGTCGCGCAATAGCGGGCCCCTGCAATATCGGCCCGCGCAATAGCGGGCAAAGTCAGTCACTGTCTCGTCTTGCTGTTTGTCATTGTGGTCAACTGTGTTGTGCTCATCCTTCTGCTCAGTAGGTGCCACTGACTGCCTGATGACCTGCAGAGATTGCTCAGGTGTTTTACCCTGGTATCTACTAGGTTTGTAGCTACCAACCTCCCTGGGGTTTAGACCTCTATTTTTTACCATCACCACCCTATTGTGCTTGCTAGCAGTCTGTCCACTGGTTTGACCAAATCTGGTCATTCACTGTACAGACGTGTACCAGGGGTGACAGGCACACTTGTCGTTTCCTCGTAGTCCTGGTGGCGGTGGGTCATCCTGTCTCTGCCCTCCGGTCTTTGATTGATGGTGGGGAGATTCCTTACTTCCCTTCCCTCAGATTCATCTCCATATCTCATAGGCCTGGAGTTATGGGGTTGCTCTGGTCTCCTGAAGTGCTGCCTGTCTGCCGCTCCAAAGCTGCCCTGTCTGGCTGCAGATTGACGTCTTTGAGGCTGCTCACTGTAGCGTGACAGAGACCTCCTTCCATCCTGGCGATCACTGGGACGCTGATTATTTCTGCCAGCCTCTTCCTGCCAGTGGTAAGAATGTGGGAAGTCTGCATTGTTGCTGTTAGTGGCCAAGTTGGGTGACTGACTGTCTCTGACATACAGCTTCACATTGTATATGTAGGCAATTTTGCCTTGCCCAAAGGTGAAACTCTATCATGTGTCTTTGACCTGTTGTGAGGTCAGCAGCCACTCTAATGCCACTGTTTCTCAGGTTGTCTCTCATCTCTTTGTCTGACAGGATTGCTAGTTTGTCAGCAAAACGACAAACCCTGACCAGAATGGGCCTGGCATTATCACTGTGTGGCTGTGGCCTCCCAATGCGAAAAGCTCTGGAGATGTCATCTTGACACCAGTCTGGTGCAGGGGAATGATCATTGAGTATGTCAATGATGATTTGTCTTGTTGTATATTCATCTTCCCTTCCAGCTTCAGCCACACCCATGAATCTCAGATTGTAAGCTTTTGTGTCTTGTTCTGCTGATTCCAACCTCCTTTCCAGTGTCTCTAATTGGTCCGTCATTGCAACATTGTCTTCTTGCAGCTCTTTAATGTCCTCTGTATTGATAACCACACTTTCCTTCAGTTCACTGATTTGGGCTAGGAAGCGTGACAGGCTATTTTCCAAATTGCCAAATTTGTCATCCATGTCATTTTTCATTCCATTTAAGTGTTGCTGTAGACCTTGCTGCATTTGCACAATGTGCTAGTCAATGAAATGAAACATGTTGCTTGGTACTGGAGCAGGGACATCTGTGACATTTTTCAAGTGCTTGTGGATTTTTTCCGTGTGGATTACTTAATACTGCTATACAAAGTGTTCAGGCGCCTGTGTTTTTATCTTGTCAAAAAAGCATGAGAATAGGGGTACAGGTCACAACTGGAAAATTTGCATATACACCCATCACAAATGTTACTACTCACCCAGCATCACGTTTGCCTCACCTGAAATAGAAAGTTTATGCACATGCAACTGGAGACAATGCCAGTGAAGGGGGATGTCATGAACTCTTACCTTGAAGATAAAATTAAGTCCTTCTTTCCTCCATGTAAATTTTTAAATACCATTTACAAATTAGTGACCGTCCTTTAACAAATTCACATACATAGTTTAGAGCACAAAGTCACTAGCCACATGTTTGCCAAAACTGAGAAAGATCCATTCGCTTTTTCATGCACAAATGTTCATTGAAACAGGAGAGCTATTCAGCACTCTGCACTCTGTCTTTGCCACACACCAGCCCCAAGAGAGAGAGAGAGAGAGCAGGACAGTTAGACATAATTATTGTGAGTAAGGTTTTCCCCTGTTGGAAAGGGCAGGAAGTAAGGGATCAGGCAGAAGGCAGCCACATGGAGGAAGCCCTGTCACAGGCTTGCTGTTGGGGTGAGGCTTTGGCCGTTGTGCCCCTCGCTCCTCCCCCATTTGAATTGGTCAAAATTGTTATGCAACAATTTATTTGAATCTTAATATAAATCACTTCACCTTGTCCTGGAATCCATGCCATGCTGAACATCTGGGCTGTAGAGACTACATATTGATTTCTGAAAATGTGTGTGTTTTGTGCCCAGTCCCCTTCCTGCTGTTCCCTTAAGAATGGGCTTAAAAAGCTTAATGCAATAAAATATTGTCAAAAATATTGTCAAATTCTCTCCTCTCTCTCTCTCTCTCTCTTCTCTTGGGTGACTTCCCTTGCTTGGCTACCAGCAAGAGGTTCTCTCCTGCAGTGTGGGGATTTTTTTTTCTGTTTTCACATGTGCTGACTTTCAGTAGTGCCAGTGACAGGGCTTCCAACAATGTTAGAGTGATCTGCTAAACTCTGCTTGACAAGAAATGGCGATTTCTTCATTCAAAGTAGATAGCAGAGGAGAACAAACTGTAGTCCTGCTCAGACTGAGTAGTAAAACTGCCGGCTATACATACCCCTGTCACTCCACTTCAAAATGCACTGTTTCGAAGGAAGTGTTCGTCTCAGGTTAACAGAGACAGGAAAAGAGCAGAAGCACAGAAGTAACCAACAGGAAAAGGCAAGCAATGTGATGCAGTCTCCCTCAGGTTTGTTTCTACCAACACCCCCCAGTTTGTTTTATGCTGCTGACCCAACTGAAGGTGACACTGTTATGAACACTCCAGCTTGTGATGATCAATGTGCTTCAAATCATTATCAGTGCAGTCAGCAAATTGACATGAGGCAACAATTTGAGAGAGAGACAGTGGCCATATCTACAATGATGCAGTGAGTGACCTATGTGGTAAAGATGGAAATGAAGTAAATGACTCTGAGTATGATTGTAATGATGTGAATGAAGCAATGGATTATGTCTGTGACAGTGTGAATGAGATGAACGACAACAATTCTGAAGTGGGTGCAGAGTGTGCAGGAAATGCTGAGACTGAGGCAGAATCTGGGGAGTGTGTTGAAGATGTATCGTGTATTTCCAGTGAGAGAGAGCCTAAGTTACTTGTAGAGACGTTATTAAATAAATTAAGTCAATGATAGATAACATGAAACAGTACAGTTCTGATAAAACCACACCTGTGCAAAGAGAAAATCTTGACAGGGAAGTGTCCTAGTTCATGATTTCAGTTGGGCTCCACATAATACATAATTATGTGTGTGTGTGTGAGTATGAATATCATCATCATCATCATCATCATCATCATCATCAGACCCTGACCTTGGCGGTGGTGGGGGAGACACCATTCTCTGATGTTGTCCATCCATGACTTGTTCTGTCTTCCCCTCTTTCTGCCACCTTCAGTGTTCCCTGCAGTGCTGTTTTGGCAGAGTGTTGTGGCGGGTGACATGGCCGAACCATGTCAGCTTTTTCTTTTTGAGGATGGTGAGAAGGGGTTCCTGTTCGTATGAATATATGATTAGGTAAAAGGTGATAAGTTGAAACATTTATAAAATCCATGATATGGATTCCATGGCATAAGGTTCATTGGAGCTGTCTGTTATTGTTTATGTTGTTATTTTTCTAAAATCTGTGTCTTGTGCCCTGTCCCTCTCCCTGTCCCCCTTGTAAATGGGCGTAAATTCTTATTACAATAAACATTTGTCATTGTCATTGTCATTCTCTCTCTCTCTCCCCCCCCCCCTCTCTCTCTCTCTCTCTCTCTCTCTCTCTCTCTTTGTAAAGCTAGACTACATGGTCAGCAAAAAGTAGGATAAACAGTAGTCTTATTGTCAACAACTGCAGGTGGTCTGCAAAATCAGCTTAATGTATTATACAAGTGTTGTAATGAAATGAAACTAAATGTAAACAATAACAAAACAAAAGTAATTGTATCAGAAAGGGAGGATATTTAGGTCGACATGAACAATGGTATTTCAATGATAAAAAGCTTGAGGTAGTCAATAGTTACTGTCATTTTGGGTTTCAGTTTACAACAATGATTAGAATGAGGAGAGGCACTAAGCACTTAGTAACTAAGGGTAAAAAAGCAGTTGTACAATTAAAAAGAGCTTTCCAAAAGTATAAAGAAATGACTGCAAATACTTTCTTTAAGATTTTTTATGCAAAAATGCAGCCTATCTTGCTCTATTCATCAGAAATATGGGGGCTATCAAAATTAGATCAGGTAGAAAAAGTTCATATGATGGCATGCAAAGGTTCCTAGGTGTCCCAGTCAAAACCCCAAATAGAATGGTTTATGGCGATTTGGTACCCTCTATATGTGAATTCTTTTGTCTCTGTTCTAAGATATTGGTTTAAATTACTGCATATGAGTACTGAAAGATTGCCATATAAAGCATACCAAATATTGTTTGAAATGGACAGAAAAGGAAAATATTGCTGGGTGTCCAAAATAAGAGAAATTTTATGTGAGACAGGATTTTCATTTTGTTTGGTTACAGCAAGGAGTAGGTGATGTTAAAGTGTTTTTGAAATTATTTAAACAAAGACTCATTGATTTTTTCATTCAAGAATGGACAGGCACAATAAGAGATCGTGAAAGATATGAATGTTATCGGTCCTTTAAGATAATCTTCGAAAAAGAGAAATATATTTGCAATGTTGATACGTATTGTTTTAGGGTTGCTATATCGCAATTAAGATTTAATGCCCTCCCATTGAATGCAAATGCACACCGTTTCAGTAGTTTAATGCAGAAGAAAACTTGTCCATTTTGCAGGACAGCAAGGGAAGATGAGCAGCATTTTATTTTTGTTTGCCCTACATATTCCCATTTACAGGACAAATTCCTGAAGGACTTTCTTAGAACCTGATCCACGGATTGCTACAGATCACAACTGATAATGAAATGCATAAACTGTCCAGGTATATTTTCCATTCAATTAACTTAAGAAAAAAACATTTGATTGTATTGTAATTTCTTTTCAACATGAATGGGTTTTGTTTATAATATTGGCAAGATAGCTTGGTGTGTTGCTGTTTGAAAGATGCTTATTTGTTAAAAATCTATTGTTTGATGTGTGTTACAGTTTTAAAAAAAGAAAACGAAAAAAAAATGTTATCACTTAAGGCCACGGTATATAAAGGAAATGCGCAATGTTTTCACATGTGATAACCGAAGTGAGGTATCAAGTCTATGTTCAAAGATTATACATGTGTGTGTGTGTGCATGTGTGTGTATGTGTGTGTGTGCGCGTGTGTGTGTGAGGGTGTGTGTGTATGTGTGGGTGTCTGCGTGCAAGTGTGTGTGCGCAAGTGTGTATGTCGAGTGTTTGTTTGTGGGTGGGTGTAAATGCGCATGCAGTGTGCGTGCTTCGTACCTGCGTGCGTGGTGTGTGTGTGTGTGTGTGTGTGTGTGTGTGTGCGTGCGGCGCGCGCGTGCATGCATATGTATATAATTCTCTTCTTAATTTCATTATAACAGGCATTATGATGAGATGATGGAGATGACAACTGGCTCAATTATGATAATAATGCTGCTTATTGTACACAACTATTTGTATCTGTACACGTTAACAGTTACTATGATATGAGTGTCACCCCCACCCCACCACCCACCCTCTTTATTTTTGTTGTTTGTATTGTGGCCCATGGCCGAAGTACATTAAAACATTTCAGAGTTCAGAGTTCTCTTTGTTAAGCTGTAGCAGAAATACATTTTTGTTCATTGTTTCTCGCCCTGCTAAAAATTAAAATAATCATAGTTTACAATGTAGGGTGTCTGTTGCAGCTGTTTAAACCACCATATGGAATGCATATGCGCTATATAAATTCCATACATTATTATTATTATTATTATGTCATGACGATTATTTGGGCAGTTGTGAATTGTTTTCATATCTTGATATTGAAATCATTGATATGTATTTGTGCCCAGTCCTCTTCCCATTGTCCCCTTGTGAATGGGCTAGAAAGCTTACCACAATAAACCATTGTCATTGTCATTGACATTCTCTCTCTCTCTCTCTCTCTCTCTCTCTCTCTCTCTCTCTCTCTCTCTCTGAGTGGGGGGGGGGGGGGGGCACAGCTTTGGCATGTATACTCCTACCCCACGGGTCGCCACCTGGGTAACGCTTAAAGCGAAGGCTGTTATCAGATGGCAATAGCGAATCTCTGATATTTCTTTGCCAAAAACTCCACATGACAAAGACCTACAGAAGCAGGAAAAATCTAACCTAGATGTATCATGACTGAACCATTGATGAATGTCAACAAGGTGAAAAAGCAGTAAAGTAACAACCAGCTGATGGTCCCTATGCTGAATGTGAACGTTATGGTGTGCATCATTCCGCCATTCCCATTCAATTCAATCAAATCACTTCATTAGCTCACAAAGAGTAACCCACATGAATTTCTATGTTATGTGAGATAATAAAGAGTAATAATAATAATAATAATAATAATAATAAAAATAAAGAATTGAACTGAATTAACTGTGCCATGATGATGGTGTGTTGTATGTGTTGTTTGAAAATTTCTGGATTGTTTGTCTCATCCTTGACCCTCTGTTTCCCATGTTAAAGAGCTTAAAGCCTACAGCATTAAATACAATTTGAACTGACATGGTTTTTTCAATCCAGCCTTTTGCCTTACTGTTGGTTTTGTAATGACCTAAATTAAAACCCAAAAAAGAAAAAGGCATGTATCAGTGAGCTTGACACGCTGCTGAATAGCTTAAAATGCTTAAAAATAGATTTTGCTCATTGTTCATTGCTCTCTCTCTCTCTCTCTCTCTCTCTCTCTCTCTCTCTCTCTCTCTCTCTCTCTCTTTGTGTGTGTGTGTGTGTGTGTGTGTGTGTGTGTGTGTGTGTGTGTGTGTGTGTGCTAGAAAAAATACAGTTATCATAGATGTGGCTGTTAGCCCATGATATGGAATCCTTGTGGGGGTGATTATTTGGGCTGTTGTGATTTTTCTTCTTATTTAAATTAGTATGTGTTTTGTTACCAACTCCCTTTCCACTATATAATATATAAATATATAGAAATATGTAAATTCCATACATTATTATTATTATTATTATTATTATTATTATTATTGTTATTATTATTCCCTTGTGAACGGGCTTAAAGGCTAACCACAATAAACCTCTCCCCCCCCCCCTCTCTCCCCCCCTCTCTCCCCTCTCTCTCCCAACCTCTCTCTCTCTCTCTCTCTCTCTCTCTCTCTCTCTCTCTCAGGTTACTTGAAGTAATGTTATTAGTCCCATGAAAAAAAGTATGTAAATACTTATCCGTAACCCTTGGAAATAAATATGATCCATCTTCCATCAAGCAATCTCTCTCTCTCTCTCTCTCTCTCTCTCTCTCTCTCTCTCTCTCTCTCTCTCTCTCTCTCTCTCTCTCTCTCTCTCTGTGTCTCTCTGTTTCTGTCTGTCCCTCTCTCTAAATTTAGTTCATTCATTCAAGATTGTTAATTTTATTGACACACCACATTTTCCTGTTATAATGTCACTAAGTAAAGTGAAACGATCTGTGTACACTAAGTACAAGCAGTAAGAAATGGGTCGATAAATTGATCTGGGATACCACTAAGAATGATAATTTTATAACAACTCTTTATTCAGATGAAATTCGGGATATGTGTCTGCATGTTTTTTTCATTACTAGACCATGATATCAATGAGGCCCTGGAAAAATTCACAAATATGTTATTACAAGCGAGTGAATGTGTGAGAAGGCGTGTCTGTATTGGAAATGCTCAGCGAGAAGCTCTCTGGTTTGATGCAGAATGTAAAGATGCTAAGCACAAAGCACGACAATGCCTGTCAAAGTTTCGTCAATCCAATGGAAATGATAATCGATTATTGTATGTTAAAGCACGAAAAGCTAAGCACCTTGTTTCTCTCGGTAAAAATAGCAAGCAATTTTGGAAATAATTGAAACAGGTTTCTGGCAGAAAAAACTCAAGAATTTGTGACAACATAACTGAGGATGAGTGGTTCAATCACCTTCAGCGACTGTTTAATGAAAATGAAATAAACACTAGTGAGAGACTTCTTAGTGACCCAATGCGAACTGTAACTCTGGACTCAAGTGGTCAGCTTAATCAGCCTATTTCTGAGAAAGAAGTTGCTGATACCATACCACTGTTAAACACAGGCAAGGCGTTTGGTGTGGATAACATATTGGCAGAAATGTTGAATCAGCGGACAATCTTGCTATACAGTTTTTAACCAAGTTGTTTAACATTTTGTTTTATCACAGTATTTACGCATATCAATGGGCAAAAGCAATTATTGTACCCATTTTAAAAAATGGAGATTACAGTTTAACTGATAACTACAGAGGGGCATCCCTACTAAGCTTGATTAGTAGGTGCTATCAGGTCAGTACTGAATAAAAGACTTGTGAAGTGGACTGAAGAGTATGGTAAGCTAACAGAGGCACAGGCTAGATTCAGACGTAGTTATTCCACAGCTGATCACATTTTTACACTTAAGGCAGTTGTGGAGAAATGTTTATCTAGAAAAAGAGAAAGCTTTACGCATGCTTTGTGGATCTGAGGAAAGCTTTTGACACTGTTCAGCGACAGCCTTTGTTTGATATTATGATTAAGAATGGAATTCAGGGGAAATATTTAAATGTTGTTATGGCTATGTACGAATCTGTGGTGTCTTGCGTGCGAATCCAAGACAGAGTTAATGGATATTTTTGAATGTCCGGATAGGTCTGAGACAGGGATGTATAATGAGTCATACACTGTTTTCTTTATATATAAATGAAATTGCTTCAGCAGTATATAATAATGGTCTTCATGGTATTCAGTTTTGCCAGATCTTCTGGAATCATATATCCTTTTGTTTGCCGATGATACAGTATTACTGTCCAATACTGTAGCTGGTTTACAAAATCGAATCAGCAATTTACACAGTGCATGTCAAAATATCTTTTTGAATGTTAACACTGAAAAAACTAAAGCTATGATTTTTCGCAAAGGCGGATTTTTAGGGAAAAATGAAAAATGGAAACTTGGGGGCAGTGTACTACAAGTGGTAAATGAATATAATTATCTAAGATTTGTGTTTACAACAAAAATGAGTGTGAACAGAGGTGGTAATGCTCTTGCAGTGAAAGGAAGACGCGCATGTATTGAAGGTGTGAAACATATATCAAAGTTAAACGACATTTCTAAGGATTATTTGTTTCGAATTTTTGATGCACAGGTACTGCCACTTCTTTTGTATGGTTCTAAGATGTGGGGACTCTATAGACTGAAAAACATTGAAAAGATACACACCTTTGCCTGTAAACGTTTTCTAAATATATCACTCAAAGTACCAAACAAATTTGTTTATGGAGAAGTAGAACGCTATCCATTATACATAAACAGTGCAGTCAGGTGTATTCGTTACTGGATTAGACGAAAATGGACGTGAACAGACTACCCAAGCAAGCATATCTGGATGAGCATGGTAAAACATGTTGGGTAAGGCTACTTAAGAATACTCTGTTTAATCATGGTTTGGATATGCATGGCTGCATCAAGGAGTTGGTTGCCAACGAACTTGTATATCGTTATTTAAACAGAGAATGAGAGAGAGTGGAATGGGTCTGTCATGGTCAAAGACATATATCAAACATATAGACTTTTTAAAGGTAACTTAGCATGTGAAAGATATTTTGACTACTTAGATATAGATATAAAATGTTTCAGAGACTGTTTAATAAAACTTCGTCTTGGCTCACTACCAATTAATGGATCATCTTTTAAAAGATTTTTTAAAGAAAAATATTGACCACATGTGTAAGTTGTGTAATGTATTGGAAGATTAGGATCATTTTCTTAAGAACTGCATTCTTTATATTGATTTAAGACATAAGTATTTTGACTCTAGTAACCAACCGTACGTGAGTTTGCTAAAACATGGTTCAGTTTCTTCCATTCCAAATCTCAGCTTTTATCTTTTCAATGCTTTGATAGTATGGCAGGAATATGTTGAAAATTTGGAGAGTGGGTATTGAAAAACTGTTAAATGCACAGCTGCTTAAAGTAGATAATTTGGTCTCATTTTTGAATAGTCCCATGTTACATTACTTATTTTTTGGCAGTTGCCATATATATCATGTTTTGTTTGGGCTTCGTTTTGATATGCTTGGTTTGACCCCTAGGGGTTGGTGGCCTGAAGAGTAAACTTTGTTCATTGTTCATTGTTCTCTCTCTCTCTCTCTGTCTCTCTCTCTCTGTCTCTCTCTCTTTCTCTCTCCCCGGGCGGGATTATAAAAAAAGTATGCGTATGCTTATTCTGTTACCCTTGAAAAAAATTGAAAAAAAAAGATTTATTCTCTCTCTCTCTCTCTCTCTCTCTCTTTCTCTCTCTCTCTCTCTCTCTCTCTCTCTCTCTCTCTCTCTCTCTCTCTCTCTCTCTCTCTCTCGCATTCTCACCACAACGACAATCGAACAAGTACACCCCCACCTCCCCGACAACAACAACCCGACCCAAAACAACATCCAGGAACACATCGACCTTAAACCTCTACCGAAAGATCCCGAAAACGCGTGAGAAATCTTTCCCTGTTTATAAACAAGACAATCAAAACCTGCACAAACTGCACGGTCACGACAGTTTTGTTTTGGGTGAAACAGGATGTGACCAATGTCCTTCTGTACTGAGGTTAGCCTAGTCCTGTCATCATAGGCACACTCATAACGAATTGTTTGAGCCGGCAACTCATGATAACGCATTCTCGCAGATTTTTTATTAAACGGACACTGCAGAGCAAGGGGATTGGTGGGGGGGGGGGGGGGTAAGGCGAGAAGTGGGGGGGGGGGGGGGGATGACGTGGCAAAACCCGGATTTCTTTAAAGTACAGTGCAGTGGTTTGGGATTTTAGTTCCCCCCATATGTATTTTAAGGCATATGGAGTTAATATGTTGTTGTTGTGTCGTTAAGGCTGGATGATGATGATGATGATGATGATGACGACGATGATGATGAGAGATGAGTGGGGGGGGGAGGAGAGGAGAGAGAGGGAGAGAGAGAGAGAGAGAGAGAGAGGAAGAGAGAGAGAGAGAGAGAGAGAGAGGAAGAGAGAGAGAGAGAGAGAGAGAAGTGTGTGTGTGTGTGTGTGTGTGATTTATTTTTTTAGATTCTTTTATTTCGAGGACAATGGAATAAGCACTCGTGTACTTTCTTGCATCCAGTCCCAGTGAGTATCGGGTTTTGTAAATATCACCGTTCCCACCGGCTTAAATAGTCTACTCTTTCGTAAGGTGCGCGTGTGCGTGTGCGTGTGTGTGTGTGTGTGTGCGCGCGCGTGCGTTTATTTATTATTTATTTATTTTATTCTTTTATTTCAAGGATAATGGAATAAGCACTCATGTGCTTTTTTCATCCAGACCCGGTGTGTATGCAGTTTTGTTTTGTTTTGTTTTGTTTTGTGTGTGTGTGTGTGTGTGTGTGTGTGTGTGTGTGTGTGTGTGTGTGTGTGCGCGCGCGCGTGTGCGCGCGTGTGTGTGTGTGTTTCTTCTTCTTCTTCATTTTAAAACGTCTCTTCACCTGTAGTGACATTGCACAAAACAGTTCTCTCCCCTGGGGAAGTGGGATGCGCTGGGCCTGACTTGTCAGGCGCTTAACGGCAGCGCAACGCATTTTTGCTCATATGACAGACAACAATAGTTGCCGTCTGAACGTTCGAAGAAGAAGAAGAAAGAAAGAAAGAAAGAAGAGCGAGAGAGAGAGAGAGAGAGAGAGAGAGAGAGAGAGAGAGAGAGAGAGAAATATTTTTGACTAACTTTTTGGTACCTGAAAAGAATAAGTAGGGGGAGGGTAATTGAACAGTGACACCGGCATTTTTGTAGACTAATCCTTAGTTAAAGGCTTGTTTCAGTATTTAAACCATCCGGGTTTTAGAGTTTGCAAGTTGATAGGCCGTGTGCAGTTTTCAGGTTGCTACATACTGAAAGAAGAACGTGGCTGTTTTTCCTTCGTGTGGATCCGTATAAACAGAATTGTAAGTAACCCGATTATTCAATATATTATTATTATTGTTGTTGTTGTTTATTTTATTTCGAGGATAATGGAATAAGCTCTCATATAAGTAACCCGATTATTCAATTTACTATTATTATTGTTGTTGTTGTTTATTTTATTTCGAGGATAATGGAATAAGCACTCATATGCTTTTTTCCCATCCATTCCCCGTGTTTGTGCAATTTCGTAAACCTTGTCATTTTAAAACGTCTCTTCACATGCATATTGGAGAAGGAGGAGGGTGATAGTACTAATTACTGTCGTTGAAATCAAAGTTCGTGAACAGAAATTGCATATTCATAACGATAATGAACTGAACTGCATAAAGTAAGAGAATGGGCTCATACAAGATTTACAGTCAGGATAATAGACTGCCCATCAATATTTAGTCATATGATAGTCTTAAGTAACCTGTATTCTTGTTAATACAAAAATTACCATCTGCCTAGCTGTTTTTTGTACTGATCAGATTTTGTAAACCTTTTTCTTTTAAGAAAGCCCATAAAGACGGAATTAAACCGAGCCAGTCATATCATTAGCACCGGAATTGCTTCTTCTCCTTATTTTCATCATCATCATCATCATCATCATAATGATCGTCGTCGTCGTCATCATCATCAACGATTTTGTTAATATCACAGCCACATCAGCCACAAGGGCTATAGTCACGCTTTCTCCTCGAAAATTAACACGTATGAAATCAGATTCATATCTGTGCCCTCCAGACTTTAGCATAAATAGTTGTATCTTCACCAGCCACACTGACGCAGTGGTTAGCTCCTTGGGTTACCGACTGGAAGGTCGCGGGTTCGAATCCCATAAGAGTGATAAGGATTTTTCAGACTCAGGCCAGCTCCTACCCAGAGTGGGCTCAGTGGGAAGAGTGGGACCACACAGTCGAGCTTCATCTACTTTACGGATGTTGCTCAAAATTAATTACCTGACGGACAGTACAGGTGTTTGTATCTCTCGGGCCCCGTCGACGGCAGGACATTTTATGATAGGAAGAGTAGAGCACAACCCTGTCGAGCAACCTCAAAGCACAAGCACTTCCATAGTAGCATCATTACATCATCCTCATCACCATTGATCATTATGCAATAAAAGAAAATTGTCTCTGATTTGGTGGCCCTGGTTGCTTTGGTTTCATTTGACCTCAGTTTCGGTTTCTCCATTCACTTCTGTGGAGAGTTTGTGTCAAAGCATTAAGGAGGTGGAGGTTCACAGGAGAAGAGCGTTGGAGGGACGTTGTTATGGTCGCCATCCTGGGTGGGCGTCTCACACTGTCTGGCTCCGCGATTGAGCTGGGCATGGGGCTTAGTAGGTGGTGTCCTGTGATTGCTAGCACAGAACAGACACCATTGAACTCTACCAAAATGACCCAGCAGCAGTGCAGGGCCCCTCTAGCTGGTGGCCCCACAGCGGTCTGACATTGATGGGCTGCCTGTGTATTTCCGATCCTGAGGATGTCACAAACTGAGGGCAGGATCATCATCAGAGAAGATGAGGCACAAAAAAGGGTGGTGGTGGTGGTGGTGGGGAGGGCTATCTTCAAACAGTGTGGCAAGGTGTTGTTTTAGATATACTCTTTAGCTTTCAATGTCAAACGTTTTGTTTTATTTTTAAGTGTCGATACTCAAATCAAATATGGAATTTTTGGATAAAACAAAACTCCAAAAGAGGTTTAAATGTCGTCGAAGATCATCTCGTCATATTATGACCTAAAGACCAGTCGTGATACGTCATTGCCGAAGTCTTTGAGGTGAGGTTACTCGCAGATTTAACAACTAGGCCAGTGCACATGGTCCTAGATCTAGTCTGTACACGATGTTTTGTCAGGATAAGAGATCCACGTAAGCTCGTTCATTATTTCTTTCGTACATGATTTCAGCCAACAGAAAAGTGAGTATTCCATATTTGTAATGGTGCCCGTGAACTTAAACCAACAAACGACAACAAAACAACTGAAAAACAACTTTCTAAAATCTTATACCCCCTGGTAGCGGATCGTAATTACATCCTAGGATAACTTGTGTGAAAAAGAAACTTTATATCCGGCAATCGTGGCGGCCGTGGGAGCATCCGGGTAGACCTATGCCACGATCGACAACCCCCTAAATCCGGCAGTACCGAGAACGATCAAGGATACTCGTGTGTGTGTGTGTGTGTGTGTTGTCCGGGGCCTAGCTTATAGGTTGATGAATTCCCGACAACTGCTGCTGCTGAATTGAGGAGCGTGCTGTTTTAGTCGCCTTCTTTAGCTTGTCAGAGTTCTACTTCATTTATTGTCAAGACATTGAATGAATGAAAGAATAAAATAATGAATGAATTTTTTCTCTAACGTCTGCTCACTACTGTGAATTGAGAGTTTGCTTTTCAAACAGTTGATCTATAAAAAAAAAAGTTAATTTATGAATCAGTCTTGATTAGTGACAACCTCTTCATTATTATTTTTTTAATTTCGAGGATAATGGAATAAACACTCACGTGCTTTTTAAAATTTTTATTCATTTTAATTACTTTTACATTTAGTCCCTGTGTGTATGCAGTTTTGTCCATTCAGTGGTGCCACAAGGGTCTACGTGACTACGGGGTAGGTGAAGGTGAGGATGACTGATTAGTTTGCACAGTTCCACGAGATAAAATGGCTGACGGACACAGTCGGAAATGAATTGTTGATAACCATGTGAAAAGAGGATTGAGCTTCTTCAGTTGTGTGTGGGCCATCTTCGGCCATTGATATAGGCCAATGATTTGGTCAAGAAGCCTTTTTGTAGAACTATAAAGCGTGGTACTAGTAGGCCTTCACTGCTACAGCAGTATCAATAAGACATTAAACGAAAACATCACACATACACACACACACACACACACACACACACACACACACACACACACACACACACACACACACACACACTTCTTCTTTTTTCTTCCATTCTCCCATCTTCTCCTCTTCTTGCCTCTCCTCCTCCTCCTCCTTTTTATGCTTCTCCTTCTTCTTCCATCCTGTCCATCCTCTCCTTACGTCTCTTCCTCAGCCATCCCCCTTTTTCTGTTCCAAGCTTTTCCCTCCCCCTCCTCCTTTATTACTGTTTCTGGTTTTGTTTGTGGTTTGTTTTTTTTTGGGGGGGGGGGGGATGATGGTGGTGGTGGTCTTGTGTCTGCCTGGTGTTTTTTTTGTACTCACTCTTCAATAACAAAATATACTTTCCAGTTTTCTTCTTCCAAAGTGCCTATCCACTCCCTCCCTCCAGCCCCAAGCAAAGACGACAGAAGTGCACGACCAGTCCGAAAGAGCCAGCCAGTGGGGTGACCAGGTGGACAGGAAGGAAGGAAGGAAGGAAAGAAGGAAGGAAGGAGTGAAGTAGAACCAAAGAATGGCCACAGTGTCCAAGACCATTCCTCTGCCTGGCACCGGGGACCAGATGCCAGTTGTGGCCTATGGAACTTGGACTGTATTCCAGGTATACAGCCATGTTGTATCTGATCATAGTCCGTTAACTCAGTACCCCCTGTGGGGGATGCCAGGGGCCTGTCGGTGTAAACAGCGTCCCCGCCTTCTGGAAATTCTGTGTAAGGATTTCTCGCTTTTCTATCCCTCTTTTTCTTTCTGCCTTGTTCGGGATAGCTCAGTGGTCGGAGCACTCGCTTTCCCCCAGCCAAGTTAAGCAGCGTCGAGCGTGGTTACCAGTTGGATGGGTGACCGTTTGCGTGCCTTGGCTTCAGTACAGTTCCCCCAGTTCACCCAGCTGTAAATGGGTACGTGCCCTCTTTAGGGTCAGGGAAGGTAAAGCAGCGAGGGAGAGGAATGGGCGCCGCCCTCAATATGCTGGCCCCAGAGAAGTGAGGTCTCTGACGCATCGCTCCCCTACGACCTTATAGGTTATGGGACTCCTTTACCTTCCTTTACCTTGTTCCCTTTTCTTCCTGTCGCCTCCTTCTTGTCTGTTTTTTGCCTTCTTGGTCCATTCTCCTGCCTTTTTTCCCCTAGAAAGACTTGAAAGATAACAGTTCTCTGAAGAATCAAAGTTGGGATGCGCTGGGTATGACTTGCCAGGCTGCAGCCCAAAGGGTTTTCGCTCATATGACAGAAAAAAGTAGATGCTGTCTTGGCGTTTGAAGAAGAATTTAACTCAAATGTATGAAGAAAATATGCCCTTGTCTTCTTCTTCGTCGAAAACTGAGACACCAATTGTTATTGTCTGTCATCTCACCCTTTTGAGATATTACAGATTTCGTATTCGTACGATGCGCTGCCGTTAAGCGCCTGACAAGTCGGGCCCAGCGCATCCGACCGGCGTGGGAGAGAATCGTTATCTTTTAAGTATTGTGGGAAAAAAGGCAGGAGAATGGACCATGAAAGTTGAACAAAGGCAAGAAGGAGGTGATAGGAAGAAAAGGAACAAGGCAGAAACAAAAAGAGGGATAGAGAAGAGGGAATTCCTCGCACAGATTTTTCCAGAAGGTGGGGATGCTATTTATACTGACAGGCCCCTGGCATCCCCATGGGGGAATATGCCATTGAATTTGTTATAAATTTTAAAAAAATGTGCCACAGTATACTTAAAGCTAGATAAAATGGTTGCCCATACAATCAATTAACTTTTTCGTTCTGTCAGTCAGAAGAATATTTATAATTTGTCAAAACAGAGGTTATGTTAAAAAATCGTGATGTGTTCATGATTGACTTATTTACTTGCAGATATCATAACGACATCTATCAAGGTTTTATTTTTATATTTGTTTAGTGTTTTGTTACTCTCTCTCCCTTCACAGGAGAAACCAGGGGAGGTAAGGAGCAGTGTGAAGGCAGCTCTAGAGGCGGGGTACCGTCACATCGACTGTGCCTGGGTGTACGACAATGAAGAGGAGGTGGGGAAGGCCGTGAGGGACAAGATCCAAGAGGGCGCTATCACCAGAAAGGACATCTTCATCACCACTAAGGTCAGTCTGACAGCGAGCAGGAAGTGTGTTTAACTATGCACAAGCTGAAGAAAGAGGCAAGGCAAGGCAAGGAGGGTAGGGTAAGGCAAGGCAGGGCAAGGCAAAGCATGGCAAGGCAGGGTAAGGTAAGGTAAAGCAAGACAAGGCAAGGCAAGGCAGGGTAAGGTAAGGCAAGGCAAGGCAAGGTAAGGTAAAGCAAGACAAGGCAAGGCAGGGTAAGGCAAGGCAAGGCAAGGCAGGGTAGGGTAAGGCAAAGCGAGGCAAGGCAAGGCAAGGCAAGGTAAGGTAAGGCAAGGCAGGGTAGGGTAAGGTAAGGTAAGGCAAGGCAAGGCAGGGTAGGGTAAGGTAAGGCAAGGCAAGGCAGGGCAGGACAAGGTAAGGCTAGAGAAGGCAAGGCACTGTAAGGCAAGGCAAGGCAAGGCAGGGTAAGATGAGGCAAGGCACGGTAAGACAACGTTAATTTCAAAACCCCATCGGGTTCATGAAAGTGTTACATATTGCATGTAACGAACTAAAAAAAAAAAAAAAAAAGGCCTGAACCCCCCCCACCCCCACCTTTTTTTTTTTTTTACATATAAAAGATTTTTTAAAGAGCAAAGATGTAATATTACAGAGTAGCATGGTATGACCAAAGGGAAGTTAGTGTGCTGTGCAATAAAATTGTCGTTCTTGCCCATCATAAGTGAATAAGTAGCAAGTGATCGGAAACCATTACTGTGTTGTCTCGCTGATTTTGATGCCGCTTACCAGCCGCCAAACCCAGGTATTATCTTGAAGACGCCAGAAGTTACTACCTTGTTCTTAACGTGTGTATGTCTGATTATCGTGTTTTCTGAATTGTTGTTCATTCATCGGCTAGTGTTCCGAAGTTCACCTATGTTGAGATTTTGCATATGCAACCGATTTTGCCTACCTTGAAGGTAGCCGCATTCTGACTTCGGGATCGTGAGTATTTTAACATGATGTTTGTTTCTTGTTCATGGGTAAAGAAAAATGGTCCATAAAAAATCTTTTCATACTGTAGCGGTGAAGTTGTATATCAGTAACATTATACGACTGACAGAAAAAGTAGGACTATCTTGAACCTTTTCTCTTTTCCAATTTGTTTATGATTTTTTTTGGTACAAGGGAGAGAGAGAGTTAAAGCAGTACATTTTTCTAATTTGAAAAGCAGTAGTGTACGATCTTTTTTGGATTTTATTCTTCCAAAGTACATGGATAAAGACGCAGTAAGATGAGTAAGGAATAAATATTTGATTAGAAGTAAATATCTTGTTTAAAAAAAAAAGTCGTGAATACAGAATCAGCAGAGTTTTTTTCCACCATCCTGCATATCAAAGACTGAATATAGGCATTAGAAGTTGGTTGTATTGAATAAGCTCATTGTGGATATCAGTTTATCAGCTGTTTATGGGGGAAGGTGCAGGATGGTTAAGACGTTTGCCTGCCAACAAGTGAACCGTGAGGTTCTGGGTTCGATTCCCAGCCTCGCCCTTTCTTCCCAGTTTGACAAAGAAATCGAACTGAATGTCAAAGTCCTTCAGATGAGACTATAAACCGAGGCCCCGTGTGCGAACGCATGCAGAACATCTTGCGCACACGTTAAATCCTGTTCCGCTTTTCGAAAGAGTAGGCCATTGTGTGCCGGCGGGAACAGATGACAAAATTGTACAAAACCGCATACACACGGGGACTAGATGTAAAAAAGCACATGAGTGCTTATTCCATTATCCTCGATATAAAAGAATAAATAAATAAATAAATATATATGTTGCAGATCTGGGACACTTACCACGCTAAAGATCGAGTGAAGCTGAACTTGGAGAAATCTTTGCAGAGACTGCAGATGACCTATGTTGACCTTCTCCTAATACACTGGCCCACTTCTCTCAAGGTCAGATCATAAGGGCAAGGTTGTGTCTGAGTCGCCATGATGTCTTGTGGGAATCCATTTTTTGGTGTTTTCCCTCTTGTGTAAAACTTTAAGTGTTTATTCATTTTTTTATTGATTCATTTCTCATTTATTGTCTTTAAAAAAACAACTGTAAACGTTTTTGTGTGAAAGTGCGAACTTAAAAAATAGAAGCGAACACACATGGCACACTTGTCTAAAATCACTGATGTGAATAGACACACACACACACACACACACACACACACACACACACACACATCACCACACACACACACCTATCAAAAAATGCTGTGCATAAGCTCCTAATGATGCAAGTGGACTGTTTTTAGGATGGCGAAGATAACTTCCCCAAAGGCCCAGACGGCAAGATTGCCTTTGCCCATCATGACCTCAAAGACACATGGAAGGTACAGTATAGTGTAGTATGGTATAGTATAGTATGGTATAGTATAGTATAGTATAGTATAGTATAGTATAGTATAACATATCATAATGTAGTATAGTATAGTATAGTGTAGTGTAGTATGTATAGTAAAGTATAGTATTAGTGTAGTATTAGTGTAGTGTAGTATTAGTGTAGTATATTTTACAAGATTCAGCGCTATATAAATTCCATATATTATTATTATTATTCTTTATAGCATAGTATAGTATAGTATTAGTGTAGTATAGTATAGTATAGCATAGTATAGTATTAGTGTAGTATAGTGTAGTATAGTGTAGTATAGTATAGCATAGTATTAATGTAGTATAGTGTAGTATAGTGTAGTAGTGTAGTATAGAATAGTATGGTATGGTAAGGTATGGTATGGTGTGGTATGGTATACTATAGTATAGTATAGTATTAGAGTAGTATAGTGTAGTAGTGTAGTGTATTGTAGTATAGAATAGTATGGTATGGTATGGTATGGTATGGTATGGTGTGGTTTAGTATAGTATAGTATAATAATTATAGTATAGTATAGTATAGTAAAGTATTAGTGTAGTATAGTATAGAATAGTATAGTATGGTATGGTATGGTATAGGATAGCCTGGTGGTTACAGTGATGTATTCGTGATCTGCTGACCCGGGTTTGATCCTCGTTCGAGAGGATTTTTCCTCTGGAGTTAACTTCAGTGCCGACTCCACTACACCCAAAAGTCTTTCGGATGAGACTGTAAACATCTTGCGCACATGTTAAAACCCGTTCCGCTTTTCGGAAGAGTAGGCCATTGTGTGCCGGTGGAGACGGATGACATTTACAAAACTGTATACATACGAGGACTGGTTGAAAAAAAGCATATGAGTGCTTATTCCATTATCCTCGATATAAAAGAATAGAATAAAATAAATAAATAAGTCACCGCAGATGTCTCTGCGTGAAATTCGGACTGCTCTTCCCTGGGAGAGTGCGTCGCCACAACAGCAGCGCCACCCTTTATTTTTGTTTCTTTTCCTGTCTGTATATATACGTTTTCCCTATCAGGGTGGCTTTTTCTACAGAAGTTTGCCAGTGACAAACTCTCTTGGTGCCATGGGTTCTTTTGCGTGCGCTAAATATGTGTAGCACACGGGGCCTCGGTTTATCGTCTCATCCGAAAGACTAGCACCCAGACCACCACTCATGGTCTAATGGATGGGGGAAAAGTTTCGGGCCCAAACGGGGATCGAACCACCACACACTTCGAACCGGGGCTTTTCGCTTTCTTAGCAGGTGTGTTACCTATAGACCGCCGATCCACCATCTATGCAGAAAATAGGAGAGAGAGAGAGAGAGAGAGAGGAGAGAGAGAGAGAGAGAGAGAGAGAGAGAAAGAGAGAGAGAGAGAGAGAGGGGGGGGGAACAGGTGATCTCCCTTTAGCTTTCCTGCTTCATTCTCAGCATCTTGGCTTCATCTTAGTAGTCAGCATCTTTTCCTCCCACCACCCCCACCCCCAGCTACCCCCTCCGCTCCTCATCTTGTGGGGAGGCCAGGGGAAGTCTTTCAGTACAAACAGCACCTCCACTTTCTGGACATTCTGCGCAAGAAATTTCCTCTTTTCTATCACTCTGCTTGTGCACGTGCCCCAACGACTTCTCCAGGAGTCAAGAGCGAAGTCAAACAGTCAAAATTTAAGGTGTGGATTTTACAGATGCTGTATATGTTTTTGTTGTTGTTGTTGTTGTTGTTGTTGTTGTCTTTTTCTCGTTTTCGGCTATAGCACCGAGGTTTACCAATGGTGAGATTTTGCGTATGCGACCGTTTTTGCCCACCATGAAGGTAGCCGCATTGTGACTTCGTTGACGTATGTGAGTCTAGTAATGGCTCTGCTTTTCTCAGTCTTAGTTAATTAATGTTGTACTTAATGTTGTACTTAACTACAACAAGGATATGAAAGCTATGCATAGCTTCTGTCTGTGGTGAAAGTGTGTGTGTGTGTGTGTGTGTGTGTGTGTTGTGGTGTGGTGTGGTGTGGTGTGGTGTGTGTGTTGTGTGTGTGTGTTGTGTGTGTGTGTGCATGTGTGTGTGTTGTGTTGTGTTGTGTTGTGTATGTGTGTGTTGTGTTATGTGTGTGTTGGTTATGTGTGTGTGTTTTGCATGTGCACGCGTGTCGGCTTGTTTGTGTGTGAATCAGGTTTGACGTTGACGTACGAAACGTTAAGGCTTGGTTGGTAAGCAAACGGTTCGATTTACGTCACTGGATGTATCAGCACTTTTGTGTATGTATGTGTGTGTGTGTGTGTGTGCGTGCGCGCGCGCGTGTGTACATACCTATGTGTGTTCTTTCAGGGAATGGAGGACTGTGTGAAGGCAGGACTGGCACGCAACATCGGACTGTCCAACTTCAACAGTCAGCAGATTCAGAGAATCCTGGACACTGCCACCATCAAACCCTGCAATCTGCAGGTAAAGTTGTAGCCGTGTGGCGACAGTGAGTGTTTCTGTGCTGCGGGTGTGCGATGTCGTACCCATATATGAATGCATGCATTTGTGTGTGTGTGTGTGTGTTTGTGTGTGTGTGTGTGTTGTGTGTGGAGAGAGAGATGAGAGAGAGAGAGAGAGAGAGAGAGAGAGAGAGAGAGAGAGAGAGAGAGAGAGAGCAGTTTGTAAGTTTTTCCGTACAATTTTTATTTCAGATTTGTAAAAGAACAAAATCTGTTAAGTATATAGCTTCGTTTGTCTGCCATAGCCTTATGCAGCTGTAAGGGGGTCACTCTTCATAACTTCTGTCCACCTAGGCAATCTCGCCATGCCTTCATATGTTTTCTCTACAAGTGTTGATGACCGTAGAAAAGGCAGTACATCATTGTAATATATTTAGACAGTCACTCACAAAAGAGTGAACCCAATAAATCCCAGAAACGTTCAGTAGGAGTTTAAAAAAATGAAAAATGTCCTAGACTGCCATAGAAACCTATCCAAGTCAGAAATCTACCGAATCAGAAATCTACAAAATTGGAAATCTACCAAGTGAGAAACCAAATACATAAGAAATCTACGAAATCAGAAGTCTACCATGTTAGGTTAAAAGCTGTGTGTATAGATCCATTGACTCTTGTGACTGAAATTCCTTGCAGGTAGAAGTAAACCCAACAATGACAAACGAGAAGCTGATCAACTTTGCCCGCAGCAAGAACATCGTGGTGACTTCCTACGCTCCTCTGGGCGCCCCGGGAAGACCCTGGTGAGTGGGCAGAATTATATTGATTTGTTTCTTAATTACCTTGACCTGTCTTGGGTATAGGGTAACGTACTGCCCTAGTGCGGCTCAACATCTTTATTTAGACTTTAACTAGCGTGCAAAATGCATGCTAGGTGTGTTCCTGTTAAGCTGGCTACCAAACAAAGCTGGCTGGTGCATTTGTTTATCGAAAGATGGGTGAGGTTTCCACGTGTGTGCAAGAGGTTGCATGAGCGTTCGCACGTGGGACCTCAGTTGATAGTCTCTTCTGAAAGAGTTGATGAAGAATGGAGGAGTCAGCACCAGTGTGACTTTCAGCAGAGAAATACCATCAGAGACTGTTCAGTGACGGATGCTATAGCCGAGTGGTTAAGACCATTCGACTTCAATCCCATGGGTCCATGAAGTCGTGGGTTCGAATCTTAGCAACAGCATCTGTTGAATTAAGGATGGGGATTTTTACGATCTTCCAGATCAGCTTCAAGTGCAGAACTTCCAGTGCCTTAATTTCCTTCCCGTAAATATCCATGCAGAAGATCAAATATGCACGCTAAAGATCCCGTAATTCATGTCAGCGTTCAGTGGGTTACGGACACACGAACATGCTCAGCATCTATCCCGGGAGTCGGAATGCAGCTACCTTCACTGTGGGGAAAAACCTGTCGTATATGCAAAATGTCACCATTGGTGAACACCGAGGACAAACAAAACAAAAGACAGCTCAGCAGAAATGTGAACACGCCACCCCCTCCCCCCTTCCACCAGCATGCTGCAGATCAGGGTTCTGACACTCTGAGCACAGAGTTGTTTGCCCCTTCTCTGACCTATAATATGGCGTTCGTAGCCACTCTGATTTTTCTGCATGAAATTTGCTTCGCTTTCTATATTTCTGTATCCAGACGTTATCAAGATCAGTGTATCCAGAGATAATCAAGATCAGCGTATCCAGACGTAGTCAAAATCAGTGTATCCAGAGATAACCAAGATCAGTGTATCCAGACGTAGTCAAGATCAGTGTATCCAGAGATAACCAAGATCAGTGTATCCAGAGATAATCAAGATCAGCGTATCCAGACGTAGTCAAAATCAGTGTATCCAGAGATAATCAAGATCAGTGTATCCAGACGTAATCAAGATCAGTGTATCCAGAGATAACCAAGATCAGTGTATCCAGAGATAATCAAGATCAGTGTATCCAGAGATAACCAAGATCAGTGTATCCAGAGATAATCAAGATCAGTGTATCCAGACGTAATCAAGATCAGTGTATCCAGAGGTAATCAAGATCAGTGTATCCAGATGTAATCAAGATCATTGTATCCAGAGATAATCAAGATCAGTGTATCCAGACGTAATCAAGATCATTGTATCCACTTTCGACAGAAAGTCTATTTGTGAACTGCAGTGCCATACATCAGTTGCTTCGGTTTTCAAGGTGAGATAGACAGCGGCTTGATGCTCAGCACTGTGCGGAGAACATAGCTAGCTGCAATCTCACAGAATGGAAACAATGACAACTGAACCTTCAATTGTTGCTGAATACTCCAAGTAAGGTAGTTATAGTATCACAAAAAAATAAAAAAAAGGGGTGGCGCTGCTCTTGTGGCGACGCGCTCTCCCCGGGGAGAGCAGCCCAAATTTCACGTAGAGAAATGTCGTGACTTAAAGTGGTATAAAATAAAAAAAAATTTAAAAAAATCACGTTGCAATTTGATTTCTTTCAGCATGAATCGACGTTGATATATTAATCTCTCTCTCTCTCTCTCTCCCTCTCTCTCTCTCTCTCTCTCCTCTTTCTCTCTCTCTCTTCTCTCTCTCTCTCTCTCTCTCTCTCTCTCTCTCTCTCTCTCTCTCTCTCTTCTTATGTACTGTACAGGAAAGAAGCCACAGACCCCTGCGCTATAGAGGACCCGGTTATCACCGGACTTGCCAGTAAAAAAGGCAAAACACCTGCACAGGTGAGTAAGCTATGGGAAGAGGCGTATGTATGTAACAGACTTATCATTACTATCTCCACCACCACCGCTGGCATCATCATCATCACCACCATCACTGGAATCATCATCACCACCATCACTGGCATCATCATCACCACCATCACTGGCATCATCATCACCACCACCATCACTGGCATCATCATCATCACACCACCATCACTATCATCATCACCACCACCATTACTATCATCATCACCACCACCATCACTGGCATCATCATCATCACCACCACCATTACTATCATCATCACCACCACCATTACTATCATCATCACCACCACCATCACTGGCATCATCATCATCACCACCACCATCACTGGCATCATCATCACCACCACCATCACTATCATCATCACCACCACCATTACTATCATCATCACCACCACCATCACTGGCATCATCATCATCACCACCACCATTACTATCATCATCACCACCATTACTATCATCATCACCACCACCATTACTATCATCATCACCACCACCATCACTGGCATCATCATCATCATCACCACCACCATCACTGGCATCATCATCATCACCACCATCACTGGCACCATCATCATCATCATCACTACCATCATCACCACCACCATCACTATCATCACCACCCCCATCATCACTGGCATCATCATCATCACTGGCATCACCATCATCACCACCATCACTGGCATCATCATCATCACCATCATCATCACTATCATCATCACCATCACTATCATCATCATCACCACCATCACTGGCATCATCATCATCATCATCACCACTGGAATCATCATCACCACCATCACCGGCATCATCATCATCACCACCATCACTGGCATCATCCTCATCGCCACCACCATCACTGGCATCATCATCATCATCATCATCATCATCATCATCATCATCATCATCACCATCACTGGCATCATCATTATCATCATCATCATCACCACCACCATCACTGGCATCATCACCACCACCACCACCACTGGCATCACCACCACCACTATCATCATCATCATCATCATCACTGGCATCATCATCATCACCACCATCACTATCATCATCATCACCACCATCACTGGCATCATCATCACCACCACCATCACTGGCATCATCATCACCACCATCACTGGCATCATCATCACCACCACCATCACTGGCATCATCATCATCACCACCACCACTGGAATCATCATCACCACCACCATCACTGGCATCATCATCATCATCATCACCACTGGAATCATCATCACCACCATCACTGGCATCATCATCATCATCATCACCACTGGAATCATCATCACCACCATCACTGGCATCATCATCACCACCACCATCACTGGCATCATCCTCATCGCCACCACCATCACTGGCATCATCATCACCACCACCATCACTGGCATCATCATCCCCCCCCCCATCACTGGCATCATCATCATCATCATCACCACTGGAATCATCATCACCACCATCACTGGCATCATCATCATCATCATCACCACTGGAATCATCATCACCACCATCACTGGCATCATCATCACCACCACCATCACTGGCATCATCATCACCACCACCATCACTGGCATCATCATCACCACCATCACTGGCATCATCATCACCACCACCATCACTGGCATCATCATCACCACCACCATCACTGGCATCATCATCATCACCACTGGAATCATCATCACCACCATCACTGGCATCATCATCACCACTGGAATCATCACCACCACCATCACCACTGGAATCATCATCACCACCATCACTGGCATCATCCTCATCGCCACCACCATCACTGGCATCATCATTATCATCATCATCACCACCATCACTGGCATCATCATTATCATCATCATCATCATCACCACCATCACTGGCATTATCATCATCACCACCACCACTGGCATCACCACCACCACTATCATCATCATCATCATCATCATCATCATCATCATCATCATCACTGGCATCATCACCACCACCGCCACCACCGCCATCATCACTGGCATCACCATCATCATTACCACTATAATAATAATAATAATAATGTATGGAATTTATATAGCGCTGAATCTTGTAAAGCAACAAATCAAAGCGCTCAGATTTCATTTCATACCACTTTAAGTCACGGCAGATTTCTCCCCGTGAAATTCGGGCTGCTCTCCCCGGGGAGAGCGGGAGAACGCGTCGCGACAAGCGCTGCGCCACCCTTTCACCCTTTTTTTTTTTTCATGTCTGCAACTGTATTTGTTTCCCTATCAGAGTGGCTTTTTTCTAAGAATTTTGCCAGGGACAACTCTCTTGTTGCCGTGGGTTCTTTTACGTGCCCTAAATAATTACGTGTAA